>CM046659.1:181730533-182270533 GCA_025594165.1 Tamias sibiricus | reverse complement strand
CAGGGTTTAGAAGCCCCAGCCTGTCCACTTCTCGCACTGTCCCACAGGGTGACCCTGTATTCTGAATCCTAAAGCCCATTTCAAGCTTCATTTATTTTTTATTTATTGGTACTGGGGATTGAACTCAGGGATGCTCGATCTCTGAGCTACATCCCCAGCCCTTTTTATTTCTTTTATTTTGAACTGAGGCTGGGATTACGGGCACACACCATTGTGCCTGGCCCATTTTAAACGTTATACAAACGGAATCGCACATTATGTTCTCTTTTCCTGTCTGTCTGCTTTCCTGATGAGATTTGTTCATGTTGTGTTGTTCATTCAGACCTTCATGAGTGTGCAATGCTGCATGGTGTGACAGTGACTTCCTTTGCTCATCCACTCTCTTGTCGTGGGCATTTGTAAGTTTTTAAGCCCACAGTGAAGTCATATCAATCATGCCTGAGTTGCTCTCTCCCAGACCTGTCCCTGTTAACCTTCTGAAAAGCCTCAGAGTTATTTGGAGTCTTGCAAATGCCCGTGGAGAACTCTCCTCACTCACAGCATGCACCAGGGAGGGAGCAGTGCAGAGGCAGGGGAATCCCTTCTGTGGGCTTTGAAGGGCCTGTGGCTCTCTGGAAGGGTGTTTGTCTCCATGAATCTGTGACATACCTGCCCGTTCATTTGGCTTGGGTTTGGGGGAGTGTCATCAGAGATGCCAGCCTGTCTTGGGGTTCTAGAGTTCTTAACATTCCATCGGGTCCCGAGTGGTGTTCACTCTGGACCTTGATGCTGGGGGGAGGTGGCGGTGGCGGTGGGGTCATGGGAACTGTGTGTGTGTGTGTGTGTGTGCGTGTGTCCATGTGAACATGCACTGAAAGGGTAACTGAGGCCAGGTTAGAGGTGAGAATGATTGCATTATAAGAGGCTTCCGTTGAAAATGTTGTTAACTTTCCCCCTCAGGAACGAACTTCTCCTGCATCTGAAGACCTACAACCTGTACTACGAAGGCCAGAACTTGCAGCTGCGACACAGAGAGGTAAGATGTCCCCGGGCAAGCCTGGCAGGCTCCTGCCCTGGTGGGCTGGCCCAGTCTTTGTCTCCACTTGCTCTGGGTCTGAGGGCCTGAGGTCTCCAGAGGTCCCTGCCCCTCCTGCCCCAGTGAGTGGCCTCTCACTCACGGTGTTGGCAAGAGTCCTTGGGGTTGTTTGGAAGGAGGCCTCAGGCCCAGTGTTGTTGCAGAACGGTTGATTTTTTCTGCTCTGGAGACATCCCTACGGGAGTGTGACAGGGTGGCACAGCCTCAGAGGTGGGGGTGGGGGGTCTCCAGAGGGAGGCTTTCATGAAGTGACCCTCTCAGGTGGCTCCCAAGCAGGCGTCCCCTTGTTGGGTGGTTCCGGATCCTTACCCGTCCTCTGTGTTTACACTTCGGGGCCCCAGTCCTATTGCTGCAGCGACGGGCAGATCACGTAAGCTCTGGGTGGTGACCCTCACCCCCCCCCCCCGCCCCCGACCTGTGGTCCTCTTCTCAGCCTTTCTCAGGATGCCCTTTGCTTTCCCTCTGAGTCTCCCCAGCCCCCACCCTGAAGCTAAGCTTACCTATCCTGTATCTGTTTCTGTAAAGCCTGCTATCAGATAGATGCTGAGTTATGAGGACGGCTGGTGGAGTAATTTATACTCGAGTGTTCTTGACTGATAAGAAGCAGAGTGTAATACCCTCTCAAACGCATTTCCAGGTTATCAAGCCGTGGCGATTTAATCCATAGAAACAGATAGTAGATGGTGGAATTTCAGCCGATCAGGCAGGCTGTTACGGGTAGGATATGGGATGCAGTGGCCTTTTCCTGTGTCCCTCAAACCACTCCACATAGGCAAAGTCCTATTGAGAGTTAAGTTCTGTCCTGTGGTAGTTCAACATCATGATGCCAGCCCTGTCCAGTTGGAAGTCCTTATAAATCATCTGTACTTACATACAGCCTTCTCTCTCTCTCTCTTTTTTTGAATCAGGGATTGAATCCAGGGGCGCTGAACCACTGAGCTACATCCCCAACCCTTTTTATTTTTGATTTTGAGATGGTCTCACTAAGTTTTCCAGGGACTCACTAAGTTGTTGAGGCTGGCCTCAAACTTGTGATCCTCCTCCCTCAGACTCCCAAGTTGCTGGAATTACAGGCATGTGCCACCGTGCCCAGCCATAAAGCCCTTCTCCCCGAGATCCCCAAATGCTCTGAAATTGTTCCACTCCTTTCCTGATTCCCCAACCTCCACCACGATTCTTTGGCTTGGGTTAGTTGCTCACGTGGCAGGTGCCATGTTCATCCAAGGGGCTTGTTTTGAAGATGTGGCCATAACCCAGGTCAGATACCCATGGGACTTGCCCCAAAAAACGTGGGTTCAGAAGGGGTTTTCTGAGACTAGAGAGAAAAAAACACCTGACCCTTTTTGGCATTGTCTCAAAGCTTCTATAAATTAGTGGCTGGGCCATGAGCAAGATTTTGGTCCCTAATCCGCTTTCCTAGGGTAGATTCTATAGAGTAAATCCTCCAAGACAGCTGGATGTCATGGTACACATCTATAATCCCAGAGGCTTGGGAGGCTGAGGTAGGAGGATTGCAAGTTCAAGGCCAACCTCAGCAACTTAGTGAGGATCTCTGCAACTTAGTCTTAGTGAGACCTTCCTTGTATCAAATAAAAAGTAAAAAGGGCTGGGGATGTAGCTTAGTGGTAAAATGCCCCTGAATTCAATCCCCACTACAGGAAAAGAAAAAAAAAAAAAAAAAAAGAATAAATTCTCAAAGTACTACATGATTAAAGGTTTTTGTGGTCATAAGTGATCTATGTTTTCACGATGGAACATACTGATGCCCTTAGAAATTTCACATTTGCCAGGTGCGGTGGTGCATGCCTGTAATTGCAGAAGCTCATAAGGCTGAGGCAGGAGGATCATGAGTTCAAAGCCAGCCTCTGAAATTTAGCAAGGCCTAAGCAACTTAGTGAGACAGTGTTTCTAAATAAAATATTTTAAAAGGCTGGGGATGTGGCTCAGTTGTTAAATACCCCTGGGTTCAATCCCTGGTACCAAAGGTGGAAAAAAACAAAAAAACAAAGAAAGCAACCTTTTAGCATAACTTGGAATTCCTGCAGGATTTATTCCCATGTTGGAGAGTCATAATATAGCACGTTAGCTTATTACAAAGTGCCAAGAAGTTCTGTGAAGAAATTTGATTAACACAGCCTCTCCTAGCTCATGATCACTTGAGATCCTTTTAAGGCAACAGTTCATCTGCTAAAGGAGCTGGTGTTCCGTAGAATAAACTTGGGAAAATTCTACTTTAAGTATTCTTCATCCAGAGGGTTGGATTGCTAGACATATGTTGTAGCTAAGGACATTGTCACTTTCTGTAGTACGGGAGGGATACAAAGCTAATTCAAGAACTCAGTTCTTGCTTCTATTAGTAAGGCTAAGTTTCTCTCTCTCTCTCTCTCTCTCTCTCTCTCTCTCTCTCTCTCTCTCTTTATTAATTTTTTGGTACCAGGGATTGAACGGAGGGGTGCCCAACCATTGAGCTACATCCCTGCCACTTATTATTTTTTATTTTGAGACAGGGTCTCTGCTAAATTGCGTAGGGCCTCACTAAATTGTTGAGGCTGGCTTTGAACTTGTGATCCTCCTGCCTCAGCCTCCTGAGCCACTGGGATTATAGGCGTGTGCCACCAAGCCTGGCTAGTCTCACTTATTTTAAGAGATATGTTCTGGTTTCTTAAAAGTTATTATTATAAAAATTACAAAAATGTTTTTGTAATTTGCACACATTTTTTAGAATGTCACAGCAACTTTTTTTTTTTTTTCTTTTCAGAGCTGGGGTAGAACCCAGGGCCTCATGCATGCTAGGCAGACTGTCTACCACTGAGCTACACCCTCAGCTCCTTCACAGCAACTTTTGTGCCGTCCTGTAAGGCTAGCTTCAGGGTGTCAGGGAACTTTATAGCAGAGTGTGTCTTGGAGTTGGGACATGTGAACACCATTCATATCCTATGAATACGGTCCTGTGCACCCAGACAGACACCACATGAAGGATGCTGGCTTTTGTGGGGGCTTTTCTGGGCTTACCAGGCTGACTGCTTTGTGGGCAGGAAGAAGATGAGTTCATCGTGGAGGGGCTGCTGAATATCTCCTGGGGGCTGCGCCGGCCCATCCGCCTGCAGATGCAGGATGACAATGAGCGCATCCGCCCGCCTCCATCCTCTTCCTCCTGGCACTCCGGCTGCAACTTGGGGGCGCAAGGGTGAGTGAGGAGCGATGGGGCTGGGAGGTGACTGGAGTGTGTCCTCAGGCAGATAAACGTTACCTTCATGGCCAGCCGTGCTCCAGGTCCTGTTCCCACCACCCCCGCTGCCACCAGCTTCGGGCTTGGGCTGAGGAGAACGGGGTTGGGTTGGTGTCATGGGGCCTCCATTCTCTCTCCATAATCACTGAGTGGCATTCTCCTCCCTGGTGGAGAATTCTGGAATCTCGGGGGGGGGGGGGGGGGGGGTGTTGTTAGTGGCTAGCATATCCTGCAGATTTCTAACAGGATGCCAGCGTGTTGGCGTCCTCAAAGAACGGCCCCCATTCCAGGGACATTTAGGACTTGAACTTTTAGACTGAAGCTCTCTGAGTCTCGGGGATACCTGGAAAAAAGAAAGGAATGTCAACCCTTGTCTGAACCAGCCAAGTGAGGTCAGCCTGGGGTTGGGGGGGGTCTGCTCCACACCTGGGACAGGGTCATGGTCCCCAGGGGAAGGTCTATGAAGATCGTGCCTGTTCCTCTCCAAACTCTGCTCCCCATGTGGCCGAATGAGTAACCAAATGCATCTATGAAGCCGCGCCCTTTTTACTGTCTTTCTGGGACTTGGGTTTTTAGGATCAAGTGACTAGCCTCCTTCCCTCCTGAAACTTGCTGATGCTGGCTGTCTGCAGGCTAGAGCCTGGGTGGAGTGTGCCGGCCTCTAGCCAAAACCACAGTGATGTTTTTTTTCTAGTTTAAACGAGAACCAAGCCCTCTCTGTTGGCCACATAGAACGTTTTGTTGAACTCCACGGCCAAGTCTATCTTTACAGTTCAGAGATACCTACAATGTGGCCCGACTCCGGAGGTGATCTGGTTTCTTTCCAAGAGAATCTAAGGAGGAAAATTCTTACCCGTCCCACAGGGATGTCTGGTCAGGGTTCTTGGGTTTCATTTAACTTTGCTGGTTTCACACGGCTTTGCCTTCAGTGCTTACACTGTATTTTATTTCCAAGGAGCCGAACCCTGTCCACTGCCCGACGCTGACCCCCATGCTGTTACATTCCGTTCCCTACGTGAGATGATCACAAAAATTCCATTAGCCTGTGAGGCCTTTGGCTGGGGCTGCCGTTGAAGGGTCTTTCAATCTGCGTATTCATTTCTTCTCCCTTCCCTGTGCATCAGGCTGGTCTTGGATGGCCCTTGAAACATACAAACACTTGGAGAGTAACCAGGCAGTGGCCCGCTATAGTGAAGTGAATACCTGGACTACTGTGTTAAGGAGCATGCTGAGGCCAGTTTCTGCTTCAGCAAGAACGAGGGCTTTGGATCAGGAAGTAAGGAGTGGCTGGCTACTCCAGATGCCAAATGTTCATTATTCCCTGAGAGGCTCTGGCTAGATAGATCCATTCTGGGGCTCAGAAGGCTATATTATTGTAGAAGTGTTATTATTTCAGATTTTCAATATTAATTGTCTTCCCTTAGAATTATCATCCCTTCAATTTAAGGCCTGTCTCTACTGGGTCAGGGAGCCCACACTCTTTTTCACAGCGGGATAGCCTTAATTGGTTAAATATGATTCTCCTTTCTGGCCAAATCCTCTGTTGATTTTGGGTGTGTTTCTCTGAACTGCTTCCATTGTCCCTTTTGGCTTTGAGGAATTCATCGCCAGTTATCACGGCAACCCAGGTCTCAGCTCAGACTGCCTGCTGTGACCCCCTCTCTAGCTTGGCTGTGGACTCCATCCTTGCAACCCTGAGAATGCTGTCATTGGCGCCCTTACCAAAGCTGCCCTGACCCTTGTAGCGGCCAACCTATTACTTTCTACTCCTTTGAGAAGCCAGAAGCGGTTTCTGAGTTGTTCCTCTAACAGAAGGGAATGTGGGGCTGGGAATGTGGCTCGGTGGTAGAGAGCTTGCTTCGCGTGAGGGAGGCCCCAAGTTGGATCCCCAGTACCGGAAAACAAAACAAAAAAACAAACCAGAAGCGAATCTGAACTGGAATCCTGCCCCAGAAACAAACAGTCATTATTAGAGTCTCAAAAATAAGTCATAGAACCCACATGTGCTTAGACACTCAGCGCAGGCAACACACGGGTTTTGTTCTTTGGAGTTTTCCTTTCTGGGCTGGATGAATTAGGTGCTTGTGTTGCTGCAGATGTTGGAAGAGAGCATCTTCTTTTTCCTAAATCTCCCCCTCCCCACTCAGTGCTCAGCTGGGCCAGCCTCCTGGGATGCTCAGGGCAGCCCACCTGCACCCTCCATCAGCTGGTGTGTGCTGGTTCCCAGCCCAGCACAAGCAAAGCATTCACTGGAGTGGGCGGGATGGGGGTATCTCCCTACTCAGGTTAACCCAGTCTCCCTTTTGTTTCTTTTCTGCCCCCAGCACGATTCTGAAGCCCCTCACCATGCCTAACATTCAGATCTCAGAGGTGGATGCGTCTCCCGAGAGTGAACAGACACCAAGCCCTACAGGTACACGTGCCAGGGGAGGAACCTCCGGTTAGGAGCCAACTGGGTGATTGTTATACACTGTGATTTATTTGTAGATATAGGAAATCTGCATAGTTCAAGATTCAAAAAGTGTTAAAAGGGAAAAAATTTTTTTAATCTCCCATCTTCATCATTGAGCATCCTCCCTAAAAACAACCTGAGTACATCCTTCCCCAAGTACTTTATGCATATACAAGCAAAATCACACTGACAGATCTTTGGGATGTCATTTCTGTTTTTTTTTTTTTTTTTGGAGGGGGTTACCAGGGATTGAGCTCAGGGGCACTCAACCACTGGACCACATCCCCAGCCCTATTTTGTATTTTATTTAGAGACAGGGTCTCACTGAATTGTTTAGTACCTCGCTTTTGCTGGGGCTGGCTTTGAACCCTGGATCCTCCTGCCTTGGCCTCGTGAGCTGCTGGGATTATAGGCATGCGCCACCATGCCGGGCCGGATGTCATTTCTTATCTTCTCCTTTTTATGCAAGTGGTAGCATTTTGCACATCGCTGGTTTTATCTATGTATATATTTTTTTCATTTAACTTGGGATTGTTTCACATAGATCCATAAAGAACTTCTGTGTACTTCACAGCTCTGCAGGATGCAATGGAAAAATGATAATTTATTTAGTTAACTGATGAGACATTTAAGTCACTGTCAGTCTTTGCTATGACAAAGCCAGATTGCTGACAGTGACCTTATACATGGGCCATTTTACTCAATTGTAAGCGTGTCTGTAGAATTCCTTGAGGTCTGAGACAATGTGTGTTTGCACTTTTGACAGATGTTGTCAGTTTGCAAATCATAAAACGTGAATTAAATTTACTTTAATAAAAAGAGATTGACCTACTTGTGCCTTACAATTCTATTATTGTCAATGTTTTATATTTATAGACATATATAGGTAGAACTATGTCAGGGGGACCCCCCCATATATTTATATTTATGTGTCCTATTAACATTTTTTCCAATTTTTTAAAAAATTAAACACGTTTATTTGCTTTTAGCTGTAATGCATTTTATTTTATTTTATTTACAATGCGTTTTGTTTTTACGTGGTGCTGAGGATCAAACCCGGGCCGCGCACGTGCTAGACGAGCGCTCTACCACTGAACCACAACCCCAGCCCCAGTAAGATTTAACTTGTTTTTGTTTTTTTGTACCAGGGATTGAACTTAGGAGCACTTGACCACTGGGCCACATCCCCAGCCCTTTTTTTGTATTTTATTAGAGACAGAGTCTCACTGAGTTGCTAAATGCCTCTCCATTGCTGAGGCTGGCTTTGAACTCGCGATCCTCCTGCCTCAGCCTCCCAAGTGTTGGGATTACAGGTGTGCGCCACCACTCCCAGCCCAATTTTTTTATTGTGATAAAATACATATAATATTTTCATTCTTAAGCATCTCCAGGACTATTTTACAAAAATATATAAATTTTGTAAAAGATATTTTGGGGGAGGGAATGAGTGCTGTAGTGTTGGCTACTAAGGGACCATGTACAAGCTGCTGCATCCTAGGTAGGCAAACAGAGCCCTACCTTCCCTTGCACTCCCTTCCTTCCTTCCTTCCTTCCTTCCTTCCTTCCTTCCTTCCTTCCTTCCTTCTGGTACTGGAGATTGAACCCAGAGATGCTCTACCACTGAACTACGTCCCCAGCTCTTTTTTAAAATTTTGAGACAAAGTCTTATTAAATTGCTCAGGGCCTTGCTCAGCTGCCAAGGCTGGTCTTGAACGTGTGCTCCTCCTGCTTCAGCCTCCTGAGTCGCTGGGATTATTAGGTGTGTGCTATCACACTCAGCCAGAGCTCGTCTCCCCCTTTTCTTTCAGACTCCAGGGGCCTGAAGCCTGTGCAGGAGGACACCCCACAGTTGATGCGCACACGCAGTGATGTTGGGGTACGTCGCCGTGGCAATGTGAGGACACCCAGTGACCAGCGGCGGATCAGACGCCACCGCTTCTCCATCAATGGCCATTTCTACAACCACAAGGTAATGGGTGGGGGAAGGTGAAGGGGACAGTTTCAGAGGGCGACATCCCTTCCTGGGCATCTGCCACCTGCGGTCCCTGGTGGGACACCTGGGAGGTCGGGCTTGCTGTTCAGTCTTTGGGCTGTAGGATTTGCTGGCTCTTTGAGGGGCCTCAGGTCAAGGGGTTATGGGTCCATTCAGTGGGGCTGTACAAAGCAGCACCTACTGTAGCCTTGAAGGCTTCCTAAACACCCTGCAGAACAGCCCCCACCCAGGTACACGTGTCTGTTGCCCTCTTCCTGCACCCTGTGCCTCGCGGCAGATGCATGGTCTGACTTCTCCCTGAGCTCACGCTTCCCTGAAGCAGAGCTGTGAGCCCCAGGTCAGCACCTTCTCCACAGGCAGCTGACCCCTTCTTTCCTGTTTGGTTCAAATCCTGCCTTATATATAGCAAGGGCACGACTAGAGAGTGGCCAGAGACCTCCCCATGGTGGTTTCAGCAAAAGGGTCTTTGTGAGTGTTTTCTTTGAAGAGAGGGTCCAATTTCCCCTCCCCAACCATGCCCTTTGGGGAGTCAGCCCTGAGCCGCCCACAGGGGAGCCCACACCGAGTTAGTCAAACCTTGGGGGCTGCTTGTCTACGTCAAAGCCCGATGCTCGCCAGGTTGCCACGGGCTCCTCGGGGGGCACCTTTTGAGTACCATTGTCACTAAACCCGGTCCCTCCCTGGGTTTTTGTGCTGTCTTTGACCCTGCTCCCACCCTGAGCTGGACCCCTCTGTTGACAGACCTCCGTGTTCACACCTGCCTATGGGTCCGTCACCAACGTCCGCATCAACAGCACCATGACCACCCCACAGGTCCTGAAGCTGCTGCTCAACAAATTTAAGGCAAGTTCCCTTCACTGGCTGTGCGCCTCGGGCTCCTGGAGGGGCAGTAGGGGAAGCTTTGGGGAGTGTGGCTTGCGGGGTGCTGGGCAGAGGATTTGCGTCTTTTAGATCCTGGCTGATCAAGGCAAAGCCCACAGCATTAGCATCATCCAGAAGCTCGTTAGAAAGGCAGATTCTTAGACACCATCCCAGAAGTTTCGAGTCAGAAACTCTGAGGGTGAGGCCAGTGAGCCTCTTTAACAGGCCTGCAGGGGCCTCCCCAGCCCACTGGAATTTGAAAAGCATCAATCCCCATGTACTATTATGGGCTGCCATGGAACAACCCCAGGGCCTGACCTCCGGTTTCAGGCTCAGCGCACGGATAACTTCTGGAGCACAGGTGAAGGAAGACTCTGACTAAGAGAGACTTAAATAGACATGCAAATAATAGTGCATATGTGCCTTTATAAAGTACTGTTACTTTGTTTTCTGTATTTCCTTTATAATTCTTTTGGAGACCAAGAATTCTTATTTTTATTTTTTAAATTAGTTTTAAGTAGTGTATTAGTCAACGTTTCCTCTCTGTGACCAAAGACCTGACAAGAACAATTTTAGAGGAGTAAAAGTTTATTTTGCGCTCATGATTTCAAAGGTCTTAGTCCATAGACAGTCGATTCCATTCTTTGGGGCCTCAGGAGAGGCAGAACGTCATGGTGAAAGAGTGTAGTGGAGGAGAGCAGCTCAGGACATGGCACCTGGAAGCAGAGGAAGAGGGGGCAGTTCTAGTTAACAAGGACAAAATATATGCCCCCGGGGGACCCACCTCCTCCAGCCACACCCTACCACCTACAGTTACCACCAAGTTAATCCCTATCAGGGGATTAATGCACTGATTAGGTTAAACCTCTTATAATCCAATCATTTCACCTCTAAGCTTTCTTGCATTGTCTCACACATGAGCTTTCCGGGGACACCTAATATCTAATCCATAACAAGTGGTATCTTGCTGTGTTGCCCAGACTGGTCTCAAACTTCTAGAGTCAAGATCCTCTGCCTCAGCTTCTCCAGTAGCTGGGACTACAGGTGAATGCCACTCTCCCCAGCTAGTGTATATATATGTGTGTGTATATATATATAAATATGTGTATATATATATATATATATATGTATATATATTTTGTAATTTGTTTTATAGTTGTAGGTGGTGGACAGCATGCCTTTACTTTTGTTTGTTTATTTTTTTGTGATGCTAAGGATTGAACCCAGTGACACTCACATGCTAGGCAACCGTTCAGCCACTGACCTAGCATACTTGTTTTTAATGGAAGCCAGTGTACTCTAGAATGCAGGACCCTGGTTTGAATTCCTGCCCATCACCTGCTAGCTGGCTGATGGGGAAAGTGACTTCATCTCCCTGGGCTTCTGCTTCTTCATCCATAAAAGGAGGATGAGGGTGAGCTTCATGCATGGTAGGCAGGTGCTCTATCACTGAGCTACACCCCCAGCCCTGTGTTTTGAGGTTGTCAGGAGCATGAGATGAATTAAAGTAAGTGTAGTGTGTGGAACTTCATGTTACAATAAATGTTACCTACTACTGGTTGAGCATCCCTAATCTGAAATCTTTCTCCAAAGTTAGACACTTTTGGAACACTGACATGATGCTCGAAAAGTTTCTGACTTTGGAGCATTTTGGATTTCAGTGTTTTGAAGATCATGTTTATGCAAATATTCTAAAATCTGAAAAACTCCAAAATCTGAAATACTTTTGGCCTCAAATATTTCAGGTAAAGGAGGCTCAACCTATATTATCTTTTTTAAAAATTGAAATTCTGGGGATGGAAACCAGAGCTTTATGCGTGGTAGGCAGGTGCTCTTTCACTGAGTGACACCGCCCAGCCCTGCATTATCTATTATTGATAAAAGTTATCTGCTTACCCCCATCTCCTTTTAAGAGTTGCAAATAAACAGCCTCCCCTCAAAAGAGCCTAAATCTGGCTTTTCAGTGTTGAGGAAGATGGAATGTCTCAAAGCTGGGATATTTAAATACATGCTTTCAACAAGTCTCTTTTGCTCCTGATTCAGATAGAGAATTCAGCGGAGGAGTTTGCTTTGTACGTGGTCCACACCAGTGGTGGTGAGTCTGAAGAACACAGTGTACTTTAAAACTTTTAATTAACTCAAAATAGCCAGTTTAAAAAAAAAAAATACCTCTGGCTCATTCGGTTGTTGTTTGGGTTTTGGAAACTTCCAAATGTCGGCCTCTAGGGTTGGTGGGCTTGCTGGATGAGTCCACTGGAGAAGGCCGTATTTGGACAGTAAATAAACCCTAAAACCTAACTGCCTATTAAAGAAGGAACTGGATTTTCTTGAGAGACAGATAAAGCCAGTTCTTCAAAGTGGCTTCTTCTAAAGGGTTTGAGGGGAGGATGTTGTTTTTAACAGCCCCTGTTGAATAGTTCACTTAGAAATCAATCTCTCAATTGTATGACCACATCTCCTAAAGTGCCTGGTCCATTTGGACCCCTGAGTTGACCACTACCTGTGGTGAGAAAGGCATTACAAGCTGAATTGAAGGGTGGTCCTGGTTGTGTGTGGTTGTAGAGAAGCAGAAGCTGAAGACCACCGATTACCCTCTGATTGCCCGAATCCTCCAAGGCCCATGTGAGCAGGTCTCCAAAGTGTTCCTGATGGAGAAGGACCAGGTGGAGGAAGTCACCTATGATGTGAGTTCCCTCTTGGTTGGACGGTCTGTCCTCAGGAGGATGGGGATTTTGTTGGGGGTGGAGCCAACTGGAAGGTGGAGTTCCTTCTGGAATACAGTTGGGGACCCTACCAATACCAATGGGTTTTCATGAAGCCAGTTGAAGGTATGTCCTTTGGGAATTGTTGGAGGAATCGTCTGGCAGAAGGTGATTTCCACAGAAGAAACAAATTTCGTGAGCCTCTCTAGGATATTGTAAGAGGTTTGAGAGGGTCTATAAACACTCTTTTAAGAACATCGAGAAGTATTTTTACCTTATGTTTTAAGGTAAAAGAAGTTAAGAAATGTTTTTACCATATGTATGAGTCAGCTTTTGCTATAATAACAAACATCCCTAAATCTCAGTAGCTTACAACAGCAAACATTCACTTTTTTTCCTCATGATTTTGCTGGCTGGTGGCAGTGCCTTTGCTTTAGGCTGTGCGTTGAGTTCATGTCTTCATTGTGTGTTTCAGAGACCCAAGCTGAAGGGTCTCTGGGATATGTCCCTTATATTCATATTCATGGCTGGAGCATGAGAAACCAGACCAAACCATGTAGGTGCATTTGAAGTGTACACTCAGGTTTAGCATATGTCCTGTTTGTACACATCCCCTTGGCCAAAGGAAGTCACTAAGCCAAGCTCAACATTAATTGGATGGAGAAATAGACTTCTCCCATGGAGGAAAGTTGACATGGTAGGCAGAGATTCTGATGGGGAGGGGAAGACTTTTCTTAACTTCAACTCACCTGTGAGCCTCTCCCAGCCTCTCTGAAGCAAGTGCACATTTAGATACCTATTTGAGACTTGAGAAACAAATCATTATTCTGAGCCATGATGAGTCCTCAGATTCTCTTAAGGGGAGAGCAAAGAGGTTTATTAATTATTCTGAGTGTAGTTCCTCCAATATATCACTGTAATGACTGTATCAAGAGAAATTGGACATCACCAAAATCATGGGCTAAGCCGGGCGCGGTGGCGCACGCCTGTAATCCCAGTACTTGGGAGGCTGAGGCAGGAGGATCGCGAGTTCAAAGCCAGCCTCAGCAATGGCGAGGCACTTAGCAACTCAGTGAGACCCTGTCTCTAATAAAATCCAAAAAAGGGCTGGGGATGTGGCCCAGTGGTCGAGTGCCCCTGAGTTCAATCCGCGGTACCCAAAAAAAAAAAAAAAAAAAAAAAAAAAAAAAAAAAAATCATGGGCTAGATAAAGAGATGAAAAATGAGAAGTTATGAGACTGTGTCATGTGAATGAAGCAATCTTCCTCGTGACTCTGAACCAATCTTGGAAGAAGGCTTGCATCTTGGCTTTCAGGAAATCCTGGATTAGTGGGCAAATAGACTTCTCAAGGTTTTGCCCTGTAGGAGAATAATGGCAAAAGGAACTGAAATCATGCTAGGAAGACATACACCCCAGACTTGCTTCTTCCTTCCCAGGTGGCCCAGTACATAAAGTTTGAGATGCCTGTCCTTAAAAGCTTCATTCAGAAGCTCCAAGAGGAAGAAGATCGTGAAGTAAAGAAGCTGATGCGCAAGTAAGTGTGGCCACCAGGGTACTGGTTGGGTTTCTTTTTGGAGGAACCCTCAATGACAGGGGCCTCTGTCCAGGTGCCATACAGACTGTGCCAGGTTGCTGCATGAGACTGGAGCTTATGGCCCTTCTTCAGGGGGGCTACCTGTTGGCAAATCCAGATCTCAGATGGGGACATGAAACTTAAGTGTGCACCAATACACTTAGGGGACTCAATATACTTAAGGGCATCAAAATATCTTTCCCCTCCTTTTATGGAAGAACTCCAAAAAGAAGGTATACGTTTTTAAATCTCGGTGGGGTCACTTTATCCTGTGTATTACTATTAGTCCATGTCAAGTTACTATAACAAAATGCCCAAGACTGGGTAATTTGTAAAGAAAAGAGGTTTGTTTAGCTCAGAGTTTTGGGGTCCAAAGAGCATGGCACTGCTTCTGCTTGACTCTGGTGAGACCTCATGGTAGATGGCATGACGATGGTGGGAGCATGTGCAGAAGAGGTCACATGACAAGATAGAAAGCCAGACAGGGATTCAGGAGCCATGCTTGCTCTTTATAACAACTAGTTCTTTCAAGAACTAACTGGGATCCTTTAAGATCTACATCAGTCCTTCCTGAGGGCAGTGTCCCTAGTAACCTAAGCGCATTTCATTAGGCCCTATCTCTTAAAGGTTCCACTACCTCCCAAGGTCACTGCACGAAGGATCAAACTTCCAACACATGAGCATGTGGGAGACACACTCTAACCACACACAGACCTCGGCTTCCGGCTGTCTCGGGTGTGTGATCAGGCTCCGGCAGGAAGTGGATGCCCACTCAGACAAGGGTCCCTTAGGAGCATTTGGTGAAGAGACTATTTACAAAGACATGGCAGAGTCTGGGGTAACCTCAGGGGACAGTGCAGTCCCTGGGGGCAAGTGCTTGCCTCCATACTTGAAGGGGTGAGGACAAGTGCTGCTGGCTGAGACCTGAGGTTCTGGAAACCCTGGACTGTCACCTTAGCAGTGCAAGTGTTCTGAGTCCCCGACCTCTAGAATCCTTTCTTGGCACCCTCCCTCCCTTTCTAACATTTCTCTTCTGGAAGTTTCATTTGGCTTGAAAAATCCAGGAAAGCTTCTTTCTGGGAAGGATTTTCTGATTTCTTTGCCATGGTCAGTCACAGAACAGACTGCATTTCATAGCTGTGGTGGAACAATTGACTGACTGTTTTTTTTGCTACTGGAAAATAAAGCCAAGGCTATATTTGCTGTTACTGATGACAGCATTTACATTTGGCTGAACATTTACTCCGTCCTAGACTTTTAAAATAGCAGTGTTGTACAAACCCCCAAACATAAGGAGTGCATCCCATTTTGCCCAGCACCATAATAATGCCCAGTCTGGTATCTGCAGTGCCATAGTTCAGGGGCATCATGGGGAAACTGTACTCACCCACAAGCTGTGGACATCCCCATGTACTAGTTGCTGTGGTCTCGTCTGCAAAATGCAGGTATAGGTGTCAGGTTGAACCATATGAAGTTGCCGTTTTTGGTATCCCCTCCCCACCAAAAGGCTTAGATATTGGCAGTTTCACGTTCCAGCCTAGACGAGGGCTAATGGGCTACTGCGCATCTGAAGTGCTAGGCGGTGCCTTGGGCATCGTAAGTACTCAGTTAGTGGACCGTTTATTATTGTTGTTGTTATCGTTTTCTCCTTTCCCTCCTTTTTTAGTCAGACATAATCTAACTTGGGTTTGACCACTTTATTTCCTCTCGTTCTGATGTGGAAATGAACACAGCAACGAAATGGCTAAAGAGTGGGCCAATGATGGAAGCACAGGGACAGGCCCACAGTGTTACCTGGTGTCACCTGGGTGGTGGACAAGATCACCAGAGGTTGGCATTGCCGACTGGCCCCTACCACAGGCTGTTTCTTGCTCCTAGGTACACCGTGCTCCGGCTAATGATTCGGCAAAGGCTGGAGGAGATGGCCGAGACTCCAGCAACGATCTGAACCGCGAGAACAAGGGGATCCAGATACCCCAGGGGCTGCTGTTGACCTGAGATGGCCCACAGGAAGCTGGGTTCTCTTCTTCCATGGAAATGTGGCAAAGCAGACCTCTGCAGCGCCTGACCAGCCATCATTTGCTCCCTGGGGCAGGATGAAGAAGCCAGCAGACAAGTCCCCATCCCTGGATCCCTGCTCTCTTCTCTCTTACTCACAAGACTTTTGTTCGAAGGAGGACCCAAAGTGTGTGTGTGTGTGTGTGTGTGTGTGTGTGTGTGTGTGTGCGCCTGCGCGCTTGCATGCACATGATACGTGTCCATGTGCCTCCTTGATATTTTCACATGCAGTTAAATTCCAAGTCACCAGCACAAGTGCCATGAGGCAGGCAGATGAGCTGTTGATGGGTGGGAAAGTCAGGGGAGTCACTATCCCAAGCAAGGGCTTTCGGCTAAAGAAGTGATTTCTCCCTTCTAGTGCCCCGGGAGACTAGTGCCACACATATCTGCCTATCTCTGACAGGGGAAGAGTCCCTCAAGCTCACCATCTGGGGGGTTTACATGTGAGTAGAGATTCTCCTTGTTTGCCCAGAAGGATCTGTGGATGAGATCCTTGGAAATTAATAAAACAACAGCTTCATACCTTTGGGGCAAGTCGGATGGAAAGAAAAAGATAGAGACCTTCACATGGGATAGATGCAATGAGTCCATGAGTTTTTACACTGGAAATTTTGATTGTTCTGAATAACAAAGGTGAATGTGCGATGCCGTGTGGATGCCTGGGAAGAGTGGATTCTCCCGCCATGCCACCTCCGCGGCCACCTCTGGGAGACCTGTGTGTTCTGCTTTCCAAGCTGCCACCCATCTCTTTGAGGCTTCCTTGTGCTGGAGGAAAGCCTCTTGAATCAGTGGTCTCTCTAGTGTGCACGTGGCCCTGACTGGTAGGTATGCCCAAGGCTTGTTTGGGGATGGTGGCCAGGAGGTTTCCAAGCTCCATCCTTAAGGCTGAAGAGAAGGGTAGAGGTCGCCTGCAGAAACGACGGGTGCCTTTGTGCCCCACCCACCTTCACATCAACGAGTCTTCCTGCCCTTGGGGCAGGGGCTGTGTGTTTGTGGTCAAGACCTTACCCTTCCCAACCTCTGGATTCTTGCAAGTTCCCTCACCTTGGATGTGGAGATGGAACGCAAGAGGGACGACTTGTCCTGCTGCCTGCTGGACGTGCTCTCGGGAAGCTGCCCTGCGAGGGTTCCCAGGGAGCAGAGAGCTTCTCTTTCAGCGTCTCAGCAGCCACTGTGCTGATCTTCAGAGCCAGTCCCACTGTGGGGAAAAGGACAGGGGCAGTCTGTCCCCTGTGACCCCAACGAGGAAGGCTGCCGGGCAGCTGGGCACCTGTGTGGCTAATACTGTTTATCTGGAGGGACAGACAGATGTTTGGAGCCAGGTGTTGGGCTCTGGAGATCAATCAAGCAAGATCTGAAACTTCTAACAGAGGCACCTCGGAAGCTTACTAGGGAAGGGGCGCGCCCGTCTCTCTTCTACCTCCTCTCCAAGGACCGGCGTGGGGAAGGAGAGCCATGGCTGGTGGCTCCCAAGGAAGGTGGACCTCTGTGGCAGAGCTGGTGTTTCCCCTAGGCCCCCTCCCACCCCCCATCTGCACTCCAGGCCTTCTCCGTGGCCTATTTAGAAGGCTCACAGCTGTGGTCTCATTGTGGACTTTCAAAAAGATGGCGGGCCGCCAGCAGGCGCTTTGCAGGTGGTGGGGGGATCTCTTAGCAAACTTACTTCCTCTGAGGGGCCAGCACCACCAGACCCATGGGGTATGTGGTAGAAACCCAGAGGGGCTTAGGCTCAATCATACAACTTCTGCAAAGTGCACAGAATTGGGGGGAAATGGGGGGAGGGGCTGCACGTGGCAGTGGGGAGAAGTTTCCTTTGTTACAGATTCAAAAGAGCAGTTTTGTGAATGCAAACAGAGAGGTTTGCATTTGAGAAAAGGATTTGGAGAATTTCTCTCCCAGTTATTTTTATCTTGAATGTTCAAAGCCTTCTTGCCCCAATAATTCTCCTTTGGGAGCTGGGGGGGGCGGGCAGGAGAATTTCCACAAAGCTAATTACTAACCACTAATTCTTATTGGACAGCTATTTCTGGTTCATAAAAGTTCTTTTCTTATTTGTACTAGCACCCTGATGACGATTGTGTTAAATATGGAAATGTTGCAAAATGCTAGTTTGACAGGACGCTTGCCGAGAATGTGATACCAAGGTAGATTTGGCTTTTAAAAGGTGGGGTTTTGGAGGAGTAGTGGGGGAAAGTACATCCTACACCAATCACTTCCACTAACACACTTTTCTGTGTGGGCTCATCCTGTAGAGGTTCTTTCTCATGTAACCTGATCAAGAATTTTGGAAACTTGACTGGGAGTGTAGCTCAGGGTAGGGCGCATGCTTAGCATGCATGAGTCCTTGGGTTCAGTCAGCACCCAAAACAAACAAACAAAAAAGAACCCAAACAAAAACAGAATTTTAGAAACCCTTGAAATAGCAGCCTAAGCACAGTGTGGATCACATTTTCTCACTGGTATCACATGGCCTTGCTGCTTTGAACTCCTCAACCGATTTGTGGGGGTTTATGTAATCGTGTGCAATGAACCTGAAATTGTGTGAAGAACAAAAGACCAATGTATAGGATTTTTTCCCCCCAACTTGTGAAAAGCAGTTTAGCTGCATCTGGCTTTTCTTTTCTTTTCTTTCTTTTTTTTTTTTTTTTCTTTTTCTTTTGGGCAGAGGCTTATGTTACAAGGTGATCAAGTGAAGGAAAAACCTGAATCTATCTGGCTGGGCTGGTGGAATTAAGCACAAGGTCACATTCTCGGTGATCACATGAGTGGGAAACTGAAATGGACGGGTGTTATTTGGGAAGGGGCTGAAATCATAGACATCCCTGTGCGAGTCAGGTGGGGGCATGTATACCCTGGTCTTTGGACTGAATGGATTTTAACTTTGAGATTAAGGTAAGAAGGTCTCAGGAGATAAGCCACCCATTCCTGAGACAAGTGTGGAGGCTGGAGGTCACTGTCTCCTTGAAGACAAGCTGGTGCAGAAGCATCAGATGATTCAAAATATTTGTACCCTCCTCCTTACCAAAAGGAAAGCAATGCTCTCCTCAAAACCTCCACATAAAGACATTTTATCAGCATATCCATGGCAAATGATAACCCTCCACAATCTGTTCTCCATGCAAAGACATCTTGGCAAGAATTGCTTCCTATGGAGTTGGGAGACTATTGCAGTGTCAGGAGGTAAGAGGAGAAATGCACCAAAATAAGGGCAAGAAGATCTTAAGAAAAGAAAAGCTTTTTTATTTTTTGTACCAAGGTTTGAACTCAGGGGTACTCGACCACTGGGCCACATCCCCAGCCCTATTTTGTATTTTATTTAAAGACAGGGTCTCACTGAGTTGCTTAGCAACTTGCTTTTGCTGAGGCTGGCTTTGAACTTGGGATCCTCCTGCCTCAGCCTCCCGAGCTGTTGGGTTTACAGGCATGTGCCACTGCACCCAGCTGAAAAGCTCTTTTGTAAAATGTCAAAAACCAGCCTAAAGCCACATTTTATTTCAAAGCTCTGTAACACAGAGAACTTGGTGTCAGAGATATGTCTTTAAGATAGAAGTTTCTGTGTGGACAAGGGACTTGCAGTGTCTCAAGTGTCCAAACCATGACATCGGGAGTGAGATTGGGGAGTGAGACAGAGAGATTATCTGGTGTCTCTCTGCTACAACAGCATGCATGCATTTTTGAGTTTCTACGTAAATTGTTTTATACAAAGCCTTGCTCAAGTCAGATAAGATATGATCTCCTAAATGTAAAGATAGAAATCAATGTGGCACCCCTTCTTTCAGACATAACTGGAAGTGTTTACCCTGTCGTAGGATGTTAAAGTGCCCCCCTCCCTGCCCCCACCTTTTAACTGAGCACAGAGAAGCACAAGCCGTGAAGAAAAGCCTCAGCTTCCCTTTGGGGTCTTCCCAGCAGATCACAGACCTGCTTCCAGGCTGATGGTTTCTGATGTGTAGTTACTAGTGTTTCTTAAGGGTTTTCCCTCTTGTTTTAGTTTTGTGAAGTATTCTTTTCCTAACTCGCCTTCCAGCGATGGTACCTGGCCTGGTTCAATGTTTGATTCTGAACTGATAAACGGATGCATTTAGGCATCTTAACATAATTTGACAAGGCCTCAGTAGGGAGCCATACATATTTTGTAACCTTTTAATATGTTTTAATGCACCTGATTTAGATCTTATTGAAATAAAGCACTTTTCAAAGAGAAGTCTGTCTGTGGGTGGTTCTGTGTATATCTGTTGGGAGGGGAGTTCTGTGCTGGGAGAGAGTGATTGTAAGGTCAGAGATAGGAGTGGGAAGCCCCCCTTAGAGGTAAGTTGATTTTCTTCCCCCAGAGTTTATGGTTTGAAGAGGCCCAGACCTGGCTGTAATGTTCTTAGTCCATTTTCTGTTGCTATAACAAAATACCCTGGATAATGTAACTTATAAAGAACAGAGGGTTTATTTAGCTCACAATTTTGGAGAACAGGAAGTCTAAGAACATGGAGCCAGCATCTGCTCAGCATCTGGTGAAGATCTTCTTGTTGCCTCATAGCATGGCAGGGGGCATCATATTGTGGGACAAAGCAAGTGGGCCAGAGAGCTCAGTTTTAGAGTTTTTTTTTTTTTTTTTCCTGGTGCTAGGAAAGTCACTCCTTCAATAAGCCGTTAACCCATGAGTGGATCAACCCATTCATGAGTACAGGGCTTTAATGACCCGCTCACCTTCCAAAGGTTCTACCTCTCAAAACACTGCTGCCTTGGGGACCAAGTTTCCAATGCGTGAATTTTGGGGACACGTTCAAATCATAGCATGTTACAAATAAGAAGTGGCTCAAGTTGAGGCCCCTGGGGAACCAGCAGTCATGGGGGTAGGGACTGCTGCATGGTAAGGCTGGACTTCACTCTGACTCACTGCTGGCTTGTTAGGACCAACTCTATGAACCTTTTTCTTTTCTTTTTAAAAAATGTTTATTTATTTGCTTTAGTTGTACACAATGCATTTATTTTTACGTGGTGTTACGTGGTGCTGAGGATCGAACCAGGGCCACACACGTGCTAGGCGAGTGCCCTACCGCTGAGCCACGTCCCAGCACTATGAACCTTTTTCTAAGACTTAATTATTTTTTCCTCACCTAAATCAGCCATGCCACCCTGCACAGAGGTGGGGACGTGGGTGTGCCTCTGTTGGAGGCTGCCCTCTAGTGGTCTCCAAGGTTAAGGCTTGCAGATGGCAGTCCAAGTTAAATTTTTTCAACTTGGTCAGGCCACGGTACCCAGATATATGCTCAAACACTAGTCTAGGTGTTACTGTGAGATTATTTTTTAAAGATGATATTAACATTTAGGGCTGGGGTTGTTGTGGCTCAGCGGTAGAGCACTCGCCTAGCACGGGCTAGGCAAGTTTGATCCTCAGCACCACGTAAAAATAAAGGCATTTATGTACAACTAAAACAAATAAATAAATATTAGAAAAAAAGATGAGATTAACATTTAAATCAGACTTTGAGTAGATTACCCTGCATAGTGTGGGTGGACCTCATGCAATCAGTGAAAGGTCTTAAGATAAATGACTCAAGACCCCTGCAGTAGAAGGAATCCTACTTCTAGCTTGCTTTTGGACTTGAACTGCAACACGAGTCACATGAACCAAGCCCTTAAAACAAATTTCTTTCTCCATCTACATATTTGTGTGTGTGTGTGTGTGTGTAACTACATATACATATGTACAGTCAGACATCCATATCTGTAGGTTCTGCATTGTTGGATTCAACCAACTGTGACTCAAACAATAATTTTAAAAAATTGCAGAAAGTTCTTAAAAGCAAAACTTGCATTTGTATGCATGCAATACACTGAATCCACATGAATGCAGGGGTGTGTAGGCACGTGCATGCTCTGTAGCTCCTGCCATTCACAGATCCTCATTTTCTCCCCAGCACTCGTTAGAGCATCGTTTGTCTAATTCATTGTTCAAGTACCATATAGTTAGATCTGTGATGGCTACATCTGTACCGGACATGTACACAATTTTTTTTCTTGTCATTATTCCCTAAATATTATAGCATAATAACTATTTGCATATCATTTACATTGTTTTAGGTATTCTAAGTAATCTAGGGATGATTTAAAGTCGACAGGAGGATGTATGTATGTTACATGCAAATACTATGCTATTGTACTTAAGGGGCTTGAGCACCTGTGGAATTTGATATCTACAGAGCATCCTGGATCCAATCCCTCTTGACTAACAGTTGTCTTCCTAGGAAACCTGGCCACGTAGCATAAATAATGACCATCATAATTTGGCCTCTAGAAAAAGTAAAAAAAGACAAGATTTTTTTTTTTTTTTTTTTTTTTTTTTTTTTTACCCAGGATTGAACCCAGGGCCACTTAACCCCTGAGTCACATCACCTTCTTATATTTTATTTAGAGACAGGGTCTTGCTGAGTGGCTGAAGCTGGCTTTTAACTCGCGATCCTCCTGCTTCAGCCTCCCAAGCCATTGGGATTACAGGCGTGTGCCACCATGCCCTGCTACTGTGAAGTTTTAAATACATTTGAATAGGTTACTGGAATGTTTAAATACAAGCAAGCTTTATTAAAAATTGAACTTGGGTAAAATTGACATTGATAGTTTCATTTTAGAACCATGCAAAATAAAATGTATAACTTGCAATTACAGCTTAAGTATATAGGGATGTAAGTTTAACATGTAAGTATATAAGTTAACTTTATGTAAGTAATAAATTATTAGTATTGATACTGAGGAAAAACCTCAGTAGACTCTTTACCTTCACTTGCTCTTAATGGACTTCAAAATCACCAATTTTGGAGGTCACACAGCTGAGCAACACATTGTGCGTCTCCCACTAGCTTTGCTATAGATAGCACCTTTGACATGTGGGTTAAAATGATAACAATTGCCTCGGTTGTCGTCAGGACCTGAAGGCCAGTTTTGCTGAAAACACTGACCCTCAACTTGGGCCTACAGATAGATGTCCAATGGGTGACTGGAACAGGAGGAAAAGGCTTGGCATCTCTGCCTTCATATTGTGTCTGTCTTTGCTGCCTTAACCTTTAGGTCAGATGCTACTCAGCTCTGCATATGGATATGAGGAACATTTGAGAAATATTTTGTCCAAAATAATAATATAGGGTTAACTTGATCTAGACTCACCTGGTCTCCTCCTGTTTCAAAGCTAAAGATACCAACCTGCTGTCAGGACTGGAAACACCAGACAACCAAAGGAGTGAACAGAAGTGGCACCCAAATTCCCAGGAAGAACATGAATATGCCTCCCCTTTAATAGCCTATCTCCCTCATTATCCCTATCCTATATCTCTAACTCCTCAACTTCTTTTATTTGTTGGGGGAGTTCCAGGGCTTGAACTAAGGGTCACTTGACCACTGAGCCACATCCCCAGCCCTATTTTTTCTTTTTTCTTTTTTGGCACTGGGGATTGAACTCAGGGGCACTCAACCACCGGGCCACATCCCCAGCCCTTTTTTGTAGTTTATTAGAGACTGGGTCTCACTGAGTTGCTAAGTGCCTTGCCATTGCTGAGGCTGGCTTTGAACTCGAGATCCTCCTGCCTCAGCCTCCCAAGTGCTGGGATTACAGGCGTGCACCACTGCGCCTGGATTTTCCAAGCCCTATTTTGCATTTTATTTAGAGACAATGTCTCACTGAGTTGCTTAGCAATTTGCTTTAGCAGAGGCTGATTTTTTTTTTTTTTTTTTAATTTTTTTATTATTTATTTACTTATTCGTTTTGAACTCGCAATCCTACTGCCTCAGCCTCCTGAGCCGCCGGGAATACAGGTGTGCGCCATGACTACTCTTCAACTTCTTGGAATTGAGAAATTGATCTGCAAGCAGAACTCCTACTTCTCAATTCTTTGGTCACTAAATAAACTTGTGCTGTCAATACTCAGCATTTGGTTTTGGTTTCTGGCTTTCAGAACTTGAATGGAAAAATAATCCTGCTGTAGGGATGCCCCTCTTAAGGGGGAACCTAAATGATTGGTAACAGTATATACCCTACAAGTATGCAAATTAGCTCTAGAAGTTTTAAACATTAGGCCCATTGGTAGGAACCACAGGTCCTGGTTAGCTTGGAACTGTTCCACTTTATACCTGTTGTTCTAGTGTAATTATAAGCAGCATCCCCTTTTACTATGAAAATGCCCATGTAGATGGTAAATGTGTTCAATCTACCCACTGGTCAAAGAGCAGCTTACAATTTTAATGAGAAGTTTTAAAGAAGCAGTCATAAGTTTCACTGAAATGTTGTTTAAACTTTAGGACAGACTGAAATCTAAACACGTTTTGATAGAATGCAACATGTAATGAGCATATTTCATATGTTTTGTTAAGTCTGATTTAAATGTTCTTGAATTAGAACAAGATTTTGTGTGTGTGTGTGTGTGTGTGTGTGTGTATGTGTGTGTGTATTTTTAAAATTGGACACACAGTCATAAAAACTCATGGCTTTGTTTTTTATTTTTATTTTTTAATTTTTAAAAATATTTATTTATTTGCTTTAGTTGTACACAATGCAATGCATTTATGTTTACATGGTGCTGAGGATTGAACCTGGGTCCCGCATGTGCTAGGCGAACGCTCTACCACTGAGCCACAACCCCAGCCCCTGTTTTTTATTTTTTAATTTGAAAATATATTGGGCCAGAGAGGTAGCACAGTGGTAGAACCCTTGCCTAGCATGTGTATGAGGCAGTGGGTTCCATTTCTAGAATTGAAAAGAAAAGTATTTATTTTCCAGCTTAATTGAAGTATAATTGGCAAATAAAAAATAAATTGTATATATTCAAGGTGTACAGCCTGTTGACTTTGATATGCATCTATATCATGAAATGAATACTACGATCATGTTAATTAACATATCCATCACCACACGCAATCACCACTTTGTATATGTGTGTGAGGACACAAGATCTACTCTTATCAAATTTCAAATAAACAATACAGTATTATAATTAAAGTAACCATGCTGTACATTAGATCCTTAGAACTGATTCATCTCATAACTGAAAGTTTGCACCCTAATTTTTTTTTTTTGCACTGAGGATTGAACCCAGGGGTGCTTAATCACTGAGCCACATCCCCAGCCCCCTTTCTTTCTTTCATTCTTTTTTAAATATATTTTTAGTTGTAGGTGGACATAATACCTTTATTTTATTTATGTGGTGCTGAGGATTGAACTCAGGGCCTCACATATGCGAGACGAGCGCTCTGCTGCTGAGCCCCAGCCCCAGCCCACCCCCCTTTCTTTTTTAAATTTTGTATTTAGAGACAGGGTCTTGCTAAGTTGCTATAGGGCCTCACTGAATTGCTGAGGTTGGCTTTGAACTTGAGATCCTCCTGCCTCAGTCTCCTGAGCCACTGGCATTATGGGTATGTGACACCTCGTCTGGCCTGAGTTTTCAATTATGACACCAAAAACAGCAGCAAAAGCAAAAATAAAACAAGTGGGACTACATCAAATTAAAAAGCTTCGGGGCTGGGATTGTGGCTCAGCGGTAGAGCGCTCACCTCGCACGTGCGTGGCCTGGGTTTGATCCTCAGCACCATGTAAACATAATGCATTGCATTGTGTACAACTAAAGCAAATAAATAAATATTTAAAAAAAAAAAAAAAAGCTTCTACACAGCAAAGGAAACAACTGGCAAAATGAAAAGACAACTTACAGAATGGGAGAAAATGTTTGCCAACCACATGTCTGATAAAGGGTTAAAATCCAAAAAATAACTCAATAACTTATGAGTTTGAACATCCCCTGCTCATCACTAAGGCCCTCTAAGCTGCCCCTGGTGCCATCTACCTACACCTACAGAACCATCTAGGGTCAGCAGCACCCAGGTTTGGGTATAGCCAAATCCTCCGCTGGGAGAACCCGTGCTTTGGGAGGTAGTGGGTTCTGACACTAGGGCAGAAGGAACACAACAGCGTGGGCAGGTCCTGCCAAAGGACAGTGATTATGTCTCAGAGATGTCTGAGCATACTTTTGGGAATAAATTGCTAGTGAGAACTCCCACACATACTGAATGTTCAGTGTCTGGGGCTATCAAAAGCCTTGAATCAAAATAATGCCAAAGAAATTTCCTCAAGTTAAGGGCATATTTGAGAAATGTAATTTTGGTTAAAGTTCCTTTAAACAAAATTTGGCAATAATACAAATTACCACAAAAATCAATTAAAGTAATTTGGCCCAAAGCTCTTGAGTTAACTAAGCAAAAAGAGCTGACTATAATATTTATGACCCATTAAAAGAAACCAGGAAGTAAAAATGGAATTGAAAATGCTCAGAATAATCTAGAGAAGAATTGTTAGAAATACCCAATGAATTTTGCAAGGTTTCTCAAACAATGAAAAACTAGAAAAATATAATGTATTGTTTAGGTCTTTCATCTAATCAAAAATAAGAAAATAAAATTTAAAAATGGAAAGATACTCTACATCTATGGATTAGAAATTTAGGGGCTGGGATTGTGGCTCAGCGGTAGAGCGCTCACCTCGCACGTGCGTGGCCCTGGGTTTGATCCTCAGCACCATGTAAACATAATGCATTGCATTGTGTACAACTAAAGCAAATAAATAAATATTTTTAAAAAAAAAAAAAAAGCTTCTACACAGCAAAGGAAACAACTGGCAAAATGAAAAGACAACTTACAGAATGGGAGAAAATGTTTGCCAACCACATGTCTGATAAAGGGTTAAAATCCAAAAAATAACTCAATAACTTATGAGTTTGAACATCCCCTGCTCATCACTAAGGCCCTCTAAGCTGCCCCTGGTGCCATCTACCTACACCTACAGAACCATCTAGGGTCAGCAGCACCCAGGTTTGGGTATAGCCAAATCCTCCGCTGGGAGAACCCGTGCTTTGGGAGGTAGTGGGTTCTGACACTAGGGCAGAAGGAACACAACAGCGTGGGCAGGTCCTGTCAAAGGACAGTGATTATGTCTCAGAGATGTCTGAGCATACTTTTGGGAATAAATTGCTAGTGAGAACTCCCACACATACTGAATGTTCAGTGTCTGGGGCTATCAAAAGTCTTGAATCAAATAATGCCAAAGAAATTTCCTCAAGTAAGGGCATATTTGAGAAATGTAATTTTGGTTAAAGTTCCTTTAAACAAAATTTGGCAATAATACAAATTACCACAAAAATCAATTAAAGTAATTTGGCCCAAAGCTCTTGAGTTAACTAAGCAAAAAGAGCTGACTATAATATTTATGACCCATTAAAAGAAACCAGGAAGTAAAAATGGAATTGAAAATGCTCAGAATAATCTAGAGAAGAATTGTTAGAAATACCCAATGAATTTTGCAAGGTTTCTCAAACAATGAAAAAAAAACTAGAAAAATATAATGTATTGTTTAGGTCTTTCATCTAATCAAAAATAAGAAAAATAAAATTTAAAAATGGAAAGATACTCTACATCTATGGATTAGAAATTTAGCAGCACCTCTCAAATAAATAAATATTTAAAAAAAAAAAAAAAGAAATTTAGCAGCTCTCCAAATTTATCTTAGATTCAAGTTATTCCAATAAAAAGCTGAATAGGTTTTTTTCATGCCTTCTAATATCTTTTAAAATAATGATACAAGTAAAGTAAAAACTATATCCATAAATATTATTCAGCCATTAAAAGTATAATCATAATGTTTATGTAGAAACATGGAAAATATTATTATGTAAAATAAGTAAAAGAGCCTATGTTTAATACGGACGTTGGCCTATTTGGAAGAAAAACCTATGGGAACACTTAACCTCATAAGTGCTGGGATTATATTTTCTTCATTCTTCTGTTACGTTGGATTTCAAATTTAAATTTCCTGTTAAGCCCAAAAATATTGAGGATCCAGAAACATGGGACTCATGCATGCTAGGCAAGCACTTTATCACTGAGCTATACCCCTAGCCCAGAATCCCTGTGAGATGCAGTCCTCATACGACAAAATCACGTGTCTCTCTGTGTGTACGTGTAATATATACACATATATTTATATGTGTGTATATGTATGCATATATATATATAATGTCCATACACACATATGTGACACACATACAAAACAAGATGAAAGGATCACATCAGTAGTTCTTGGGCCTTTGAGAAAGCCAGCCACCCCTGCTATCTTCAGCGTCCAAAGCCCTGAAGGATTGATACCTTGTGCAAGAAACTGGGGAATTTCCTGTGCTTAGGCTCAGTCACCCCAGACACCAAGCCCACTTTCAAATTGTATTCTCAATGCTCCTTTCAGAAATTGGACAAGCAAAAACTTTCAAAGGGAGAAAAAAACTATGTTAAATTTCAGAAACCTGAGGTTAGCCAGAATATGCCATCAGACTATTCTACTTCCAGATGTCACATTTTGATATTTCCTTTATTAAGAATTGGTACCAAATGCAATGCCTGTCGGCTAACCAAGCTCTCTGCATGGGGTATTCTGGGTAAACATGTGCCTCGCCCCACCCGGACACACAGGAGAGTCCTGCTCCTTATCCCTCCCAGTGCATCTGAGGTTGACAGAGGAGCTGGGATACTCGGCAAGAGACTGGGAACAGTGAAGATTATTTCTGGGCTGACTCAGATAATTATCAAATAAACATAATTTTAAAATAATTCACTCGGGTACCTGTTCCTGTCCTTTCAGGATGTTCACATAAAGTCAGCAATAAACAACCCTAAAATAACAGACTCTGAGCAATCTTAAAATGCCCTTAGAATTCCCCCACCCCCCAAAACCTCAAGAATCCTAAAGATCACCAGGGGACTTGTTAAAACCTAAACTGCTGGGCCCCCTACCAGAGTTTCTGATTTAGCAGATGGTAGTGGGCTGGAAATTTGCATCTCAATCAAAGTTCTCAGGGGATGCTGAGAACTTAGAGTCCACGTAGGTAGTAAATTTCTAAATGAGTCAAAGGCACACAATGCCATCACCTGGGGAGCGAAAAAAAATTATTATTTTGGTACAGAGGCTTGAACTCAGGGGGTTCTTTACCACTGAGTACATCCCCAGTTCTTTTAATTTTTATTTTGAGCCAGGATCTTACTAAATTACTTCGGGCTTCACTAAATTGCTGAGGCTGGCCTCAAACTGGAGATCCTCCTGCCTCAGTCTTCAGAGTCACTGGGATTACTGGCATGAGCCACCGTGGCAAACCCTGGGGAGGTTTTATAAACATTAATGTCTGTTCCATACCAAGAGATTCTGACTTCACTTCTGGGGTGTGGTTCTGACAGCACGATTTTTTTAACACTGCACCAGATTATTATTCCCCCATCCCTATGTGCCCTGAGTTTGAAAACCTCTTCACCAAATAATCCTAAAAGATTCCAAATCCAAACAATAAAACACGATCACATGCAAAATACCTAAACATTATAAACAACAAAGCTACCTAATGCTATACATCAACCCTCAATTATCCTAAAGGATACTGAAAGATCCTAAATGACACTTAGCAGCAAAAAAACTTAAAACAAAAACAGTGGTTAAGCCCCCTGGTTTCAATTCCTGGTACCAAAAAAAAAAAAAAAAAAAAGATAAATAAAAAAGGTCTAAGAGACACCAAATGATATATGGCCCTGGATGGTCCTAACTGACTGTAAAACCTAAAAAGTTTAAAACCTAAATCCTTAATACAAAAATAACCCTAAGTGATACTAAATGAATTTCAAAAATTCTATATAATTAGAAGAGATTCTAAATGGCCATAAAATATTCTAAATGATCTTTAATAGCTTCTAACAACCTCAGAAGTTCTTAAGTCTTAAATGAGCCAATTTGAAACATAAAGAACACAAATGATTTTTATTGACTCTAAATGACTTTAAACCCCTTTTGAAAATTCCCAAGTCCTCATCCAGACTCCCTCCACCTAACCTGTCTAGCCCGGCCTCCTCCTGGGGCCCCATTGCCTCCACCCTCCTGGACATGAGCCACTGTGCTTTGGCAGCCCTGGTCTTGCTGTCCTTCTTACATGCTAAGCCCCTCATTTCTGGGATTTGCACTTGTCACTGTCTCTTTCTGGAACATTCCTCCCCCAGTTCATTACATGTTTGGCTTTTTTTTTTGATTCAGCTCAACTCCTGCTTCCTAGTGAGTTTCCCTGAGCACCTCAGTCAGCTGCCAATTACCCTCCGCTTCCATGTCTTCAAAGTACTTTTCATTCTCTGAACATACATGTCAATTTATGTGTCTAAACTCCATGAGGGTATTCTCCACACCCCAAGCAGTACCCAGCTCTTGGTAGGCACCCTGATAATATTTGTGTGACAAGCAAGCGAGGACCCAGACGTATCCTAAACAGGAAGACCTTGAAATGCCAACTACACCAATGCTAACAACATCAAAGGCCTGAACCAGATTCCCTACTGATTTAATACCCCCTAAAATGGTCTTAGATCATCTCAAACTAATGGGCCAGTAATTACCATAAATGGTCCTAAATCCCTTGTGATCCTAAATGTCAGGAGCTCTGTGTGTGTGTGTGTGTGTGTGTATATACTATTGCGCATAGTAGCCAAATGAGTGGATAGGCCTGGCACCGTGAACTCCCTGTCAGGGATTGGTCGTGTGATGCAGGTGAACCTCCCCCTTTAGCTCTGCCTAAGATCCCACACAGCACCTGAGATGGGTGTGACTTGCCAAGATGTCAATCAATTCTGCTGACCACAAGACATCACAAAGCAAGACTCCACCCTTGAAACCTTTTCCCTGCCTCTGCTGTCCCCGCTATAAAATAAATCAAAGGAGGAGGGCTCACACTCTATTTCCAGCATGGAAGCTGACCCTTAAGGTCCCACCTCCGTTTAAAAACTACTCTCTGTGTTGTGTGATTTTTCACCACTTTCTTAGCTGAATGTTACAGCCAGTCCTTTTAAACCCAGTTTGTCTCATCTGTGCAGGTCGTGGCCAAGACCGAAACAACCCAAAATGATCTAGAACTTCAAACAATCTTAAATATTCTAAAGAGTATAAATTACTCAATGCAACTGTAAAGGTGAAATGGTCTTTGATGACTTTAAATGGCACCAAATGTAAACCATGCTTGAAGTCTAAGCAATCAAAAAAGAACTTGAACTGTAAATGTCTCTAAAAGACCTTCAATATTTTTGAACCCATGCAATGTTCTGATGCATAAATCTAAGGATTTGAATCCTTAGTTTAAGGTCATGTGGGGTAATTTGAGGCTTACGGTTTTGAGCATTAAGATTTAGTATTGTTTAAGTTTTTTAGGAAGATTTAGAATTCAGGGCAGTTTTAGTTTTTTTTTTGATACTTTGGGGTCATTCGGAATTATATAACTTCTAGCCACACTGTTGAATCTAAGGATTCAACAGAGCCCAGCCATTTAAATGACCTCATGGCTAATGTGTCTATCACAAGTGATCCTAAGCCATCTGGGTTAGTCAGCTTTCCATTGCTATGACAAAATACCTGAGACTAACAACTTAAAAGGAGGAAAGATTTATTTTAGCTCATCATTTCAGGTTTCACTCCAAGGTCACTTGGCCTGTGGCTTTGGGTCTGTGGTGAGGGCAGAACATGGTGGCAGGGAGCATGTGGTGGAACAAGTCTGCCCACCTCACTGCAGAAAGGAAGTGAAAGAGGCTGGCAACCCAGCCTTCAGCACAGGAGCTTTTAGGAGACATTTAAGATCTAAATCGTAACATTATCCTAGAACACAGCTCCTAACACTTCGGAGCAAACTTGTTAAAAAGTTGATTTCGATTCAGCAGAGCTGGTGTGGGACTTTAGGATCTGTCTTTCTATCAAACTCTGAGGGGATGTTTGTGGTGCTGGCCTGCAGACCACACTTTGAACAGCATGGCTAGAAGTTATATAATTCCGAATGACCCCAAAGTATCCAAAAAAACTAAAACTGCCTGAATTCTAAATCTTCCTAAAAAACTTAAACATAAAACTGCCCTGAATTCTAAATCTTCCTAAAAAACTTAAACAATACTAAATCTTAATGCTCAAAACTGTAAGCCCCAAATTACCCCACATGACCTTAAACTAAACCCAAAAGACTCCAAATAACCCTACGGATCCCAGTAGACTCTAAAAGATCTTACACTTTATATCTCTCTAAAGGACCCTTGAAAATTCAAATTTATTTTATATGACTCCAAAGCCCAACAGTTCAAAGAAACTTAATAGATCCAAGGGATTCTAAATGCACATATAATGCCCAAACTAACTTAAACAAATCTAATCAATCCAGAATTATCCTAAGCCCCAAAGACCTTAAACAGATTCAAAGAAGCCTAAATCTAATGAACCTGACTTTCTCAGTCTCAAGGACAGTAATGCTAACAACTCCAGTGACCTTGACTTTAATGACTGGACAGTTCTAAGCCGTCACAGGCAATGGAGCAAACACCTTGTCACCGACCTGTCCTAACGCTGATTACCTCATATCTATATCCCAAAGGACAGGGCTCTGTGTATATACCTTGACTTTAACTCTGTCTGAGGGACCTATTGATACAAACCAGAAGATTCCGAATTCCAAATGACAACAGATTCATGATAGAGACAACTTTAAATGATAGAGACAACTTTAAAGCCTAATTACCATAACTAATGACCCTGAGCTCTAAACTTTGTGAAGGATATTGGAGCAAACCCACATATATGCTCCCCAGAACCCTAATGCTATATCACCCGTACCTCTTAATAATCAGATGTCTTCACTCCAATAATCCCAGTGACATGAGGACAATTACAGAGACACCTGGAGGCTTTCTCAGACTTAAATGTGACTTTGACTCTGATCCTAAGGGCCCCAAATCCTAATAAACCATATCTTAAGCCCTAATCCCTGAACAAAGAGAGGGTAGTATTAAGATAGTCCCTGAGTGACGCTTAGGGATTTCTCCTGATGAAGACCACAGTGCCTCACCCGGCACTCCCTCCCCTGAGCCCCACATGCATGCCATCCCTTGAGGGCTTATTACAAAACAAGATGAAGTAATGCTTACACATATGTAAATCCATTCGCCTTTTGAACTGGAATCCAAAAATCCGCCCAAGGATTATGAGCCATGCTTTTCCCCAGTTAGTCACTGAAATTCACATGATTTGAGAAGAAAATAATGCTGATTATAGGCTTTATGTGACTAATTTTAAGCTATCCTTACAGTCATGAAGTTGCTCTTTGGGCCAGCAGGACATTTAACATGTTGAAAAAATAAAGGGGAAAAAAAAAATACCAGGAGTCGCCATTTTAAGAACAAGCCAACCACAAGAATTCATGAAGGATGTTGTAACTGAATCCTACTGAGTGATAATGAATTTAATTGCTTTATTCCCCCAAGGAAGATGCTCCAAAAATGCATTCCCACCCAGAGTATTCCAGAACCATAATACCGTGTCTTGGGGGACATACTAAAAGATAATATTTGGGTTTTGATGAATGACATAAGTGAGATCCAAGTCTTGGGTAACAAAGATTGGTCTCACAGGGAGTAATAATGTCTTTATTCAGAATTTGTAGAGAAAGAATATTAAAATATTCTATCACAAAATAAGTTCCACTAACTGAAAGTCGATGTCAAGACATAATGATAGCCAGGTGGTGTGATGCATGCCTGCAATCCCAGTGATTCCGGAGGCTGAGGCAAGAGGATTGCAAGTGGGAAGCCAGTCTCAACAACTTAGCAAGACCCTGTCTTAAAATAAAAACTAAAAAGAACTGGGGATGTAGCTCAGTGGTAAAGCACCCATGGGTTCAATCCTCAGTACCAAGAAAGAAGGAAAAAGAAAGACATAATGATACATGAAAATGGCTAGTTGGTAAAAAGATACACATGGGATAATGTATCACTTACAAAAAATAGCATATCTAAAGTATGGAAAAAGATTGGCAGGATATAATTGCTAAAGGTTATATTAAGAGTAAGATGGGGGATGGGTGGTGAAGGATTGAAATTTTCAGAATTTATTTCTTGAACGTGGTTTAAAAAGTCAAAATAAAACAGTGCTGTCCTTCTCCTCCCATACCCAACTTCTGTTTCTCCCCATAGCTTTGAACTCTCCTCCTCGATTCTTGGTTATTTGCCTACTTATCTATAAGGAACATATGGATGGAGCTCTTTCTGATTTGCTGCTCTGGGGCCTCATCTTCTCCACTTCCTTCCCTACTTCTTGTGTCTCTGCCAATCGTGATTTTTGTTTAGACCACTGTTCAGCTTTTACATCACATGACTATACAAAAACTCTGTAAAACTGAAGTGTGTCCTATACTGTGCTGATTTTTATTTTCTCGGTATAGCTTCCTGTTTCCTTTAAAATTAAACATTATGTTTTTGCTTGCTTAGTTTTTTTAAAAAAGCATGTTTCATGAATTCAGTCTCATACTTGACCAAAATGTCTAGACTTCAATCCAGTGTTGTGTCAACTTGCCCTCCTGGAGGCCTGTCTCCTAGGGGTTGCCTTCTGGGCCTGGGGCTAGGCCCTCCCTTCACTTTCTCCCCTTCTTCATCCTCATCTTTCTATCTATTTCCTCTTTCTTGAACACATTATCTTCTTCTTTTGGGTTTATTCCCTGTTTTTAGCAGGATTGCAAATTCTAACTTCTCAGGCTGTTGCTGCCTTCTGGGAATGCAAGATTCTGATTTCAGAGGTTCTAATTTTTCAAAAAAGCTAAAAAAAATCCAGATTTTTCTTTTTTTCTTTTTCCCCAGAATCAATGATTTTTTTTTTTTTTTTTTCAGTGCTGGGCCTCACTCATACTTGGAAGTGCTCTATCACTGAGCTACATCCCCAGCCCTGAGTCTCTGATTTTTAAAACACTCTGTCAAGCCAGGTGTGGTGGCACACACCTGTAGTCCCTGCTATTTAGGAGACTAAGGCAGGAGGCTAGAAAGTTCAAGGCCAGGGGCTGGGACTATAACTCAGTTGATATAGTGCTTGCCTTGCATACACAAAGCCCTGGGCTAAATCCCCAGCACCACATTAAAAAAAAAAAAAAAAAAGTTCAAGGCTAGCCTGGGCAAGTTAGAAAGAACTTGTCTCAAAAAATAGAAAATAAAAAGAACTGGGGATAAGATTCAGTGGTAGAGCACCCCTGGGTGCAATCCCCAGTATCACAAAAAACCAACCAACAGAACAAAGATCCTAAATGCTATGCCAGACAGAAAAGCAGGTCACCTGAACAGGCTGGTAGGCAGCCACTCTGTTGTCTCTAGCTTAAGTTAGCTCAATCTAACTTGAGTTAGGCTGGCGTCTCCAGGCCATGCACACATCCTTGTGTTTTTATAGTTCAAGACTTCAGAAGTCCATAGGCTTAGAAGACTCCAGAAGAAAATCCATGCTTTTTCCCCCACACAATCTGAGGGTAGCTGCTAACCTTAACAAGATTTGTCAAGAGTTTCTTTGGTCACAAGAGTGGTTTAGAACTTGATCACAGGGTCACGCATTGACTGAGGAACTTGAGAATAAAATTCTAATTCATTTCATTGCTGTTATAGTCATACCTGCCACATGGATGAGGTGCAGGCCCTGGTCCGACAGGGTACCACCCTTCCCCCTCAGTGGTGTGCCCTGGGTGCCCCAGGGTCCTGGGAGATGGGAGGCAGCAGAACTTTCTTCTCTCAGCAGAGGTGTGTCTCTTCTTCAAGGTCTTCCAGGTATCTCCCACGAGGCTGCCCCATGGGCCCATGTTGTCATTTCCATATGCACAGCTGTGGATTCCAGAACCTTCCAGCCAATGAATCCATACCCTGGCTTGGGCTAGCTTTCATGACACTGCCCCAGGCAACTTGCCTCTTTTGACCTGTCCATTGCTAATGCCTTGCCTCTTGCACCATTCTGGGCCGGGAGGGCCATTTGACTCGGGTTCAAATTCAAGAAGGGAGCCTGGAGCAGTGTGGATGCCTGTAATCTCAGTGACTTGGGAGGCTGAGGCAGGAGGATTGCAAGTTCAAGGCTAGCCTCAGCAATTTAGTGAGACCCTCAGCAACTTAGCAAAACCCTGTCTCAAAATAAAAAACCAAAAGGACTGGGAATGTAGCTCAGTGGTAAAGTACCCTTGGGCTAAATCCTCAATACAAAACAAACAAACTTCATGAAGGGCCTTGAAATATGTGCTTTTGATGTTATTACTAAATACCATGCGAGACTATCTTAGTTTGGACTTCTCCAGAAGTGGACTCTTGAGACTAGGATTTGAGGGCCGGTAGTTTATTTGGGACTCGATTCTGGAAAACACCAAGAGTGCAATGAAGTAGGAAAGGGAATACCGGGGGTAGCATCATTTTAGTCACCACTGTGGCAACTGAAGCTCAGTCCCACTGGAGACCTCTGGGAGTCATTAGAAGACACCTCATGTTCCTCCTACCAAGAGGTGAGGGAGCTGGGATATGTATGTTGGATTCTAGGCAGAGGCTGCACCTCCCAGGCAGAAGGCCACACCTCCCCAGGTGCCTTGTGAAAAACTACAGCTCCCAGGATCCTCCAGCAAGTCCCTTGTCCACTACCACTACCTCCCCCCATGACCTCTGCTGGCCTATAGGACAAGGACTCACTCCAAGGGGGTTTTATGGCCCCTACTCTATTTAAGCCAGCCCCGGACTGAACTCTGCCCTTTTTTCCTGTTCCTGCCGCCTTTTGTTCCTGCTCTCCGTTTCTGCCTGTCCCTATTCCCCTCCATCCCTACCCCCCCTTCCCTTCCCTTCCTTTCCCTACCCTTGCCCATGTGGCACCCCAATAAACCCTTTTATTTCACTAACACGGTGTTCCCAGCTAAGCTAACTATGTTTCAGCAGTTTTCTAACAATGTAGACACCAGCTTCCTTCAGGCATTAGTGGAGGGTTGTTCTTGGGGTTGTGGGGCGGCATGGATTTCCTGGCACTTCTGTCTTGTAGTGTGCAAAAGCAAGAGCAGCTCCAAGAGCCAAGTGAATCCTGTAGCCCAAGGGAGAGGGCGCTGGCTGTCAGAGGTCAGGAGTCTGTGCACAGACACGGCAAATAGAGATGGATAGTGTCTGCTCTGTGAGCTCTATTCATATGTTAAAATGGCAATTTAAGAAAATCTAAAATATTTAAACTATGACACACTTTTTTTTCTTGGGGGGGGGGGGGGTGGTACCAGGGATTAAACTCAGGGGCATTTAACCTCTGAGACACATCCCCAGCACTATTTTGTATTTTATTTAGAGAAATGGTCTCACTGAATTGCTTAGCACCTTTTGCTTAGGCTGGCTTTGAACTCAAGATCCTCCTGCCTCAACCTCATGAGCCACTGAGATTACAGCCATATGCCACCACACCAGGCTATGCCACATTTTTGTAAACACGTTTTGGTATTTCTTCATCTCATAATTTCTTGCATGTCCTAAAAGAGAAATACCACTGTCCTCCACCCCAGGTGACACTCCAGAAATTTATTTAGGGCCCACCCCAAAAAAATCCAGGACAGTAACCGCCCCCACACTCCACTGCCCAAGATCAACACAATTATATTTGCAGAGCCCCTTTTTCTGCATTACACTCACAGGTTCTAGGGACTGGGAACGGATATCTCTGGGGGATATTTTTCAGCCTACTACACTCTGGAAAAGCCCAACTAGTTTGGAAAAAATGAGGTTAGACAAAAAAGGAAAGCCCTCAATCAACTGAAAGATCCTATTTAATAGACAAGAAAATACTTAACATTGGCAGATTGGAACATTGCCCAGGGCTGACTGCAGACCCCGGGCGCCCCATATCTCCATCTCCCAGTGATCATTCCCTTCTTCTAAGCCAACTCTGCATCTTGACACCACCATGCACCTCTGGGTAATTCCAAAGCAGTTGATGAACTGGGGAAGCTTCCATTCTTTTCCCCACCATTCATTTGACACTAGAAACAAGATCCCAGACATACAGAAGAGAAAGGCTGCTTTCACCTCATGAAAGAAAGCGTGTCCCAGAGGAGGAGCAAGTTGGTGGCTTAGAAGGCCATAACTCTGCACTGGGTAAGCCTGAATGATATCCTAAGATTGACCTTCTATTGTCTCACTTCCCACCCGAGTGATTTGCACCAACATGCCTCACCTTGGATGAGGTATTTCTATTCCCCAATAGCCCCATCTGGAGTGTTCAGCTTGACTTTTCCTGTTCTGATGGGTTTAGCCATTGGGAGTTGGGGGTTGGCTTTGAGTTGGTTTCCTTCATCCTTCTCAGAGCCCACAGGTACCTGCCAGACAGACATAATGAGTGAAGGCATTTTGCAACCACATCACTGAGTTTCCAGCCATCGGCTCCATTACTGAACCCTTTTTCTTTAACTTGCACTGTGTGGAGCAACCTCCTCTCTGTTCCCTGGATCTGGAGGCTCCTTGGGCCTGTCCTGTGGACTCCTAGGAGAGGTGTTTGCAGAGCACAGGCCTGCTCATGGCACTCAGCCTTATTGCTTTGCAGAAGGAGGAGCTCATTTTGGGGAGCATGTTGAATACCCCAGACCTTGGGGCCCCTCTGGTGAGCATGGTTATTCCTGAATTATCTGGGCCCTGCCGATCCCCTGTTGAGTTTTCTACCATGGCTACTGGAACCTCCTGGAAAACCTGGACCCGTCTAGGCTACGTCTATCCCTGGACTCCAGGTGGCTACTCTGCTTGATTTTTTCTTCCTCTCCTTTCCTTAGACTGCGTGGAGGTGGCCCAAGGGCTGGTTAGATTGGGAAGCTTTATCATTCTTTCATTCAGTACCCCAGTGGTTTCCAATCACACCTAGATTGAATTTAGAACTCCTACACAGTCTTTGAGACCCTAATTGCCTGCCCCCAGCTACTCCTCAGCCTCATCTTGCACACCTGTCCTCCTGTTCCCTTGCTCACACCTGTTCCTACACATTCATCAGATTCTCAACGTGGGACTTTGAAGGCATGGTTTTCTCTTCCTGCAGCATTTTGTCATGGTGGATTCATTTTATTTCATTCTCACTTTCCAAGGCGCATTCAGTTCAAACACCCCCTTGGCAAAGAGGCTATCCTCACTATCCTAGCTAATATCTTCCCTCCCCAGGCACTTTTTCCCATTATTTGAAAAAGATTTTTATTTGATAAAATTTATGATGAAATGCACCTATCTTAAGTGTCCAGTGTGAAGAGTTTGACAAATGTATAGATCTGTGTGGCAATGCCCAGGGAAGATGAAGGCTTTTCTTAGCCCCTTACCACATTGCCTTGCATCCTTGACCTCGCTTGGCTCTGGAGGACACTGTCTTGTTAGTTTGCTGTTGGTTTCATTCTTTCCAATGGAAGCTTCCAGAAAATAGGGATTTCTCTACCTTGTTCGCTGTTGTATTCCACATGTTCAAGACTCCCTTCTTGGTTACACTGAGGGAGAGTTTCCACTTGTGTGTAACCTCTGATTTGGAGCACTGTAGAGTCCCCCAAAGATTTGTGGGTTTAGGCACCACCATCTCTTGATGGAACAAAATTCCATCAAGTTGCAGGTATCCTTGGGACAAAGTAACACACTCAGTCCCTCTGCCTCCGTGGGGAAGAATTTGCCAGAACTCTTTCCTCTACCTCGCGCTTGGTTTCACCTCACCCAGTCCCTCACCCACCAGGCTGAGAATGCCATCCTGGAGAGTCATTATTAGGGTGATGATAGGCACTGCAAAAGCCAAATGTTGTGTGTGTGTGTGTGTGTGTGTGTGTGTTTGTGTGTGAGAGAGAGAGAGAGAGAGAGAGACCTTTTGGATAATGCATGAGTGTGTGAGGTACAGTTGTGTGTGGTCACTTTTCAAAATCAATTTCCGTCCAGGTAGACCTTCCTGGCAGATGTTTGTTTCTCCAAAAGACATCAAGAAGAGGGCTTTTTTTTTTTTTTTTTTTTTTTAAATGCTAACTCAGGAGGATTTCATGGTCAGTACCCAACCCAGGTATCAAGCTACCTCATTCCAGGGACGGCCCGAGAAAGATATGGAGTTAATAAAGACAGGCTCATTTTTCAACGTGGATAGGAGATGGTTAACGAGAACGTGAAAAGCAAACTGTATCCTTCCAGTGGGTCAGGTTGTAGGTGCCGCTGGGAGGTTGGTCCCTTGCCCCTCGATGTGGGTGGTGTTAGGGCGCCCCCTAGTGGTGCAGGTGCCGTGCAACTCCCACTCCCTTGCCTCCTCCAAACTGTGATGGTCAGAACCCCCGTGGGAAAAGAGAAGATGACGACTTCTGGGTTGATAAAATTGAAATTTAAAAATATTAACAGTAGTGACATTTTGACCTTGGTGAGTAGTGATAAAATTTATGATGAAATGCACCTATCTTAAGTGCATTTAAAAATCATAAATTTAAAAATATTAACAGTAGTGACATTTTGACCTTTACTTGATTTGTGAGTTGGCCTCATACCACACTGCATAAGGTAGAGGTGAGTGTGTGACATAGTCACTCCTTGGAGGGATGCCTTCCCTGGGCTCAGTGATTTGGAACACAGTTTTTGGCACATTCCTGGTGTGTTTTGCTGTTTTCAGAATCAGTCTTCTCAGGTTTGAATGCTGATTCCCCTATTGTGAGACCTTCCCCCCACCTCTACTTCTTCTTCTGTTTAATGGGTATATGGTTAGTACCCATCTCATGGGGCTCAGCAGGGATTAATTAAATGCCTTAAAAATTTAATAAATTTCTTTGATGGACTATACAACTGGCAGCATTATTAGTCATTATTATTTACTTAGACTAAAATTCCCATAAAAATCCTAAGACTTTACTAATTAAGATGATGACAAATGCAAATTAATAATACTTAGAAATACATGTATATGATTTATAAAATAAGTATTAGCATATATGAGGAATGCTCACTGAATGGGTGTCCAGTGTGAAAAAGTTTTGGGGACCATTGGTTTTGAGTCTTGATGCTTAATACAGGTGCTGCCTTTATCCTGTTTTTCTCCTTTGATTTATGTAATTGCCATTTGGGTTGGTGAGGACCTCAGGGTCATGCTCATGGGGAGACACTGAAGCCCAGCATTTTCTCTTTCTAAAAGGATACCAGTCAGATTGAATCAGGGCCCCTCTGATTCAATGGTTAACGAGAAAAGCAAACTACATCCTTCTAGTGGGTCAGATTGGAAGGCCTCATATTAACTTACCTTTTGGGAAACTGTAATTCCAAAGATATTCTGAGGTACAGGGAATTAGGGAGATGAAAAGCAGCACAGGGAAGATATGGGGAAGGGGTGCACAGCTTCCACGCCCTTTCTGAGAGTGGCACCCCCAGGAACCTCCACATTTGGCTATCTGGAAGTTCTTAACATTTTTTTAAACAAGAATTTTAAATGCATAAAGAAAAAGTCTAGTCTTTTGAACCAACAGCTTTGAGTTCCTTTTGCATTCCAGAAAGTCCAATGCTGGGGCTCCTGTCTGGGCGCGGGGGTCTCTTGTCATCCTGAGGCATATTCCCAGGCAATGAATGGTCAGTTCTCACACAGTTCCCGCCACCCCTTATACAATGAGCTCCTGGGCCAGCTGTAACTTCTTCCCGGGGGACCTCTGATCTTCCCCTGTCTCTTTGTTCTGTAGGTTTGCTTTCCGGCCAGGTCCCATTCTTCCCACCAGCAGGAAGCAATGACAAAACCCGGAGCCAGAGTGTCCTTCAGCTGGCTCACACCATGCCTTTCAGCACTCTGAGACTCGCAGAAAACAATGGAGCCCCAGAGAGCCTGGGAGTCTGTTTCCTCCAGACGGTCTTCATTGCCACCTGCTGCGGTGGTGGCTGGAGTTGCTTGGTCCTCAAGGAAAGGTGCCTGTTGAAATTGGCGAGTTGGGGAGTGAGGCTCCTTCACATCAAGCAAGCAGGAGAGAGGGACTCTGTGACTGAAAAGGGGGAGGGCAGTCTGTGAACTTGAACATCTCAGTGTGTTTGGATTCCTGGTTCTTATTCCTCCAACCAAGAGGACAGAGCTCAAGACCAGTCAGGTCTGGCTTTGCCATCTACCCAGGTCTCCTACTCATCTGACCTCCCTGGAGGCCACTGCAGAGGTCACTGCCTCTCTCTGCCTGGCTTCTTTCTCTGGCGTGCTTGGACCCAAGTGAACATTCCAGAGCCACCTAACCTCTCGAGTCGGGCTTGCTGGTGGACGAGCGCTCTGGCTCCCTTGCTCCTGGGTGGGCAAATTCTAAGGTGTATTCCGTGGTCTCTCAGAGGTCCCCCTGGTAGCAAAGTGCTCCTTAACCTACTGCCCACCTCAGTCCTCCCGAGTGCTCCTGCATAAAGCACCCCTATCAAATTTCTTGTCTCGAGCTCTTGTTCTGGGTGAACCCAACTTTGCATAAGTACTATTAGAGCTCTTTGGTTTTTAGTTGTATTTATAAAAGACAGAGGATGGTTATTTTGGGTGACAAGTACAAGTGGAGCATCATGGGAATTTCCTTCAAGACTCAACAAAGAACAAAGCAGTTTATAGTTGCAACAGGACAGCCAACGGAGGGTGGTGGTGGGGATCCGGGCAGTCCACCATTCAGTCTGAAGGGGTAGTCCAAAGTGTTGGATTCTAGGCAGAGGCCGCGCCTCCCAGGCAGAAGGCCACACCTTTCCAGGTACCTTGTGAAAAAACTACGGCTCCCGAGATCCTCAGCGTGACCAAAACCTGATCAGCAAGTCCCTTGTCCACTACCACTACCTCCCCCCATGACCTCTGCTGGCCTATAGGACAAGGACTCACTCCAAGGGGGGTTTTTATGGCCCCTACTCTATTTAAGCCAGCCCCGGACTGAACTCTGCCCCCTTTCTTGTTCCTGCCGCCTTTTGTTCTTGCTCTCTGTTCCTGCCTGCCTCGGTTCCCCTCCATCCCTTCCCTACCCCCCCCTTCCCTTCCCTTCCCTACCCTTGCCCACGTGGCACCCCAATAAATCCTTTTATTTCACTAACACGGTGTTCCCAGCTAAGTTAACTATGTTTCAGCAGTTTTCTAACATTTGGTTCCCTGACCGGGAAAGGAGAAGCGCATCTCTAATCAAAGAACAGAATTTTCCGGGAACACCTTTTCATCCATTATCCGCCCCTCCGCCCCAGAGCAGCAAGTAACAAAGTTTCCTGGTAACAGCTTTTCATCGGTCGGTAAGCCTCCCTCCGGTTCTAGGGCTTTTAACCAGCCCCGCGCGCGCTTCTCCATTTACACGCGCCCCCCCCAGCGCGTCTTTGCGCCTCTCCGCTCGCCCTCCAGTCCACTCTGACCCCCCCGCGAGTTCGCGCACTTCTCTGGCTGCGCCCGCCCCTCGGTTCGCTCCCACGCATGTCCCACTCCCGCCACGTGTCTGTCCCGGTCTGACCCCGGGGACTCTCTCCCCCCTCCCCCACCTTTATCCGTTCGCTTTAAAAATTCCCAGCTGTAGGAAAGTTCCCCTCCGCACTCCGGGCTTAAGCTTCCGTTTTTCCGTTCCGTTCGGAACGGAAAAAATCCGAAAACACGCCTCTCAATTGCCGTACCTCCCCCATACCAGCAGCCTCGGAGGCTGCTCCAGACCCCTCCCCCCAGCCTCCCAGTGAGCCCCACACCTCTCCTGCAGTTATCCCCGCCCCCAGCTTCCGCCGCTTGGTTCTCCACGGCTCCCCCGCCCTCTTCGGCCATACGGGCGTTACTGGACGCATTGCCCCAGACTTTAGCCCCCACTTCTACGGATTCTGCGACGTGTCCTTTACCAGACACGCCGCCTCTGGCTTTGGCCCCCTCCCCGCGCTTCTTCCTCAGCGTCTTCCATCCTTAACTCTGCGTGCTTTCCCCCTCCCACGCCAGGGGTGCGCTCCTGGTCCGTGCTCTCAGCCCCGCTCAGCGGCGCGTTCCCGGTCTGCGCTCACAGCCTGCGCACATCCCTGTCCCCGTTCTTAGCCCGCTCCGCGGCGCGCCCCCAGCCCGCTGCCAATGCGGCTGCGACGCACCCCTTGCTCGCTTCTTTTGCTCTCTTATAGGTCCAGCTCTGACTGGCGCTGTCCCGCTCGCTCCCTGCGGGCTGCTACCCTCCGGTAGCCGATAGCGAGCGCTTCTTCGCGCACGGACCAAAACCCCACCCCCCACCCCCATGTGTCCTCCGCGCCGGGGCCGTGCGCCGCACCCGCGGCTCCCCCGGGCGCCCCAACCAACGGCCGCTCGCCCGCCGGCCCATGCCGCCGAGCCCTGGGCCGGCCCCGCATACGGCGACCCGGCGACCCGGCGACCCGGCGACCCGGCCCGCCCCCAAGTGAGGCTGCCTGGTGCCGCTGCCGCCGCCGCCGCCCGCCGCCACCTCCGCCACCGCTTGGCTGCCACAGTACAGTGCTCAGGAGCTAAACCCGCGCTCTGCCCAAGCGAGGCTGCCCGAGCTGCCACAGCGAGTCTAAACAGGCTCCACGTGCAGCCCCGACTCAGCTCCCTCCCCCTTCCTCTGATCCGCCATGTCCTTCCGCCCAAATCTGTCTCCACTTCCGCTCCACGTTCCGCCCTTCTTTGATCCGCCATCTTATCCCTACCCACGTGATTCCCTCCGACTGCCTTCCAGGACCGTGCCCTGCCTTATAGCAGCAGCAAGGGTGACAACCGCAAAACTCCACCCACACTCCCCCAGCCTCCCAGAGCCGCCTGCTTAGTTCTCCCTAAATCCTCCGACCCCGCCATTCCATTCCAAGCAGACACTGCCTTGCGCGACCCTCCCTCTGGCTTCTTGCCCGAGCACAGCTGGCCTTATCTTTCACCATTTATTCCCTCTGTCCTCTGCTCTCTCTCTCTCTTTCTCATTCACGTAAGACACAGTCCCTCAGTTCCCATTCAGAATGGGAAATTCAATCAATCCGCTCTTTTCATCCCCTGCTAAAATCATCTTTGCCTCTTTAGCTCCTCGCTTCCCCTTCCAAAGTGCGCAAATAAATAAGGGTACCTTCAAACTTCAAACTTAATTCGCAAGTTTTTTCCAAGAAACGTCTAATTAATTTACAAGGTTAAAATGCTAACTGTTAAATGTACTTTAATTTCCTTCCTTTTAAACAAGTAATCTTAAGAGGAATTAAAAATTGTATAGCTATGGTTAAACAACAATTATTTCAAAATATCATGTCCTTTCTTTAAGAGCTAAACTTGATTTATAGAAACATCAATATGTAAAAACATTTTGCCATTTTTCCAAAAGGGTTAAATACTCTCAAAATTTCTTTAATCTGTTCTAATTGTAATATTTTGTCAGCTAAATGCTCCCAGCCTTTCTTTAACAGAAATCAACTTCAAAACTTAAATACCTGACCTTCAAAAACCGTCAAGACAGATAGGTACCACAGACCCCGGCTACTGTAAGTTTATAAGTTAAAGCCCAATGTTCTCAATTTAAGATTAACTTACTGGATGGCTAAGATCAAAACTTTTAAATTAATCAAAAAGGGCCAAGAAGACCAGTATTTGGTTCTTGTCCCAGAGTCTGCCTGTGAGACAAGAGGAAACATTTCTACAGAGCTTTACATCTCTGGGCCACATAACTTCCCGATCAGAGAGGTTGTGAGACCTATGGAAGAGACAAAGAAGCCAATCAGTGCACTTGCTAAAAGGAGGGTCCATAAAAAAGGGAAAAACATCCCTAATGCTTCTGAGGAAAGCCACAAGGTCAAGCAAGACCTGGACCCATCCTTACAGAAGGCACCGAGCACAAAAGCTGCTCTCAAGTTTCCCCAAGATTCCCATCAGAAACAGCTGACTCTTACCAATGGTCAAAACACAAGTCAGTTTGACAAATTTCATCCTAGACATCCAGTAACAGTTAAAACAGATGCACAACCATTTCTGAACATTTTAGAAGCAAAGGTAACTTCAGCCCTAAGTAAAGTGTTGTGTTTACATTCCCGATAACTCTATACATGCTAAAGCTTTAAATTATCATCTTCATGGTATACATTGACGTTTCAGATGCTGCAACATTTCTTCGGTACTCATGTTTTTTGTTCCTCTAATAGAAGCTTCCGTTCCTGTTGACGTTACAACCTTCCCCAGGCTTCAATCTGACCTAACTTCTACAAAAGGAACTCCAAACTACTGCCCCCATCACTTCGCCCCCCGTTCAGCCTGAAGAAGCCAGACTCGTCATCGACCCATTCCCTTACAGTAGTAAGGAGGTTCCTAAGGTTAGAAGGGAAGTGAAGCCAAAATCTCATAGACAACATATGTAGATAAATCGCGTCAGGTCGAAAAGCCAATTTGAGTGAGCCAATTTTGGGAAGTTGGGAAACTGTCCCCTGAGGGATTAAAATGCTGATTCCCTCAGAGCCCTTCTTCCACCCTTAACAACCTGCCCCAACATGTTGCCAAGGTAACCCATCTCAGGAATTGCCCCTCCCTACAGGGAGCTATCTCAGATCTTCTGCAGAAACGTTTTCTCAGATCCACCCATTCCCTTATAATATCACCTTCTCTGCAATCCCTCCTTTCCACAGCTCGTGAGTACTCTTGCACTCTTTTAAACTTTCTTTCCTCTCCTCTCGTGGGTATCGTGTTTCCCCGTCTACCTTTCTAAACAGCTTGACCCCACCGTTCGTTGATGAGCCCCCTGTCTTCGGGCTCTGGCCGCTGCTTACCTACTTCTACAAAAAAATCTAAAAAGCTAAATTTGGTGCTCATGTCACTATTGCCTCTCCTCACCATTTAAAGACTAATGTATAAAGAGCCTTCAAACTCTCCTGCCCTTTCGCACTCAGCTCCTCAACCTCATTCCAGTCCTGCTTCTCTTTACACCCAGTTTTTCCTTCTCCCAGTCTCCCCAGAGCCCCCAGAACATGATTCTATAGAGACGCTTCAGGCTTAAACTCCTGCAAGCCTCTCTTCTGCCCAAACTAATAGGGATCTCCCATTGTCCTTCACAACAAAGTGGAGACTCTCCCATAGTTCAGGGAAACATGAAGGCTGAAGCAGCACTGTCTTCTCCTTCTCTTCTGGCTTCAGTCCAATCTACTACCCAGGCCCCCACATTCCCTGCCATACAATCAGTCCTCTCCTATCTCCATTCACTTTTCCATCCTATTCCAAAGGCATAAACCTTCTGGAATCGCCTGACTCAGCCTCCGCTCATCTTTTCGACCGCAATATCATTAAATTTGGTGTCATTCCGGCAACATTTGCCTCTCAGCTGGAGACGGATACAGAGGTTCCTTTCCAGCCCTTTGGCCTACTCCGGACTTGAGTCTTTCTCTTTCCTGTCCGGGACAGGACACGGAAAACCCTTGCGCAAGGTGGCTCATGTCCTCCGATATCTTGAGCGGCTCTTGATATCCCACGTCTGCCTGGCTCCGGTGACGACCGAGTCACAGACCTGGATCTCCCTCTAATACTTACTTTGAAAAGGACGCTTTTCAAAGTATCGTATTAGTCGTTGGAACTTCTTAATCCATCCCGCTGACACCCCTCTAGAAAATTTGTTTTCAATTTCTACTAACGGTCGAAAGTATGGGCAAAGATTCTTTATATCCAAGCTTTCTTCTTCCTCTGATCAAACCCGATTCAGTTGTGCTCGTTACACTAGTTACCCAAAATATATCTACTTCCCTTAACATTCCTCGGCATTTTTACATCCCGTATCACTCCATGTCTTCAGGGAAGGTAGAGAGTAATAGAACTCTTACTTCCCCTCGCCCTCTTTAGGCTCAGAGTCCTCCAAAAAAGCCCTCCTTACTATCCCCTTTGAGGTTATGTTTGGGTGACCAGCCCTTCCACCCGGAGTTTTTCCCAACTCAGGGACCCTTACCCAAAGATCTCTCTTCTCCTCTCTTGTCCTTCGTCAGACATCAGCTATGAAAGTGCCAAGATTTCATTCTGCCTGACCCAGGTAGACTCACTGCTTCATTCCCATTAAAACCCAGTTCTTGGGTATATTTCTCCCCTCCCCAGGACACAGGAACAATCTCCTTTGTCCCAAAGTGGACAAGACCTTTCCACGTTGTGCTGTGCACACCCACAGCTGCTAAACTTTGTGAAACCTCAGAAAATTTGACTTCTTAGATTCGTATTTCCAGACTGAAACCAGCTGATCAACCAACTTGTTGGATTCTAGGCAGAGGCCGCGCCTCCCAGGCAGAAGGCCACACCTTTCCAGGTACCTTGTGAAAAACTACGGCTCCCGAGATCCTCAGCGTGACCAAAACCTGATCAGCAAGTCCCTTGTCCACTACCACTACCTACCTCCCCCCCATGACCTCTGCTGGCCTATAGGACAAGGACTCACTCCAAGGGGGTTTTATGGCCCCTACTCTATTTAAGCCAGCCCCGGACTGAACTCTGCCCCCTTTCTTGTTCCTGCCGCCTTTTGTTCTTGCTCTCTGTTCCTGCCTGCCTCGGTTCCCCTCCATCCCTTCCCTACCCCCCTTCCCTTCCCTTCCCTACCCTTGCCCACGTGGCACCCCAATAAATCCTTTTATTTCACTAACACGGTGTTCCCAGCTAAGTTAACTATGTTTCAGCAGTTTTCTAACATTTGGTTCCCTGACCGGGAAAGGAGAAGCGCATCTCTAATCAAAGAACAGAATTTTCCGGGAACACCTTTTCATCCATTATCCGCCCCTCCGCCCCAGAGCAGCAAGTAACAAAGTTTCCTGGTAACAGCTTTTCATCGGTCGGTAAGCCTCCCTCCGGTTCTAGGGCTTTTAACCAGCCCGCGCGCGCTTCTCCATTTACACGCGCCCCCCCCAGCGCGTCTTTGCGCCTCTCCGCTCGCCCTCCAGTCCACTCTGACCCCCCCGCGAGTTCGCGCACTTCTCTGGCTGCGCCCGCCCCTCGGTTCGCTCCCACGCATGTCCCACTCCCGCACGTGTCTGTCCCGGTCTGACCCCGGGGACTCTCCCCCCCCCCCCCCACCTTTATCCGTTCGCTTTAAAAATTCCCAGCTGTAGGAAAGTTCCCCTCCGCACTCCGGGCTTAAGCTTCCGTTTTTCCGTTCGTTCGGAACGGAAAAAATCCGAAACACGCCTCTCAATTGCCGTACCTCCCCCATACCAGCAGCCTCGGAGGCTGCTCCAGACCCCTCCCCCCAGCCTCCCAGTGAGCCCCACACCTCTCCTGCAGTTATCCCCGCCCCCAGCTTCCGCCGCTTGGTTCTCCACGGCTCCCCCGCCCTCTTCGGCCATACGGGCGTTACTGGACGCATTGCCCCAGACTTTAGCCCCCACTTCTACGGATTCTGCGACGTGTCCTTTACCAGACACGCCGCCTCTGGCTTTGGCCCCCTCCCCGCGCTTCTTCCTCAGCGTCTTCCATCCTTAACTCTGCGCGCTTTCCCCCTCCCACGCCAGGGGTGCGCTCCTGGTCCGCGCTCTCAGCCCCGCTCAGCGGCGCGTTCCCGGTCTGCGCTCACAGCCTGCGCACATCCCTGTCCCCGTTCTTAGCCCGCTCCGCGGCGCGCCCCCAGCCCGCTGCCAATGCGGCTGCGACGCACCCCTTGCTCGCTTCTTTTGCTCTCTTATAGGTCCAGCTCTGACTGGCGCTGTCCCGCTCGCTCCCTGCGGGCTGCTACCCTCCGGTAGCCGATAGCGAGCGCTTCTTCGCGCACGGACCAAAAACCCCACCCCCCACCCCCATGTGTCCTCCGCGCCGGGGCCGTGCGCCGCACCCGCGGCTCCCCCGGGCGCCCCAACCAACGGCCGCTCGCCCGCCGGCCCATGCCGCCGAGCCCTGGGCCGGCCCCGCATACGGCGACCCGGCGACCCGGCGACCCGGCGACCCGGCCCGCCCCCAAGTGAGGCTGCCCTGGTGCCGCTGCCGCCGCCCCGCCGCCGCCCGCCACCTCCGCCACCGCTTGGCTGCCACAGTACAGTGCTCAGGAGCTAAACCCGCGCTCTGCCCAAGCGAGGCTGCCCGAGCTGCCACAGCGAGTCTAAACAGGCTCCACGTGCAGCCCCGACTCAGCTCCCTCCCCCTTCCTCTGATCCGCCATGTCCTTCCGCCCAAATCTGTCTCCACTTCCGCTCCACGTTCCGCCCTTCTTTGATCCGCCATCTTATCCCTACCCACGTGATTCCCTCCGACTGCCTTCCAGGACCGTGCCCTGCCTTATAGCAGCAGCAAGGGTGACAACCGCAAAACTCCACCCACACTCCCCCAGCCTCCCAGAGCCGCCTGCTTAGTTCTCCCTAAATCCTCCGACCCCGCCATTCCATTCCAAGCAGACACTGCCTTGCGCGACCCTCCCTCTGGCTTCTTGCCCGAGCACAGCTGGCCTTATCTTTCACCATTTATTCCCTCTGTCCTCTGCTCTCTCTCTCTCTTTCTCATTCACGTAAGACACAGTCCCTCAGTTCCCATTCAGAATGGGAAATTCAATCAATCCGCTCTTTTCATCCCCTGCTAAAATCATCTTTGCCTCTTTAGCTCCTCGCTTCCCCTTCCAAAGTGCGCAATAAATAAGGGTACCTTCAAACTTCAAACTTAATTCGCAAGTTTTTTCCAAGAAACGTCTAATTAATTTACAAGGTTAAAATGCTAACTGTTAAATGTACTTTAATTTCCTTCCTTTTAAACAAGTAATCTTAAGAGGAATTAAAAATTGTATAGCTATGGTTAAACAACAATTATTTCAAAATATCATGTCCTTTCTTTAAGAGCTAAACTTGATTTATAGAAACATCAATATGTAAAAACATTTTGCCATTTTTCCAAAAGGGTTAAATACTCTCAAAATTTCTTTAATCTGTTCTAATTGTAATATTTTGTCAGCTAAATGCTCCCAGCCTTTCTTTAACAGAAATCAACTTCAAAACTTAAATACCTGACCTTCAAAAACCGTCAAGACAGATAGGTACCACAGACCCCGGCTACTGTAAGTTTATAAGTTAAAGCCTAATGTTCTCAATTTAAGATTAACTTACTGGATGGCTAAGATCAAAACTTTTAAATTAATCAAAAAGGGCCAAGAAGACCAGTATTTGGTTCTTGTCCCAGAGTCTGCCTGTGAGACAAGAGGAAACATTTCTACAGAGCTTTACATCTCTGGGCCACATAACTTCCCGATCAGAGAGGTTGTGAGACCTATGGAAGAGACAAAGAAGCCAATCAGTGCACTTGCTAAAAGGAGGGTCCATAAAAAAGGGAAAAACATCCCTAATGCTTCTGAGGAAAGCCACAAGGTCAAGCAAGACCTGGACCCATCCTTACAGAAGGCACCGAGCACAAAAGCTGCTCTCAAGTTTCCCCAAGATTCCCATCAGAAACAGCTGACTCTTACCAATGGTCAAAACACAAGTCAGTTTGACAAATTTCATCCTAGACATCCAGTAACAGTTAAAACAGATGCACAACCATTTCTGAACATTTTAGAAGCAAAGGTAACTTCAGCCCTAAGTAAAGTGTTGTGTTTACATTCCCGATAACTCTATACATGCTAAAGCTTTAAATTATCATCTTCATGGTATACATTGACGTTTCAGATGCTGCAACATTTCTTCGGTACTCATGTTTTTTGTTCCTCTAATAGAAGCTTCCGTTCCTGTTGACGTTACAACCTTCCCCAGGCTTCAATCTGACCTAACTTCTACAAAAGGAACTCCAAACTACTGCCCCCATCACTTCGCCCCCGTTCAGCCTGAAGAAGCCAGACTCGGTCATCGACCCATTCCCTTACAGTAGTAAGGAGGTTCCTAAGGTTAGAAGGGAAGTGAAGCCAAAATCTCATAGACAACATATGTAGATAAATCGCGTCAGGTCGAAAGCCAATTTGAGTGAGCCAATTTTGGGAAGTTGGGAAACTGTCCCCTGAGGGATTAAAATGCTGATTCCCTCAGAGCCCTTCTTCCACCCTTAACAACCTGCCCCAACATGTTGCCAAGGTAACCCATCTCAGGAATTGCCCCTCCCTACAGGGAGCTATCTCAGATCTTCTGCAGAAACGTTTTCTCAGATCCACCCATTCCCTTATAATATCACCTTCTCTGCAATCCCTCCTTTCCACAGCTCGTGAGTACTCTTGCACTCTTTTAAACTTTCTTTCCTCTCCTCTCGTGGGTATCGTGTTTCCCCGTCTACCTTTCTAAACAGCTTGACCCCACCGTTCGTTGATGAGCCCCCTGTCTTCGGGCTCTGGCCGCTGCTTACCTACTTCTACAAAAAAATCTAAAAAGCTAAATTTGGTGCTCATGTCACTATTGCCTCTCCTCACCATTTAAAGACTAATGTATAAGAGCCTTCAAACTCTCCTGCCCTTTCGCACTCAGCTCCTCAACCTCATTCCAGTCCTGCTTCTCTTTACACCCAGTTTTCCTTCTCCCAGTCTCCCCAGAGCCCCCAGAACATGATTCTATAGAGACGCTTCAGGCTTAAACTCCTGCAAGCCTCTCTTCTGCCCAAACTAATAGGGATCTCCCATTGTCCTTCACAACAAAGTGGAGACTCTCCCATAGTTCAGGGAAACATGAAGGCTGAAGCAGCACTGTCTTCTCCTTCTCTTCTGGCTTCAGTCCAATCTACTACCCAGGCCCCCACATTCCCTGCCATACAATCAATCCTCTCCTATCTCCATTCACTTTTCCATCCTATTCCAAAGGCATAAACCTTCTGGAATCGCCTGACTCAGCCTCCGCTCATCTTTTCGACCGCAATATCATTAAATTTGGTGTCATTCCGGCAACATTTGCCTCTCAGCTGGAGACGGATACAGAGGTTCCTTTCCAGCCCTTTGGCCTACTCCGGACTTGAGTCTTTCTCTTTCCTGTCCGGGACAGGACACGGAAAACCCTTGCGCAAGGTGGCTCATGTCCTCCGATATCTTGAGCGGCTCTTGATATCCCACGTCTGCCTGGCTCCGGTGACGACCGAGTCACAGACCTGGATCTCCCTCTAATACTTACTTTGAAAAGGACGCTTTTCAAAGTATCGTATTAGTCGTTGGAACTTCTTAATCCATCCCGCTGACACCCCTCTAAAAATTTGTTTTCAATTTCTACTAACGGTCGAAAGTATGGGCAAAGATTCTTTTATATCCAAGCTTTCTTCTTCCTCTGATCAAACCCGATTCAGTTGTGCTCGTTACACTAGTTACCCAAAATATATCTACTTCCCTTAACATTCCTCGGCATTTTTACATCCCGTATCACTCCATGTCTTCAGGGAAGGTAGAGAGTAATAGAACTCTTACTTCCCCTCGCCCTCTTTAGGCTCAGAGTCCTCCCAAAAAAGCCCTCCTTACTATCCCCTTTGAGGTTATGTTTGGGTGACCAGCCCTTCCACCCGGAGTTTTCCCAACTCAGGGACCCTTACCCAAAGATCTCTCTTCTCCTCTCTTGTCCTTCGTCAGACATCAGCTATGAAAGTGCCAAGATTTCATTCTGCCTGACCCAGGTAGACTCACTGCTTCATTCCCATTAAAACCCAGTTCTTGGGTATATTTCTCCCCTCCCCAGGACACAGGAACAATCTCCTTTGTCCCAAAGTGGACAAGACCTTTCCACGTTGTGCTGTGCACACCCACAGCTGCTAAACTTTGTGAAACCTCAGAAAATTTGACTTCTTAGATTCGTATTTCCAGACTGAAACCAGCTGATCAACCAACTGAAGATCCACAAAAAGACAACTACTTCAGTATACTTGCTCTCCCATTCCCACCGGTCCCCTAAAAATTCGTTTCTCTTGTGTTCCTGATACTGACTCAAAATAATCTTTTCTGTTTTTCTCGTTTTGAACCTTTAACCAGTTTTTTTCCCAGGAACTATCAACTGTTAAGAAAAAACCAACAAATGACCTTCCAACCAGAGACCCCTGCTGAGTCCTGCCCTTACGCTGCCACCAGACGCTCATTATGATGTGCTTCGCACTCTCCATTGGCCTCTTCACCGTAAGTCCCACCTGGTGAAACACAGGCCTATGGACAATAATCCATCTCACCTTCTTTCCCTTTGTTGCTTCCATAATAGTGTTACCTGCAAACTCGCAAGACCAACAATTTCTACATGCTCTCCGGCTGACTCCCTCAGTGACTTTCTTCAGAAGCCTGGTTTGACACCCTCACCAACATATGGCTTCAAAGAAACTTCACCCATCCCATACCTGGACAGATTCATCTTTTCCACGCCTACCTCCTGGAAATTTTTTCACCCTCCAGCTGGACCTGCCTGCCCACATCTCCCCCCCCAAAACTACCCCACGTCGCCCCATTTCAGCTCCGAAGCAGCCAGATCGAAGCACGACGCCCCACTTCCTAAGAAATCAAAAAGGGGGGAATGTTGGATTCTAGGCAGAGGCCGCGCCTCCCAGGCAGAAGGCCACACCTTTCCAGGTACCTTGTGAAAAACTACGGCTCCCGAGATCCTCAGCGTGACCAAAACCTGATCAGCAAGTCCCTTGTCCACTACCACTACCTCCCCCCATGACCTCTGCTGGCCTATAGGACAAGGACTCACTCCAAGGGGGTTTTATGGCCCCTACTCTATTTAAGCCAGCCCCGGACTGAACTCTGCCCCCTTTCTTGTTCCTGCCGCCTTTTGTTCTTGCTCTCTGTTCCTGCCTGCCTCGGTTCCCCTCCATCCCTTCCCTACCCCCCTTCCCTTCCCTTCCCTACCCTTGCCCACGTGGCACCCCAATAAATCCTTTTATTTCACTAACACGGTGTTCCCAGCTAAGTTAACTATGTTTCAGCAGTTTTCTAACACAAAGAAGCTGCCTCCTTTGGAGCTGCAGCAAGCCTTTCTCAGTAGATGGCCCAGTCTACTCTGCCTGGCCTGGTGAGGTCTCATAGGAACCCACAGGACCTAGATGAGAGAAGGTGCCTGAGTGTCCTCCCAGAGTGATGAATAGAGAGGAAAACGGGACAGAGCAGGTAGTGAGACCAGTCATGTGACCCATAGCAGAAAACAGAATTACAGAACCAGAATCTCTGAACCTTCTAGTGGGGCTCTGGGACCAGGAACAGCTCTTCTGTGGCAGAGCTAGCAGCAGCCATGCTGGTCCTACCTCACTGGTTCTTGTGATTAAGCCAGAATGATTTCAGACATGTGGCTGGCTCAGAGTAGCAGGCATGTGTTTATTAGAAAGGATAGGAAAAAGGGAAAAGGGGATACTCTCAAGGGAGAGAGTGGGTCCTCTCGGAGAGGAGAGGGACGGTGTGTCCTTCCTGCCCTCCAGTTTTATTAGGTGTCCCAGGGAAGTTTCCAGAGAGTCCCACACAGGTTCACCTATTGATTTTTGACTAACAGCAGGATGATATCAGACTTTTAAGTCCCCACTGCATTTGGTGAAGATGCAAGGAAACTCTCGGTCACTTTGACCCATGCTGACTGGGTCTAATTGGAACCTGTTCTTACAGATTTTATGATTAGGTGGAATTTTTCTTATCTCCCTGAGTTTTTAAAACCTGGTCTGTATAAAGGGCACAAAAGTACACCGCCCCCGCCCCTCAGGATAACTTGTATTCTTCTTATCAGCATTTTGGGCCTGCATTTCTTCTGCAGATAACAGGTTGTTTGCTGAGCAATGTAACACATCCCATTGACTGAAGCCAGCAGGGCTGCGGGTGAATTGCTTTTTAAAAGAAAACAGCTCAGCGCACCCAGTTTACAGAACCGTTAACTTCATGCCCCTCCATCTGTCTGTTACCTATCGCTCATGGAATCCTGGGATCTCCTTTTGGGCAGAGGGAGGGGGAATGCAGAAGCAGGTGGACTTCCCGGCTCCTCCCCACCCCTACACAAGGACCATGACTTTCAGTTGAAAACTCCAGCAAGAGATGACATTCTAACTTTCTCGATGGGAATTAATAAAGTACTAAAATTCATTAAAAAGAGACAACAAAAGTAGCTTTTGCCAGGCGCGGTTGCCCATGCCTGCGTACTTGTCATGCCTGCGTGCTTGTAATCCCAGCGGCCTGGGAGGCTGAGGCAGGAGGATTGTGAGTTCAAAGGCAGCCTCAGAAACTTAGTGAGGCACTTAGCAACTCAGTGAGACTCTATCTCTAAATAAAATATAAAAATGGCTGGGGAGGTAGCTCAGTGATTAAGTAATCCTTGGTTCAATCTCTGGTATCAAAAAAAAAAAAAAAAGAAAGAAAAAAAAAATAAGTGTAGCTTTTAAAGCCAGACTGACTGCCCCGGGGCCCCTGTTTACTACCAGTTGTGACCATCTCACCAAACCTTAGTCTCTCCTTTTGTACAATGGGATTATTATTATTATTATTATCATTTTTTTTGGTGCCGTGGATTGAATACAAAGGTGCTTTACTACTGAGCCATATCCCCAAATATTTTTATTTTTTATTTTGAGACAGGGTCTTACTAAGTTGCTTAGGGACTTGCTAAGTTGTTGAGGCTGGCCTTGAACTTATGGACGTGTGCCCTGTGAATGGAGATAATTTTAGTAGGGCCCACCTAATAGTGTTGTTGTGGAGGTTAAGGATGCTCCCCATTAACATAGTAAAAGCCATTGATTCCTTATTGGGACATACCAAGCACTCAATAAATATTAGCTGTTGTTTTTGCAACTTTGAAAGTAATTAATTAGCAATCAATAGTTCTTAAATATTTTAATTTGTACGTGTCTTCATTTTTCATATTAAACTTTTTGTTAATATTGTCACAGAGTCCTTAAGAGAGCCAGGTGCATAAGATTTGAGCAGCTACAAGAGAGATGCTGTAACTCAACTAAAACTTAGAGCAAAAATGATCCATCGTTCACGTGTCTGCTCCTTAAGCTTCAAGTGGATAAGGCTGTAGCCATGTGCCCCGAGCCTGAGTTGCCCTTGTGAAGAAATGCTGCCCAGGTGTCTTTAAGACAGGCCTTCTTGGGGCTGCCCCTTCTTAGTGGGACCTGTGTCCTTATCAGTATCAAGAGCATTATTCAACAGGGTGACACTAATCTCAGAGGAACCACCTGGCATCTGCTAAGGTCTTCTCCCTTGTGCAGCCTCCTTAAACTTTGGTTGCTATTTTTAAACTCACTAGAAGACATCAGTCGATACCTCAGCCCTGGCCACTCCATACCTCTGTCTTCATAGAATCTGGAGTTGGAGGAACTTGGGGTCGTGTGTTTGGCAGTGACTCCACGCCACCATCTGACCTTCCCCTTGCACCAGAACTTCTTCTCTGCCCCTGTGCCACCCTGTCCCCTTCTCCAGAAGATTCCAGCTGTGCCCTTTAGGGCAGCATGGGGACCTTTCTCTCCCAGGACCAGATGACCAGGACCAAAAACAGCTCCTTCTGCTCTGCAGTAGTTTTTCCTTAGCAATCAGGAATGGAAAGATGGCTCTCGGGGACAGTTGGACAGGGCCCAACTTCTCAGGCCCAGATAGGGCAAGGAATGAGGTCCAAGCTTTCCCTGTGTGTCTTCCCCCTTCCCAGCCCCACCCACTTCCTGTGGCAGAATCAGGAAGAATCCTTGTCTCCTGCTGCGTTTGGCACCCACCTCAGCCCCCGAGGGCCGAAGTCTTCCTGACGGACAGGACCAGTCACTTTACTTGAGAGGCCCTGTGCAAAATGAAGATGTGGGTCCTTGTTGAACAATTATGAAGCATTCTGAAGTGACAGAGCGTTAAACCAAGCACAGGGCCTTTCTGACAGCTGCTAAGGCCATGGGCCTCAAAATGGGGCCTGCTCACAGGAGTGCGCCCTGCTTATTGCATCATCCTGGGATTCCTGAAGCTCCTTCCTTGCCTCTGTTTTTCTGTATCTGGCCTTTTATATTTGGTTTATTTCAGATATAACATTCTCAAAGATTCACCCATTTTCATTCCTTTTTATGGTTCAATAACATCCCACTCTATTAAGTAGAACACATTTTGTTCATCATCCCTGTGTATTAATGCTTCCTTCTGAAATCTGATCTTCACACCACTCAGAATGACTCTCATTTTGCAATAATTATTTCATTTTCAAAGATTCATCTGTTTCCTCCTTTTAACTGTTTTTTTTTTTTTTTTTTTTTTTTTTAAAGATGTGGAGCTGATATATAGTAAAGGGCACTGTGTTAATATCACTTTACTGTAACAAAATACTGGATATTATAAACTTAAAAAGACAAAAGGTTTACTTTGGCTTCCAGTTTGGGAAGTTTGAGTTCATGATCAGTTGGTCCTGTTGCTTTTAGGACTGTGACATTGCAGCACATTGTGGCAGGAACATGTGGCAGAGGGAGCTATAGCTCATGGCTGGAAGGTGAAAGAGAGAGGAGAAGATCACATCCCATAATTCCCTTTGAGGGCCTTCCCCCAGTGACCAGAAGACCTCCCACAAGGTCCCATTTCTTAAAGGTTTCTACTACCTTCCCATAGCACTAGGCTGAAAACCAGCCCTTGAGCACAGTAAGCCTTTGGGAAACATTCCAGATCTAAACTGTAACATGCACATATCTCCAGCGTGCAGGTTGATGAACTTTTGCATGTCTAAACCTGAATAACCACCATCCAGAACACCCCATCTCCCATCAGCCTCTCTGAAGCCTCCCCTCAGGCAATACCACGTGCCCCACCGCTCAGAGGAAACCACTATTCTAATTTCTATCACCTCAGATTAGTTGTACGTATCCTTGAACCGCATAGAAAATGGATTTGTGCATTATTTTTTTGCTTGAATTTTTGCTCAATTTTTTTTTTTGGCCTAACAATAGCACTGTGAGATTTGTTCATGTTGAGTGTGGCAATGATCATTTCTCTTTGGTGGCTCTATGGTGTGCCATTGTATGGCTGCACCACCGTTTAGCTATTCTTCTGTCTTGTGGACATTTGGGTTGCTCCTAGTTTGCAGCAATTGTGAATAAAGTGGCTATGAACTTTTTTTTTTTTTTTTTTTTTTTTTTGTCCATGTCTTTTGGTAGCCCAAATTAGAGACTCACTGAGTTGCTCTGTGTTTGAGAGTGCTTTCAAGTTGCCTCAGCTCTGCTGGGATTTCTGGCTCATCATGTCTTTTGGTAGCCCTAAACATTTCAGGTTGTGTTTCCTCATCAACATTTGTGTTTGTCATTCTGGTCTATAGTGACATCTCACTGTAGCTTTAATTTGCATTTGCATTTCACTGGTGATGAATGAGATGGAGCACCTGCTCAGGTGCTTATTGGCTATGTACATATCCACCTATAGTTAGAGTTTTGTTTTTGTCTTTATTTTGAGATAGATTTTTCCTGTGTTGTCTGGGCTGGCCTTGAACTCCTGGGCTCAAGGGATCCTCCCACATCAACCTTCTGAGGAGCTGGAACTACAGCTGTGCACCACTGCACCCGGTCTTCTATGACTTTTTTCCTCCTACCTTTTTTTTTTTTTTTTTTTGTATTGGGGATTGAACCCAAGCCCTCACACATGCCAGGAAAGCACTCTACCACTGAGCTGAATCTCTGGCCCTTTTCAAAAAAATTTATTTTGAGACAGGGTCTCCTTACATTGCCCAGGCTGGCCTTAAACTTGTGATCCTCTGACCTCAGCCTCTCCAGTGGCTGGGATGATAGGCATGAGCCACCAGGCCTGAACTTCTATCACTTTTAAATCATAGTTTCCTTTACACTATGGCAAGAGGATTAATATGCCTTTCTTTTTCTTAAAAATTAATTCCTTAGCCGGGCATGGTGGTGCACACCTGTAATCTCAGCACTTGGGAGGCTGAGGCAGGAGGATTGCAAGCTCAAAGCCAGACTCAGCAATGGCGAGGCACTTAACAACTCAGTGAGACCCTGTCTCTAATAAAATACAAAAAAGGGCTGGGGATGTGGCCCAGTGGTCAAGTGCCCCTGAGTTCAATCCCTGGTACAAAATAAATAAATAAATAAATAAATAAATAAATCCTGTTAACTTGCACTTTTTTATTTTTATTTTTTTAAAAATTTTTAAGTTGGCTGGGGTTGTGGCTCAGTGGCAGAGCGCTCGCCTCGCACGTGTGTGGCCCGGGTTCGATCCTCAGCACCACGTAGACATGGATGCATTGCATTGTGTACGGCTAAAGTGAATAAATAATTTTTTTTTTTTTTTTTTTTTTTTTGTGGTACTGGGGATTGAACTCAGCGGCACTAGACCACTGGGCCACATCCCCAGCCCTTTTTTGTATTTTATTAGAGACAGGGTCTCACTGAGTTGCTAAGTGCCTCGCCATTGCTGAGGCTGGCTTTGAACTCGTGATCCTCCTGCCTTAGCCTCCCAAAGTGCTGGGATTACAGGCGTGCGCCACCGCGCCTGACTCTATCTGTCACTTTTATTTGTTCTATGTATAGGTTTAGGTTTTTCATGTGCTTTGTAAGTTTATTTTAGTTTTTTGTCGTTTCATCATTGATTATAAAAGTTCTTTTTTCTTTTCCTCATGAGAGTTCTCTCTACTTTGTTTTCTTGATTTTGTTTTGTTTTTGTGGTGCTGGGGATTGAACCCGGGCCTCATGCATGATAAGCACATTCTTTACCACTGAGCTAAAACGCCAGCCAATTATGGAAGTTCTTTATATGTTTTGTAACTTGTTATCTGTTAAATACTGCAAACATTTTCTTATCTTCTGTTGCTTGCATTTTTAAAATATTTTTAAATTTAAAACAATTTTAGATTTATAGAAAAGCAAAGAAGATAGCACAGAGAGTTCCCGTATAACGGTACCCAAGGTCCCCTTTTATTAACATCTTACATTACTACATGTTACATTTGTTACAATTAATGAATCAATATCAACATATTATCTCTCTGTCATGTCTCCTTAGGCTCCTCTTGGCTCTGAGAATTTCTTAGACATTTCTTGTTTTTGGTGACCTTGACAGTGTTAACAAGCACTGGTCAGATATTTTGCAGAATGCCCCTTTGGTTTGTCTGATTGTTTTCCCTAATGATGAGGCCGGGAATTATAACCCATAACTTTTTGTAGGAGGAAAACCACAGAGGTAAAATATGATTTTTCTCACATCATGTTAGAAGTACATACTATCAACACGATTTATCACTGTTGATGTTGACCTTGAGCACCTGGCTAAGGTGGTATTTGTCAGGTTTCTCCACAGTACAGTTACTCTTGCTCCTCATTCCATGCTGCACTGCTTCGAAGAAAGTCGCAGTGCTTGCTCCACACCTCAAGAGTCGGGGCTTAGGTTCCTCCCACTTGAGGGCAAAATATCTGCATGTATTACCTGGATCTCCTGTGCCTGGAAGATTTGTTAATTTATTCAATCATTTACTTATATTGGTATCAACTCATGGATATTTATCTTCTACTTTGGGTTGTAATGCCATACTACTTCATTTCAGTTGGCTGCTATAGCTCTTCGACAGAGTTCCATTAATATAAATTTGTGTGGTTTTTAAGCACTTCCTTATTTTCTGGTCTTATCACATGTTCCAGGCTCATCTTGTATACTTCTGCCTCCATCAGAGAATCAGTCCTTTCACCAAGGAGCCCTGCTTCCTTTTGTCGGAGAAGGGAATTAGACACCAAGATCTGAGGGGCTGGGGTTGTGGCTCAGTGGCAGAGTGCTCCCCTAGCACAGGTGAAGCACTGGGTTTGATCCTCAGCACCACATAGAAATAAATAAGTAAAATAAAGGTATTGTGTCCACCTACAATTAAAGAAAGGAAGAAAGAAAGAAAGAAAGAAAGAAAGAAAGGAAGGAAGAAAAACACCAAGATCTGGCTGGGTTTAGTGGTACACACCTATAATTCCTGCTATCAGCAGGCTGAGGCAGGAAGAATGTAAGTTCAAGGCCAGCCTGGGCAACTTAGTAAGACCTTATCTCAAAATAAAAAAAAAAAATAAAATAAAAATAAAAGGGCTGGGGGTGTAGTTCAGTGGTGGGGTATTTGACTAGCATGTGCTAGGCCCTGGGTTCAATCCCCAATACTGCAGAAAAGCAAAACAAAACAAAGAAACCTGGGTGGTGTTTCTTTAAAGCATGTTCAGTTACTAGAGCAAGGAAATAAATGTGTGTGTGCTAAGCAGTACACAGATGTTTCTGTATGTAACCTTTTGCATACACAGTAAGCTAGAGCTGAAGTCTCCAGCTCTGCTCAGTTGCCAGGTAGATCAGTCAAGCCCTGCTCTTGCTTATCTGTAAATTCCCACTCTAACAGTGAAAAAACAAGACTCCTACTATCCACCATCCGTTTATTTAACCATTCAATTCAATTATGCACGTGTCAGAACTGTTGTCCTGTGTTTAACTCAGGACGCTAAACTACAGCTTGGTCAACTAAAGTGCAGAATGCATATAATGAAGAATCAATCCCTTGGTGGCTGAGTAAGGAAAGGACTAACTTGTAACTGGTCTGTGGAGGTTCTGAACTTAATTCCAGGAGTTTCTTGAAGTCTGGTGAAGACCCTTGGCCAAGATATGGATTAATTGGTCTGGCTGGTGCCGTATAAAGTGCTGCTTAAAGTCCCAAACTCCCTGAAAGTCCAAAGCTCCTGTACCAGCATGTTCACATTATTTTAAAAAAAAAAAATCTATGAATTGGTGGTTTGTGTTTGGTGTTCATGTTTACCCCCCCTGCTTTTATCAATGCGGTCAGTGGGTTATAAAAGACCCATCAGTAAATTTGTGCTTTGGCTCCCCAAGACCCAGGAATCACACATGTATCTAGAAGGAAGGGCTCATGCGTTCCTCAAAGGAAGGTTGAGAAGAAATATTTCTTTGTGGTACTGATGATGTCATAAAGTTTTGGGCAAGAAAGGCCCAATAAGGGTGTTGGCAAGTTCACTGTATGAGCAACTGAGGCTTCAGTCTGCTGGGGACCTCTGGGAGTAAGGGCAGGACATATGCCTCAAAGTCCCCCCCCCCTGAGGGGCAGGGGAGCTGGGGAGTGTGGCTGCACCAACACATCTCAGTCACTGATGAAGGGCAGCTCCCCAGAGGCCTTAATTCCCTCGTAGTTCCCTTATGGGCACAGGCTGAGTGAACTTCAGACCACACTGGCCCCATCTTCTAATGATGACAGCTGGAGTCCCAGGAGGAAATAAACAAAAGGCCAACACACTTTAATACACAACAAAATGAGACAAACTCACCTTTGACCCTCCTGGGTACTTCACCCACACACTGTCTTGGCCAAGCTTTGTTCCTAAGAGGCTGGCCAGTGGCCTGGCACTTAGCCGTACTCCTTTTGTTCCTCTTCACAGGGTTTGTCGCGTCCTGTTCTCTGATGATCTCTGTTCCACTTCTCTCCACTCCCCCACTCACAGTCTACGCAAGGCTTGTGCCGGGCTGGGCAGGGCATAGAGAACTCGTCACCTCTTCTAGCCCTTTAAGCCCCTGAGATGTTGTTCTTTCTTATAGGAGTCCCTGTCCCCCACTGTCCCATTCTCTCACTTTTTTTCTGTACCCAGCCCAATTCTCATCTCTAATGTCTCAGCTAACGACTAGCTAGGTGGCCCCTTCAGTGCCCTTCAGGTTTCTGATGTGTCCCCATCACTGTGGACTGTGGACACTCACAAGCAATACATCCTGAGATTTTTGTGAATCTCACTAAAGCACATATTGCCCCCTTAAAATTCAGTAGTGTTTAATTAGAAAACATAAGCCATCGCCCTTGATGTTTTGAATATATACTCCAGGGATAGTACTGAAATAAACTCCCTAACATAAGTGACTCTCCTGTGCAATAGCACCGAGTGACATTAGACAGGGACTTGTCCAGATCTGTAAAGCCAAGTGGTGCTGCACGAGGGAGATGTCCCCACGTGGGGAGATGTCCGGGAAGAGGAAGGATCCTGGAGTCCAGCAGCCCCTTTAGGGGAGAGGTGGGTGAGGCTGGTGTTGAGAAGGCAGGCAGACCCAGAGCAGGGTCCCCGAGGGGCGCCTCAGACTCGGCATGTTCCTGGCTCTGCTCAGGCTTCCTCTCCTCCAGCGCTGCCCCAGCCCATGCCCCTCAGCAGCAGCAATGCAAGCCTGCTCATGGCCTCCACCTTCCCAGCACCCTTCCTTGCTCTCTTCTCACCTACATCCCTGCTAAGTGAAGTGTGGTCCACAGGACCGAAGCATTACCCTCGTGGGAAGCTTGATAGAGATGCAGGATCTCAGGACCCACACCAGCCTGCTGGAGCAGATGCTGCATTTTACCCAGATCCCTGGGGATCCATGTGCCTGTTAAAGTTTGAGTCCTGCTGCCCTGGAGGACACGGGTGAGCACTGGGAGGGCTTTGTTGAACTTGCTCCTCTCCTCCAGTCTCAGCCTGGGCGTTGCTCCATACACACCCACATCCCTGCTCTACTGAATGAATTTCAGCTCCCAGAATGCACCAGGGGCTTGCCCTTCCCTCTTCCTCCCTCCCCCCCCGCCCGCCCTCCCTCCCTCCTCCTTTCTTCCTTTTTCCCTTCCTTCCTTCCTTCCTTCCTTCCTTCCTTCCTTCCTTCCTTCTCCCTCCCTCCCTCTCTCTCTCTCTCTCTCTTCTCTCTCTCTCTCTCTCTCTCTCTCTCTCTCACAATGATACTCTCTCTTTCTCATTTCTCTAGCTGGGCACCCCATCTGTCTTTTTCAGACTTGCCCTGTCTAGAAATCTTTCTTGCTTCTGCCCAGATCTAGCACGGCACTTTCCCGTGCCACACGATCATCATTCATTTCCCCATCAGGTGTGAGCATCTTGAAGGCGGTGGCAGTGATCCGTTTATTGTGGCATCTGTGCTGTTCCAGGCCCGGGCATTAGCATGAAGAGTTTCCAGACAGGGCGAGACTGAAAGAATGGATGGGTGGAGAATGGATCTTGGTGGAGAGATGGGAAAGAGACAGAAACATTGCAAAAAACTATCTGATACACCATAAAACTGGTGCCACCCTGAAAATAAGGACAGTGACTCTGTCACTCACCATTAGAACTCCAGCAAAGTAGATGGGCACATAGTAGGAACTCAATAAATGTTTGTGGATCGAAGGCATGGATGAACCCACGAAATGCCCAAGCTGAGGCAAACAATGGCATTAGCGGAAATGCTGGACATAAATTAGGAGCTATGTTAGTGCCCAGAGGTTAAAAACAAACAACAACAACAACAACCAAAAAGAAAAAAAAAAAAAAAAAAACCCACTATAATTCTAAGTAAAAACCATCTGCCAAGGCAGAGGAGGGCTAATAGCCTTGAGATGTGATGTGAGGCCCAGCAGACACATGAGGGAGGTTGGAGCTTCCCTGGTGAGACTCCAAGAGCTGAATTTCTGGAAACATCTGTCTGCACAAGTCAGCATCCTCCCAGCTGAGAGGGCACAGGATTTTACAACACACCAAGTTCAAAATTCCAGGAGGAACTTCTTTGATTCTGATCTTCTGCCAGTGATTCCAGAAAAGTCTGTTAATGTTGGGTGGGTGAGACCACTACTCTTCAGCTATTGCAAGGGGGCCAAATGCCTAGGAAAACCCACCCACCCTTAGCTCCTGCTCCTCTCTATTCCCCCTGTACCCCAGGAGAACAGAGGTGATGGTGTGATTTGGCTTAGGCACAGGGAGGGATAAATGACATTTAAGAGATGCCATAAACTCCTCCATTTTTTTTTTTTTTTTTCAGTGCTGGGGGTTGAACCCAGGGCCTCATGCCCACCTGGCAAGTGCTCTATCACCAAACTACATCCCCAGCCCCATTTTGTTCTTGATTGCTAAGTAGCTCTGAGTTAAAACAGCCAGTTAAAAAGATTCAAAACCTTAGTTAGAGATTTGGAAATTCTAGTGCAACACAACTGATGCAGCTGTCAGGGCTCCAGACCCTGCTTGGACCATGTCCTCTGGTTTGTCCTTGAAACCCCTCTCCTTGGTGCTGAACTGAGCCCCTGAGGGCGGAATGCCCTTCCCTGCTGGATGCTCCTGGCACTTGAGATGAACTTGAGCGTTGAATTCTCCCTGGACATTCATGGATGGTCCTCCCCTCCCTCCCTATCCTTCCCCCAGCCCCACCTGTCCGTCCATCCAGCGAGGCCAGCTGTGTTAGTTCCTCTGGCCCCAGCCTGCTTGTTTTCAGCTTCCTCTAATTCCTCTCTGGCCTCCTGCCAATTTCCTTCCACAGTTCACGGTCAAGCCTGCTGGCGTTAGAACAATCTGCATTGTTTAGGGAGGGCAATGCTTTTCTACAGAGGGTGAGCATTAAAATTAGATGTGGAAATCCCAAGGATGGGCTGGGGTGGGAGGGTGGACGGAGGTTCTGAAATTCAGGCGAGGGTGCCGGAAAGGCAACCTGGGAGAGGCAGTGACTTTTAAGAATCAGAGGATGAGCAGTTGCAGGGGGGTGGGGGTGGGTTAGCCTTGCGCTGACCTGGAAAGTCCCTTTAGACAGAGGGTTGCTGGCCAGGTGAGGATTATTTCAGCCTGAGACCTTTCACACAATGCCAGCAAATCACCCTTCTATCCTCTACCTGTGTTCTGGGGCTCACTATGAGAGGGCAGGATCTTGGTCCTCCCTGGTGAGACCCCTAGTGTCCCTAGCCCGGGCCACGCTTCCCCTTCACCAGTGGAAACAGCTGAGTCTGTTATTTCAGGACAAGCTTTGCATGGTCCTGAGATAGAGGTGTCTCAAAGACACAGTTATTCACCTTGTGCAGGGAGCATCTGACTTGCTCTCATTTCCCATGGTCACACATTCCCAGAAGCATGGGCATTTGGCTCCTTTGCCTTCCACCAGAGAATCTGGGTGCCCAGCTGAAATAGGTTTCCTGCTAGCCATGAAGAAGAGAGGATGGGCCCCGTGCCTGCCCGTGACTCAAGGCCTTGAGGCAGGAGGGCAAACCTCTGGTCCGAGCCTGACTTGGCCACAGGTCTGCTCTTCAATGCAGTGGTGTCTGAGCTTCCAGCAGGGGACACCACAACTCACCACGATGCCACATCAGTGTAAATCTACATGCTCACCCTCCTGGTGCGTGTGGCCTGTCACCATGCTGCCTGTCTGCAGCCATGTGGGTCCTAGTGTCATTGTTTCAGTAGAGACCCCAGAGGACTCCAAAATGTGCCATGCAGGAACATGTGGGCACCTAAGGGCATCCCTGTGCAGCCATGAAGAAGGAGTGAGGAAAAGCATTGTGGGGGGCGGGGAGTGAGGTGTAACCACATCACAGGTAGGAAGTAGGGCCTGGGGTCCTGGCTCAATGGGCCACTCCCCTAAGCCAGTTACTGGCTATTAGACAGCTCAAGGTAGGGGTGTGGGCAGCTCAAGACAAACGTATGGCCACTACCTAGGACACACCAACCACAGAGGCCCAGAGGGTGGAGTTTTTCAATGTTGCCAGGCACAACTTAGGCCAAGAGGGGCATGAGGGGGTATGGGGAGATCTGATCATCTACCCAACCTCAGAAGAGAGTGTGGGCTATTTTGATAGTGGGCTTGATGCCCATTCCTGCTGTGACACACGACTAAACCAGTCAGGGTCACTCCGGGAGAACTAGGCTGGCATGGATTAATGACACATAGACAGAGAAATACCTTTTGGGGGGGGTTCTGTGACAGCCCCTCTGACCCAGCATCCACAAAGGAGGCAAGGCAGGTAAGAAAGAGGAGGGAGCATGCCTCAAACCTGGATTTATTGGGGTAGGCTATTCAAATGAGGCAAGGGGTCAGGTTTCAGGGGGTTGAGTCTAGCTTCGTGCGTGATGTCTTGCAGGTCAGCAGATTGAGTGACATCTTGGAAGGCCACGCCCATCTCATGTGCTGTGTGGGGATCATAGGTAGAGTGAGCGAAACGGACACAGACATCGCCAGCCCAAACAGAGAGGCAACGTCATTCCAGTCCACTTACGTGCTCAATGCTCAGAGTTCACGCACACACAGCCCATGGCTGGCTCGCCACACATTCCTTTGAGCCTTTGATCTAGAAGTCATTTTCACTGAACTGCTGACACTTGCACATGTTTTTATTTTATTTTATTTTATTTTTTTGGTACCGGGGATTGAACTCAGGGGCACTCGACCACTGGGCCACATCCCCAGCCCTTTTTTATATTTTATTAGAGACAGGGTCTCACTGAGTTGCTAAGTGCCTCGCCATTGCTGATGCTAGCTTTGAACTTGCAATCCTCCTGCCTCAGCCTCCCAAGTGCTGGGATTACGCGGTGTGCCACCGCGCCCAGTTTGCACGTGCAATTTTACTATGTGTTTGTCAAAAGGTTAGGGCAAACCTTACCCTAGGCCTCCCTTGGTTTTTGGAAATACAGAGATTCACAGACACACCACCCCCTTAGCAGAAAGCCAACACACTGCCTGAATTGCAGGCTTCTCTTCAGATGTTTTGCACCAAGAACCACTTTTAGAAAGAGAAATGTTAGGATATTCAAATGACCACTAGGGTCAGAGTTACTTAGGAAGTTTTAGGGGTGTCCTCTGAAAACAAGATTCACAAGTAACATTTGTGAAAAAGGTGGCTTCTTAAATGACATAGAACCCCTTCCAAGTTAATGCCATATGCTGCTGGTGGAAATGGGAGTTCTCCAAATATATAGAAATATGTGGTCATGTCTGGTAAAGTCCAAATTACACACAGGCTTTGTTCTAGACATTCTGTGAATCAATCCTGCAGAAATAAAAGCACCAGCCTGCCAGGTTTTATGTATAAGGACATTTATTGTTTGCAGTGGCAGGAAACCTGGAAATAATCTAAAGCTTCACCAACAAGGAAATGATTAAATCAACCACAGTACATCTGTAGTGTGGACTATGATACAGCAATCTAAAAGGACAAGTTAGCTGACAGTTAGCTGTTGATCAAGAGAGTTTCATGATGCTGTGTTAAAATAGGAAGGGAAAATGCAGACAAATAAAAACAGCATGTATAGTTATAGTATTTTTAAAAGGCATGAGACAAAACAAAACAAAACAAAACAAAAAAAAAATCAAGGGGTAAAGGCTACACCCCAGAGTATAAGGAAAGGGTGGGGATGGTGAAACGAGAAAAAAATAAATAAATAAAAAAAATAGAAAATGGAAAAAAAGAAGCATTGAGTGAAGCAAAAATTTAGAAGGTGGAAGTTCATCTGGATATCATTATCACAAATGTGTACATTTCTATATGCAAATGGATAGAGTAGGAGATTACAAGAAAAATAAAAACAGTGACTTAATTCTTAGATGTTAGACTTGGAGTCATTTTTTTTTTTTTTTTTTTTTTTTTGGATTTCTGTTGTAATTTGAATGCCACTTTTATGATAAGCTTATATTTTTAAAAAGTCCACACCTGGAAGGACCCAGAAAGCAATAGCGGGTGACATTATTCATGTCGTAAAACAATCACTGAGGATGATCAAGAAGTGCCTACGATGTCTTATGCACACGAGGCCCCTGATAGCCCTCGGCCAAATTGAAAAGCCAGGCTTACGAAGTCCAGAGATGTTCTAGTACACACGGTTTCGGTTAAAAACTCCATGAACAAATTTCACATTCAAATCACCATGTACCAATGCAGTTCATGCACCACTTAAATCTGATTTGTGGGATGATTAACGAAACGAGAAAAGACAACAATTACAGAGCACAGACTACCTCACAGCCCAAGCGTTTTCACATCAGAAATGGAGACGTTTGCTAAAGCGGCTGTGTGTGCCCTTGTAATTGAAGTTGGAGCCAGGAGTTCAAATGTCAACAATTTCCTTCTACTCTTTCTTTCTTTCTTTAAATATTTTTTTAGTTGTAGGTGGACGCAATACCTTTATTTTATTTATGTGGTGCTGAGGATGGAACCCAGGGCCTCACGCATGCGAGACGAGCACTCTACCGCTGAGCCATAGCCCCAGCCCCCTGCGTTTTCTTTCTTTGTTGCCTTTTTTAGTATTAGAAAAATTGGAATGCAAGAAATAACCTCTGGGTGTTCTGTGCTTTTTCTTGCTCTCTGGATCTAGAATCATTAGGGCCGTGGGTGCAAGTGAGAGTTGGGCCAGCAGCAGCAGGAACTGCACCCTGGGGTTGGCTCCTCTGCACTCTTTGACTAGAGGGCTGTCCTGGTGGAAGAATGGAAATAGCAGGTAGAACACTGCTTTGCTTCCCTGGGCTGCCCTGTCCCCCAAGTCCGTCTCCCATATTTCATGTTAAAACCTTCCAAATGTATCCTTGAGAAGAACTGATAACAGTGGGGACTCAGCACAGGAGGTACCGTTCTCAACACTCATGTTCTGAAAAACCCAAGATAAATTGTCTGGTAATGCACATTCCTCCCCTTACAGATGTTCTTCAAAAGAGAATTGATAATATTCAGTAGCTGTTATCTCCAGTTATGGTTCAACAACTCCTGGAGTTCTCTGAGAGTCCCCAGAGGGCCTGTGGGAGCATCTTGGAACATCAGATTCATTAGTTTTCATTTAAAAGATAATCATATTTTTTTTAAACTGGTAAGGTGGTACATCAACTCTTGCTTATGGTGGATATGAGTTCTTCATTGGGACTCCCTAAAGAAATGGCTTTTTTAAAAAGCCTTTTCTGGCAAATAGTGATATTTTATAGTGATCATTAATTTACAGAGATGATGGCCCTTCTAAAGTGTTAAAAGGAACAATAGAGATTGTGGAAGCCATTATATAAGGGGAGAGAGGAGGAGGAGGAGGAGGAGGAGGGGGAGAGAGAGAGAGAGAGAGAGAAAGAGAAAGAGAGAGAGTTTGTGTGTGTGTGTAGACACATTTACATATATATATAAGTTTTTTTTTTGGTAGTGGATTTTGAACCCAGAGGTGCTCTACCACTGAGTCACATCCCCAGCCCTTTTTATATTTTATTTTGAGCCAGGGTCTCCCTAAATTGCCCAGGCTGTTCTTGAATTTAAGATCTTCTTGACTCAGCTTACAGAGTTGCTGGGATTATAGGTGTGTACCAGGGTACCTGGCTATAGGCATTTTTTTACTAAAAATTTTACTGGTGCGTATTAATCGTACAGAATGGTGGGTCTCATTGTGGCACATTTGTATAGCATAGTTTGATCAATTTCACTCTCCAATAAAGGGAGTGTGTTTAAAGATGCTCATATGAGTGTGCATAAGAACATGCACATAGACTAGGGGAAACATTAGAAGCAAATGTGTCATTTAAACATTTTCTTTTGTAAATGCACAGACTATTGTAGGGATGGAAACAGCAAACACTTACCCTTTTTGTGAAAAAGAATCCTAGTGCTATAGACACTATAAAACTGTTACACATACCCTGCTATAAAACTGGTCTGTTCTGGGAACTGGGTTGGCAATATTTTCCTGCAATCTGATTTCTAGGCCTTTGTTTATTTTTATTTCTATTTTAGTTTAATTCCTTTATCATATTTTAGTTTCAGTAGGAGGATTAAACTAAACTTCCATGTATCAAAGTTCACAGTGGCAGGCTCAGGTTTTCCCACTTATTTCTAAAAGTGGAGCTTTCACAGTTTCATTCGAGAAACAAGGTTGGATTTAGGCTTTGCAAATCACAAAGTGGTCATGAGACAGCTTCGGGATTGGACACAGCAGAAAACCTGAGGTTAGCCAGGCTGTGATTCCTGGCTCTGCCACTTTCTAGCTGTGTGACTCTGGGTGAGCTATATCACCTCTCTGAGCTTCGGTCTCCTCATCTGTAAAAGGGGAAAAACATCGAACTCTGAAGAGTTGTGGGAGGTATGGTGTAGTACTGGGCACAGTTCCTGATTTGATTGAGTCACCAATTGCTTAAGGTGGTGTGCCAGACACCCCACTGGGAGCTGAGAATGTAAGTGATGAGCAAAACACCCCCCCAGCCACCAATGAGCATGCGGGGAAATCGACACACAGACACACGCTTATCACATACAAACACAGGCGAGCGCTTGGGAGTGACACTGGAAGGGCGGATGGATCGCGGCTCTTCGGTACCTTCAAGACACAGGTGGGTGTGGGGTGGGGGAGGACGGGGGTGCCTCTCTCCACAGTCTGCTCACGGCTCCCCTCTGGGACCACCAGCCTCCTTCCAGGATTATTTCACGATGAACCAAATGAAGACCAGCAGGCAGAGCATCACTGGCTGGTCCACGGAAGGATGGAATCCGGCTCCGCCCTCCAACCAGAAGTCGCAGTGCTTGACGGAGCAGAGCTCCTTGATGAGCCGCCACAGGACCCGCTGGTGGAGCTTATTGTCCTGCTTCTCCCGGGAGAACTCTGCCTGGTTCGCTGCCTGGGTGGCGTTGATGCACTTGGCGATGAACACCTCCTTGGTCACGTTGGCTTCGGAGCAGCCATCGTAGTAGATCCCGTCGGGGAACTGCCAGTAGTTGGCCTCGTAGTACTTGTTGCCCTCCGCTCCGAAGTCGATGTGGAGCTTCCGGCCCTGCTTGATGAAGGCGCCCGGGGGGTTCTGGGCCACCTGGGCCTCCGTGATCTGGACGGTGCTGGGCACGGACTTCCGGTTCCACTTGATTCTGTGCTTGATGCCCCTCGCCTTGATGGCAGAGAGATGGTTGAAGAGAAGGACACAGACAATAGCCAACCCCCATGTGCCCAGGTGCTTCTTCATTGTGTCAGAATCTGCAGGAGAAATGGCCAGAGCAGTTGACTTTCCCACTGGGCTTCCCAGCCTTCCCTCCTCCCTCCCAAGTGCAGCAGACCTTTTATTTTTCCTTCTTCTTCTTTTTGCATAGCACTCAGGGGATCCTATCACTAAGTTACATCCTCTCAGCCCTTTCTTTCTTTCTTTCTTTTTTAAACTTTAAGACAGGGTCTAAGTTGCCCAGGCTGGCCTCGAACTTGTGATCCTCCTACTTCAGCCTCCCGAGTAGCTGGGATTACAGGCATATGCCATCAGGCCTGGAATAGAAGATTTTAAGCAAATGCATGACATCCTTGGACCATTGACATTTCCCCAGAAGCATAATGGTATTCCCATGCTTGGGCTGCACAGGGTTCACTCAGATACCAAGTTTCTTTGCTTTTGCTGGGAACTCTATCTGCCCGGGGATATAGTTGATCTTGACTTTCTCAGGCAGATAAGAAGCTGCAACTGGCAATTATAAAGGCTTTGAATATGCATGGGAAAATAAATGAGCTATGATACAAGGCATAAAGGTTTTCTTTGGTTGTCCCCAAGTCTTTCAAATCAAGGGGTCCCTGGCAGGTAAAAGAGTTGGAATCAAATGCTTCTGGTCATAGACTATAATTTTAATTTTCCTTCTTTATTTTCTATTGCTCTAAACTGGCACTGTCTCAGGCACATTCTGCCTCCATTCTAAGAATATCTCAGGTTGCTGATCTTAAAAGGCTTTATGGTAATGAAAGAGGAGGAGGAGGAGGAGGAGGAGGAGGAGGAGGAGGCGGGAGGAGGAGGAAAAGGAGGAGGAGAAAAAGGAGGAGGAGGAGGGTAGAAACATAGTTAAGGGATCTCACCACTCCCTAAGTCAAGGGATGAAAATGTACTAGAGGTATCTTTCTCAATCTCACCTCAGGGGACAATGTGCCCCTGATCATCTTTCTAGCTTTATTGCACGCTTTATTGCACTACTGTGTTAAGCCTTTCTGTGACATTGCCTAAGGTAATCCTTACATGGAATGGCTACATTATTCTTATTTTATAAAAGTACTAGCAGCCGGGCGCGGTGGCGCACGCCTGTAATCCCAGCACTTTGGGAGGCTGAGGCAGGAGGATCGCGAGTTCAAAGCCAGCCTCAGCAATGGCGAGGCACTTAGCAACTCAGTGAGACCCTGTCTCTAAATAAAATACAAAAAAGGGCTGGGGATGTGGCCCAGTGGTCGAGTACCCCTGAGTTCAATCCCCGGTACTACAAAAAAAAAAAAAAAAAAAAAAAGTACTAGCAACTAGCTGCAGTGGTGCATGCCTACAATCCCAGATACTGGGGAGGCTAAAGCAGGAGGGTCACAAATTCAAAGCACACCTTGGCAACTTAGTGAGACCCTGTCTCTAAATTAAAAAAAAAAAAAATGTAAAAGGGCTGGTAATGTAGCTCAGTGGTAGAGCACTTGCCTAGCATGCAAGAGGCTTTGGGTTCAATTCCCATTACCAAGAGAAAAACAAAAATTTGTCCTGGGATTCAGAGAAGTAAAGCAATTTGCCCAAAGCTGCACAGTACGAGGTTGCAGATTTGAACTCAGCTCCGTCTGGTACTAACTCCCGATGCCACTAGCTGTGCCTGACTGCCCTTCAAGAGGGGATGGTGCTCACATTTTATGCTGTTGGGCGTGATGTAAGCTGATGAACCTGGCTTTTGAGGAATTTCAAGGGAAATGAGTTGAAGGTGAGGTTAGGAGGGCCTGGAGGAACAGCAGAACAGCAAAAGGATCCTGGGTCAAGGTGGCTCCAGGGACCCAAGGGGCTGCTGAGGTCTTAGAATAGTCCCCCTACTCCATATCTGATCCTGGTAGCCTGTCACATGTGGCTTCTGAAACTACAAGTCACTGTGAAAAGCCACCTCCCAAGTCCAGCGGACAGGGCATTCTGGCACCTGGACCTTGGTTGTGTGGCCCAGGGACACGGAGGGGGGGCCGTTTGTATAGGAGGCATGCCGGAGCTGTCTTCTAGGACTCACAGGAGTGAGTCCACAGAGAATCAGAGCTGGAGGGGGCTGGGGAAGTTGCACAGCGCCTAACATACCCTCTACCATTCCTGCAGCACCCTTAAGGGATTCAGTGTCCTCTGTTAAAACTTCAACTCTGGTGTGACACTGGTTCTGTTTAAAAAAAAAAAAAAAAAAAAAGCAGCCTGCGAGCTCACCCAGTCATGCATCTCTGCAAAGAGCCCACTACCCATCCTAGCTCTGGGCATTGTCTCGTCTCTGCCTGAGCACCCATTCCTTTCTGCCCCTAACCGCAGTGAACTCAGACTGGCTTTCTCCAAAGAGATCCCAGTGTGAAGCAAGCATTAATTAGGCTCCTAAACAGGGGGCCACACTCTATATCATCAGCTTCTACCTCTTGGTAGGAAAAATCTTAAATAAGAAAAAATAGTACAATAAGAGTTCTCAAGAAAAAAAAAAGGGGGGGTGGACTGGGGATATAGCTCAGTTGGTAGAGTGCTTGCCTAGCATGCACAAGGCCCTGGGTTCAATCCCCAGCACCACCAAAAACAAAAAACAAAAAACAAACAAACAAACAAACAAACATTTAGTTTTTATAGGCAAGGGTTTAAAGGCAGAAAAAATTCCCAACCAGCCCACCCTAAAGTAGCATTTTATTATAGCATCAAAGCACAGAAATGCAAGGCCACTGAGGAATGAACAGGTGTCCCCTGACTGGGGACCCGTCTTGGGATCAGGGAGTGAAGAAGTCACTACAAGATTTTAGTCTGGGTTAGAGACTGGATTAGAAGGAGCAACCCTGACCTCAGAAATGCCTCCCCACGTACCTTGAATGTCTGCTGAGTGTGCTTCTGGAGCCGCGGGCTGGAGCTGTGCAGTCTCCGGTTCACCCTCCAGCAGCCAGACCCGCCCAGCTATATAGAAGCTGTGGGGAGGGGGGTGGCCTCTCTGCTGCCCTCCAAATATGGCAGCCCTTCCCTCCCTGGTAGGACCAATCAGGGGCTCCTGGGCCACTCCTTCATCCTGGGAAGGATGGGCCTTTTCATTACTCTTGACTGATAGGAAACACGTGAAGATCTGGATGCTCAGCAAGACCTGAGAGATGCCTTTAGAGCTGGAATTTGCTTTTTCCCAGGAAGGCTGAGGCAGGAGAATTGCAAGTTCAAGCCCTGTCTGGACAACTTAGTGAAACCCTGATTCAAAATAAAAAAAAAATAAGAAGGACTGGGGATGTAACTTAGTGGTAGAGCACCCCTAAAGCTTTCCATAAATATCTATAGCATAGGGGACATGACTACTGTCCTGGCCCGAAAGACTGGACCAGCCTCTGACAGCAGAGGGGTCTCTTCCAGGCAGTGCCTGTGGGTCAGTTCAGAAAGAAGGTCCCAATACCCGGCAGCTGGAAACCGCAAGCGGGGAAAGGGAGCCTCATTTCCAAAGGGTAGGTGGGAAAGCAAGACTAATGAATGGGTGGAGGGACAAAGGAGAACTTCCCAGCACTTGGGGCTGCTTGGGGCCACGTAGAAATCCTTGAACTGAGCCCAAAGGCCAACGAGTTACCCATTTATGGGAACACAGGAGGTAGAGCCAGAGCCAGAGGGAAACCAACCCTGTACACAGATGGTGAGGACCAGGAGCGAGTTCCCTGGAGTGTCTGATGCCAGGTACAGCGGAGGGGAGCTGGAACCATTCTTGGGCTTTGTGTCGCATGAGGCTCAGTTATTTTGGTGACTATGCCAGAAAGAACTTGCTCAGATGTCCTGTTCTGATCATTACTGCAAGGCAAAAATCAAAAGTGAATTCTGGAGGTAAGAATGGGGTGAGATTTGCCTGCAAATATAATGCAATTTTTATCCTGATCATGACCCTATTGACTCAGATTCCCTTCAAAGCTCCGCTGCAAACCAAATCAAGAGGTTGTTTCTGGGATGGTCAGCAGATGGCGCCAGAGGAGTTTACAAAGACTGCAGCCTGGATGTGGGCAAACTCGCCCCGGAGAGCTGCTGAGCTCCGGATGGATTTGGGGCTTCCATCTGGGCCTTTCTTTCTGGTCTACTTTTATTTTTAAAAAATTATTTCAATTTCTCCCTTTTAAAGAGATGTTTTTATTTTGTTTTAGAGTATGTGCTTTTTGTGTTTGTGAACACATAAAACACAAACTCATTGGCAGTGTAATCTTAATATAGATTCTTTGCAAAATGCAGAAGAGAAGGAAAAAGAAACCTAATAGTTCATTCTCCAGAGACAGGTGCCAGTACAATTTTTTTTTTTTTTGTACTGGAGATTGAACATAGTGGCACTTTACCACTGAGATACACCCCCAGTCCTTTTTATTTTTATTTATTTATTTTGTTTTGAGACAGGGTCTTCCTAAATTGCTCAGACAGGCCTCCAATTTGTGATCCTCCTGCCTCAGCTCCTGAGTTGCTGGAATTACAGGTGTGTGCAACCATACCCAGCAATTTTGTTCAATATGTAGATGCCTAGCATCATGATTAGGACTTGATGTTTTCAGAGCTGGAAAGAACCCAGAATCATCTAGTCCTGCTCCTTTGCACTGCAAGGTCACAGGTCTAGATAGACCCAAGGTCATTCAGCCAGACACTGGGCAGGCGGTGCAGTCCCAGCAGGCCCGTTGCTTCATTCTGAACTTGGTGTCCTGTCCACCCTGCTGGTCCCACTAGACAGCATTATCTCTAGCCTCCTTGCCCTCGCTTTCTATTGCTTTTCTGAATAGGGCTTTGCCCAGAGAATGGTGGGAGTTTGGGTTAGAGTTGATGAGGCTGCAGATTCCTCTCATCAGTGAACAAAGGCTGTTCTCAAAGGCAAAGAGTGTGGAAGATTGAGGGAATGCTCGAGAAGAAGGGAGGAGCTCTGGGAGCTGCCGAGGAGGCAAGGAAACTGATACAGATGCAGAGAAAGCCAAGCTGCTCCAGTAACACCTGGCTCCCCGGCCTGTGAGAGTGAACAGCCAGGAATTCATATGGGGACACTGCTTCTTCATCTGAATGGAGAGACCAGGGCCAAGGGGATTATGTTTTCTGGCTTTGAAGTTATATGAGGGACACAGTGGTATGTAGGCCATCTCTGAGGAAAGAGGAAGGATGAGATGGATACTACAGGGCTGGGTGTTCCATGATGTGTGTGTGGGGGGGCTATGCTGTATTTCTACTGAATGTATGAACATCAGAAAATTATGCCAATTGGACAAAAGAAGCAACAGAGAAAGCCTGGATTCTAGAATGCATGCTGGATCCTTTGTATATGAGTTCCTTGATTAGATTAGATCTTGGATCAGTTTGAAAGCACTTATACGCTAATAAAGTGTTAGGGCACCACCTCCCATGTCAAACCAATATACCCAGGCAGGTCTCCTTGTAGGAAAATCACTTACCAAACTTGAGCCAAGGAAGGGAGAGCATAAGACGAAAGAGCTACCTTCTGTTGCCAAAGGAGCCCATGGCCTAATGGTAGAGAAATAATAGAAATGTCTACTAATTAGATAGATTATAGGGTCTAAACAGCTGCTATGGCCTGAATGTTTGTGTCCCCCTTAAAATTCATATGTTGAACTCCTAGCCCTCAAGGTGGTTGTATTAGGTAGGCATTTGGGCCAGGCCCGTAATTACACCAGTAATCCCAGTGACTCAGGAGACGGAGGCAGAAGGATTGCAAGTTCGAGGCCAGCTTCAGCAACTAAGAAAGACCTTGACTCAAAATAAAAAATAAAAAAGGGCTGGGGATGTATCTCAGTGGTAAAGGGCCCATGGGCTCAATCCCTAGTACCCCACCCCCCTGCCGCCACCCAAAAAAAAGGAGGAGGTGATCATGATTGTGTGATTGGAATTAGTGTCTTTACAAAAGGGGTCTGAGAGAGCTCCCTTGTCCTTTCTGCCACGTGAAGACAAGCCAAAGACAGTCATCTGTGAGCCAGGAGAAGGCCCTCACCAGATATTGAGTTAGCTAGCATCTTGATCTTGAACTTTCCAGCCTCCAGAACTACGAGAAATAAGCTTGTGTCGTTTATAAGACACCCGGTTTGTGGTGTATTGTTACAGCTCCTCAATCAAACTAAGATGATGGATATACAATTTTCTTTTCCCTTGAGGTGTTAGGACAATATCCACACAGAAATGCGCATGCATTCTAAATGCACAGCATCATACATTTTTACAAACTGAATACATCTGTGCATCCTGCCCTCAGATTAAGAAACTGAACCTTGTTGGGCGTGGTGATACATACCTGTAATTCCAGCAACTTGGGAGGCTGAGGCAGGAGGACTGCAAGTTCGAGGTCAGCCTCAGCCTCTTGGTGAGGCCCCAAGAAACTTAGCGAGACCCTATGTTAAAATAAAAAGTAAAAAAGGGATGGAGATAAAATGCGGTAATGGAGCATTATAGGGCTCTCGAAGCCTGCTTCTGGCTTCCTCAGGTCACTAGCCCCTTCCCTATACTGACCACAGTTCTGATTCCAACACAACAGATTGATTTTGCCTGTTTTTTTTTTTTTCCACTTCATATAAATAGATTAACATAGAACATAACTTTTTGTGTCTGTCTTTTGCTCAGGTTTACATCTTTGGGATTCACTCACCTTATATGCAGTTGTAGATCGTTCATTCCATTATGAGAACGTTGCTCAGTTTACTCATCTCTTCCCACTGACGGGCATTTGGGTGGTTTCCAGTTTGGGCTCTTGTGAATAGTGTTGCTGGAAACGTTCTTGCCCGTTCCTTTGGGCAGCCATAATTCTCTTCAACATGTACTTTTGGTAGTGGACTTGCTGGGTCATAGAATATGTCTACATTCAGCTTTTGTGTTTTTGGAATTTTAATTATTGCTTTGTGCAGATCTTAAATGTCACCTCCATCTGTAGATTGGCCGCCCTTCTCTTCACACAAACATGGTCCCAGACCTCCACTTGGGTCCCCGTTGCACTCGGCACATAACCGATTACAGTAGTCATCCGAGGGATCCCACTGCTGTGCACACGCTTTGCTGAGCTCTCAGAAAAGGAAGGAATGTGTTTCATCAGTACCTAGAATCTAAATGCATCTAGATTCCCTTTGTCCCCTCTTTATCAGTGACATGAATAAGGACAATATTGTCAAATCTGCACATAGCTCAGAGCTACCAAGGCAGGCTGCCTGCCAGAGGGCAGGCGCAACACTCCAAACCGCAGCAGGTTGGGATGTATGTAAGCAGCAAGAGGAAATTTAATGGGGATACATATGGCAGTTTCACAGTTGGTTAGAGAAAGAGGGCAGGGGGCCGGGAGAGAGAGAAACCCGCAGGCAACATAGTGAAGACCTGTCATGGCAGTAGTTGATATTTCATGGCATAAAGTTGTCTGGAGGCAGGGTGTGGGCCCACAGGGTGACCACAGCCTGCAGACGGAAAGGCTGTACAAATCCAAGAGTCATTTCCTCTGCATCCCTCTGCCCTCCCCTGGTCGGACGGCAGCTGTGTTTGGAGCGTGGCTGTGGGGCAGGGAGGGATGGAGTGTGTGGGGAACGTGAGGAAAAGGGGTGAGTAAGGGAGGGAGGTGAGGAGCCTTGTGGTGGCTTCATGGGGACAGCAGAAGGAGGGACGTGTCTTGCAGACATCACCGCGTGCTTGTGAAGGAGGACACTGGCTTAGAGAAGAGAAGGGGACACAGCAGGTGCAACAGGAGGAGGGCGGGTTTTAAGGTGAGGTCTCTCGGGGCTGCCCAGGAAAGGGTGCACTCCCACCTGAAGAACGCCAGGCTGCCACCATTTAAACATTCCTCATTTAGTCTCACCTCCTGCCTTTTCTCATTCTATTTGATGTTTGTAAGAACATGATTAACCTGATAAGTGGATCTGCAGCTTGTCTTCTCTCTCTGAACAAACAGGAAAAGGTAAAAAAAAAAAAAAAAAAAAAAAAAAAAAAAAAAAAAAAAAAGGCTGTCCCCTTATCTTATAGCAGTGACACCTTCATCACCCAGGGTGATTTTTATCCTCAGGGGAGTCCTTCCGGTGATGTGAAGAGAGCAGACAGGAGCCAGAGACCCAGTTCTAATCCCTGCCCTGCCATGCTCTGTCTTGCGTGACGTCAATTATCTCTATCAGGGGAGCGCTTTGGCCTTCACTGTCTCATGGAAGGCACCCTCTGCCTTAGAGGATCAATGATGCATTTCCTGGGCATCTCTGAGGGAGGCCTAAGTGCACACTGAGAATTGATTTTCACATCTGTGCATGGGGTATCATGCCTGCCTCACTCGCTGATGTGGGTGAAAGCTTAGCAAATGCTGCTTGGCACTTGGAATTGCAGATTTCCACATCCTTCCCCTGAAGTATTGTAAATAAACCAAGTAAGCTGAGGTCTAAAACTGCTTTGACTACAGAGACCTGGATAATTAAGCCACAAACACTAATAAAGTGTTGGCTGTGACAGCAACCGGCAAAGAACAAAGAGGTTTGTGCCAGGTTGGGTCTGCGATAAGGTTGGCCAGGGAAAAAAATCAAAGCACCATCCAGGTGGGTCGCATTTAGTGAGGGAAAGTAGTGACCAAGCTGCAGAGCCAGAAAGTGCAGGAAGAAGTCCCTTTTTGCTAGTGGTTGCTGCAGTGGCTGAATCTGACAAGAGATGGGAACGGGGGATCCAACATTTTACATACTCCTACCGGGGCCAGGGATGTAGCTCAGTGATAGAGTGCTTGCCTAGCATGCCTGAGGCCCTGGGTTTGATCCCCAGCATGGCAAAGAAAAAATACACACACACACACACACACACACACACACACACACCTACTGAAGGATAACATACAGGATGTGCACACACCATAAATGCAAACTTCAGTATATTTTCATGAACTCCAGACTCTTATTTAACCAGGAGATTATTCACAACCCTTATAAGCTCAGTGATAACCCTTGTCTTGACTTCTACCATCCAGGCCAGTCTCACTTTCATTTGTCTCTTATACAAATGAAATCATGTGATATGTGCCCTTTTGTGGCTGGCTTCTTTTGATCAACATTTTGTTTGTGAGAGTCACTAATATTGTTGTCTAGGATGCAATTTTAAAATTCTCATTTGGGTGTAGTATATGCCTGTACAAATAGACCATGATTTACTTATCTATTTACCTCTTGAATAGAAGACATTACAATTGTTCCCCGTTTGGGGCTTATTGTGAACACAGTTGCTATGAAAATTCTTGTGCATGTTTCTTGGTGAATATAAGCTCTCATTTCTCTTGGGCAAATACTCAGGAATGGGAATTCTGGATCATAGGAGAGATATTTGTTCAGCTTTAGTGGAAACTGCCAAACACTTTTCCAGAGTTGTTCAACCAATGTCAATTCAACTGTACAAGAACTGTTTGCATCACAATGACCTGCTATGAGCCCGGTCTCCTGTATAGATTTTAAAACATTCTCCCCATGACCCTGTAAGAAAGGCGATTGATGGAGAAGTTCTGCTATGTTGTTTATACAATGACAACAGTGACAAATTATCTTAGATCTAAGTGCAAAGTTTACAGGTTAGGGGAGAGTGGACCTCATTTTGTCCCAGTGGTTGCAGGGGTTCCTAAACTGGAAGCCAGCTGTCCATGGATAGAATTTGGAAAATACTTGAATGTGGATGGGAAAAACAATCACCTCAGTAGCAGGTCTGGGGGGTTAGCTAAGGGACAGATGCACTTGCCTAACATGCGTGAGGCCCAAGGCCTTGGGTTCAATGCCCAACACCACAAAAAAGAATGCAAGCAGCAAACCATAAACCATTTGCCATGCCTGAGACCATAATGCCACTTAGAATCACACATTTTTCATGCCACATTACAGGTAGGGTAACCAACTTTTCCAGTTTGCTAGGGTCTGAGGGAGTTCTCAGGACAAGGATTTTCAGTACTGAAATGGGAAAGTATGGGCAAACCAGGATGAGCTGGCCATCATAATCCCCAGTGTAGAAGATCTCAAAATAGCCTTTGCATTTATCACCATAAAATTATAATAGTTATTAGGACCACCAGTAGATCTTAGTGAGTTTTTTGAATTTAAGGAGTATTATAACATTTTGATAACTATTTTAGTTTAAATGGTTTCTTTTGTATATTTTATGTGTTTGAAAACATTATCTTCGGGGCTGGGATTGTGGCTCAGCGGTAGAGCGCTCGCCTAGCACGTGGGCGACCCGGGTTCGATCCTCAGCACCACATGCAAATAAAATGCATTGAATAGAAAGCATTGTGTACAACTAAAAGCAAATAAAAAAAAAAAAAAAAAAAAAGAAAACATTATCTTCAGCAAGATCTATAGTCTCCACCTGATTGACAAAGTGTTGGTAGAGCTACACGATTCAGTTGGGTCTTGATGTATACATAGGAGTTCGCCTTATTATTGGGATTGGTGCCAGTATAAAAGGGCAAGTTTGGCTTCTTCTTGCTTTTGTGCTTCCACCCTGTGATGACACAGTAAGAAGACCCTCACCAGATGCAGGAACCTTGATCTTGGACTTCACAGCTTTCAGAACCCTAAGCCAATAACTTTCTGTTCATGATAAATTATACAGTCTCTGGCATTCTGTGATAGCAGCACAAAACAGATGGGTAGGTCCTCCAAGGTAAGGATTCATGTGAATGTAAATGAGGAGGGAAGTTCTTGGAGAGAAACAGGATGATCCAGCTGAACCTTCACAGTCACACGCGCTGGCACTATGTTGTCCTTGTTGTGAAGGATTGACAGAGTCTATTCCTTCACTTTAGCTGCCACCTGGAAATATTTTATATTTTTCCAACCAGACGTGAACCAATGCTCCCTACAATCTTCTCTGCTTTCCTGACCCCAGGTGGAAGTGACATGCAGGTGTGGGAGGACATGGAGGGGAGGAAGACCAGGCAGAAAGAGAGGCCAATGCAGGCAGGCCAAAGCATCATTGGCCTGACTCAGACAGCATGTCCCCTTCTTTAAAGATCTAGTGAGGTCTCTGAAGAGGACAAGCAGGTGCGGGTGAGTGGGACAGGAATGCACTGTGGGCAGACAAGAAGCTGAGGCCCAGGTGTGGGCCTCTGTGTCACCATAGCTGGCATTCACCCCACCCAGTCTTACTGCAAGAGAAGGGCGCGTCCTGACTCATCTGCATAACTTCCCTGTGAGGTAGAGGAGGGACAGCTGGGCAGAAGGAGAAGTAGGGAGACACTGTGTCATTGGGGAAAAGGGTAAGGTTTCCGGGAGATGAAAGGTGGTGAAATAGTCTAGGGGAGGAGTGATTTATAACGTAGTGGAAAAGGCAGCCACAAAAACTGTCACTGTCACATGAGGTCATTTCCCAGGCCCCGGAGCATGCAGGAATGTACGTATTCATTCTGAATCCAGAGCTATTCCCTGAGGAAATTTTAGCATCTATCTATCTATCTATCTATCTATCTATCTATCTATCTATCTATCTATCATCTATCTATCTATCTATCTATCTATCATCTATCTATCTATCTATCATCTATCTATCTATCATCTATCTATCATCTATCTATCTATCTATCTATCATCTATCTATCTATCTATCTATCTATCATCTATCTATCTATCTATCATCTATCATCTATCTATCTATCATCTATCTATCTATCTATCTATCTATCTATCAATCATCTATCTATCTATCTATCTATCTATCTATCATCTATCTTTGATCTATCTTATCTATGAAGGAGCCCTAATTATCTATCATATCTATCATCTATCTATCTATCTATCTATCTATCTATCTATCAGATATCATCTATCTATCTGTCTATCTATCTATCTTTATCTATCATCTATCTATCTTTGATACTGGAGATTGAACCCAGGGGCCCTTAACCATGGAGCCACATCCCCAGCCCTTTTTATATTTTATTTTGAGACAGGGTCTCACTAAGTTGCTTAGGGCCTTGCTAAGTTGCTGAGGCTGCCTTTGAACTCGTGATCCTCCTGCCTCAGCCTCTAGAGCGGCTGAGATTACAAGCATGCGCCACCACACCCAGTAAAATTTTAGTATTTAACACTGAATAAAGAGGACTGCATTTCCACCAGAATCGGCCCTTCTCCGCTCTTGGTGCCAGCAGGTCTTTGAAGCATGACAGATCACAGCAGGGCAAGTAGGATTTCAACTTGGTTACTCTATGATTAAACACTGCTCTTGCCTTCTTCAAGGCCCCAAATGTCATATTCCATGGTCCAGCTTTCATTGGTGTAGCCTTTGACACAGGGGCCAGAAAAGTCTTCTGGTCAAGTGTTTATGGATAGAGCCCAGGATGTAAGTGCTTCTGTACACACTGATCTCTGAAAACCCTGTGAGAAAAACAAGTGGGCAGAAATGTTCTCATAACAGATTAACCTCAAATAAATGCCTAACGCTCTCCTACCCTTTCATTACCTTTATTCTTAGGTAGGTAATTCTATGCTTTAGAAAAAATAGCAGCTTCTCGGAGATAGCATGATTCATATAACATGAACTTCGCCATTCAAAGCATATATTCAGCAATATTTAGCGTAATTCACAAACTTCTCTAATTCCAGCCCATCTGTATCACTCCAGAAAGAAGCCCCTTACCCATCCTCAGTCACTCCCCATTCCTCACCTCTCTGCAACCCCTGGTAACCACTAATCTACTTTCTGTCTCTACAGATTTGCTGATGCTGGATATTTCATCTAAATGGATCATAAAATATATGGTCTTTTGTGATTGGCTTCTTTCACTTAGCATCTGGTTTTCCAGGTTCATCCATGGTGTAGCATGTAACAGCGCTTTATTCCTTTTTAATGCTGAATAATATTGCATGGTCTATGTGGGTTTATAACAAAGGCTGGCCTTCACCCTGGAGGACAATAATATTCTTCTACTTTCTATTACTATGACAATCTGGAAGATGCCTAATGAAACATTTCTCTTGTCCATATACTGTGCTTTTTTTAAAAATTTTTATTTATTTATTTATTTATTTTTGCCCATATACTCTTTAGGGTGGTTGTGTCAAAGGCAAGATGGTAGTTTTTTTTTTTTTTTTTTGGTACTGGGGATTGAACTCAGCAGCACTAGACCACTGGGCCACATCCCCAGCCCTTTTTTTTTTGTATTTTATTAGAGACAGGGTCTCACTGAGTTGCTAAGTGCCTCGCCATTGCTGAGGCTGGCTTTGAACTCGCGATCCTCCTGACTCAGCCTCCCAAAGTGCTGGGATTACAGGCGTGCGCCACCGTGCCCGGCTAAGACGGTAGTTTTTGACAGGCACTTTCCACAACTTGCCCAGACAGAGCCAAATAGCGTGTCCTGGTTTATTTGTTGTATTCACATCCTGACAGCCACTGGGAACGGTGGTAGTTCAGGCTGGTTGAAAATCACATGTGTAGCGGAGCTATAGTGGGCCTCTTCCTTGGGTGGGCAGTGAAAAATCTCGATCTTAAAATTCTCCAGCTGAGAATGGACTCATTCTGACTTTCTCCGGGGAAACTAGGCTTGTCTGAACATTTGTTCTTTTCTTCATTCATCAAAGATCCAGAGGAAACATCAGCTCGGCCCTGCCATGTGGTGCTATTTGGAGGCTGGAGAGCTTCCTTCTGGGCTGGGCTGGGCTGGTCTACACGAAACTCACTGTTTGCATGGTGCCACACGGACAGCAACCCCACGATGGATCAATCACTTCCTGGAAGGTGGTGTCCAGAAAGGGGCCTTCAGATTGGTTGGTGAGAATAGGCTTTCTCAAAGCGCTGGAAGAAAAGGAGATTCAGAGCTATCTGGGAGAAAGGGGGGAAATAAGTCTTTGGCGAGAAAAAGAGATTATGGTTCTCTGGGTCTGTTGAGTTTGGACGTTGGGCCAAGCCAGGTGACATACAGCAGGGAGGTCCTGAAGTCTTAGAGGTCCCTTCTGTGGGGTTCTTCCTCCATGTTGGAGGTTGAGCCTTGGGAAGGTGAGTTTGGGCCATAAAGAAACCTGAGTGGACACATTCCCCATGTGGGGAGCTATGATGAACAAGGAGGTGGACATTCTTGCAGTGTGAAGGCAGGGGGGCTGGCCACCCTTCTGTGGCATCCACTGAATTACAGTGGACACTCACTGCTTCATTTAATTAGCTCATAATCGGCATAGCTCTATGCCAGGTGTGTTCGCAATGTGTTTGTGTGTAGGAGGAACATTATCTGGCTTAGTGTGTTGGATCTTCATGGGTGTGAGCCAGACTAAACAAATTTGGTGGATCATGAAACACTTCACTTGGTGCCCGATATGGGGGCATGGAGGCTGGATTCCTCAGGAGCTGTTTCTAGAATTGAAGCATTTCGACTTGCTCTGCAATGGGCACTAGGAGGTAGGTACCCTTGGCGCTGCTAGGGTCAGTGCCAGGCAGGGACCCATCTGTGCACGGACATACAGTGACCCAGACAATGGTATCTTTGTTATGAGATGTGACAGAGTGTGTGGATGTGGGGTCTCCACGAAGCCAACACGGTCCTGGGAATGCCTTAGAATTGGACTGGAAATGACACAGATATACTACTTGGACATTTCTAGAAAGATGGTGCCTTGGGCTGAATTATGTACTCACAAATTCACATGTTGAAGCCCTAACTCCCCAGTCCCTCTTTTTTTTTTTTTTTTTTTTTTAATATTTATCTATTTGCTTTAGTTGTATACAATGTGTTTTTAGTTTTACGTGGTGCTGAGAATCGAACCCGGGGCCGCACACGTGCTAGGCAAGTGCTCTACCGCTGAGCCACAATCCCAGCCCCCCAGTCCCTCTTAATGTGACCGTCCTTGGAGATAGGGCCTTTTAAGGGGTGATCAAATTAAAATGAGGTCATCCAATAAGACTGACGTCCTTTTAGGAAGGGGAGATTAACACAGATGCACACAGAGGGAAGACCATGCCAAGACAGAGAGAAAATGGCCTCCATGTCACACTCCAGAGTATCATCCAGAGCACTGACAAAGAATTTCCATGGTGTATGTTAGGGGAGCATAATAACTGTGTGCCCTTGGGCAAATGACAAAAGGAAGACTTTGGATGTCAGCTTCCTAAATTGGAGATCATTATGGAGATCTGATAAGACCAAATATGCTAAGTGCCCAGCATCCTAGCCAGGAGGGTGCATACCATGAGAGAAATTAAAAATAATAGTTACTGATCTTTTGCTCATTATAAAAGCAGTATTTGCTCACCATACGTGTTAGTCAAAGTTCTCCAGTGAAATAGAACCAGAAGTGTGTGTGTGTAGAGAAATTGGCTCATGGAAGCTGAGAAGTCCCACAATCTTCTGTCTTTAAGCTGGAGAATCAGGAGGGCAGGGTCGGGGTGGGGGGTGGTGGTGGATATAGTTCCAGTTTGAGTCCGAAGCCTGAGAACCAATAACGACAATGATATAAACTTGGTCCAGGGGCAGGAGGAGACTGAGGTCCCAGCCAACACAGGCAGACAGGAAAAAAAAAAGGGGGTGAATTTCTCCTTCCTCCACCTTGTTCTATTCAATAAAATTTTTTATTTTTATGTGGTGCAGAGGCCCCTAATGGACTGAATGCTGTCCTCCCACACACTGGTGAGGACAATCTTCCTACTCAGTCTACTGAGTCAAATGCTAGTTTTGTCCAGAAATATCCTCACAGGCACACCCAGGGCACAGCTTGACCCAGGCAAATTGACACATTAAATTAGCCATCAAACAGCAAATTTTTTGAAATATATAAAAACAATGCAGAAGGAAATAAAAATCACTTGTTGTTTACCACCCAGCAGTAACCACTGTTAACATGAATGCCTATATATTTCTTGCATTTGTTCTTCTGGGTATTTATATTTTTTATTTCCTTTTTTAAAAAATAAAACATACATATAAACTGGGTGCAGAAGTGACTCAGGAGACTGAGGCAGGAGGGTTGCAGTTCAAGGTTAGCCCTGGAAATATAGCAAGGCCCTGTTTCAAAATAAAAAGGGCTGGGGTGGGTAGTTCAGTGGTAGGGCATTCTTGGATTCAATCCCCAGTGCTGCAAAAATAAATAAATAATAAACAAAATAAAACAAAACGTACATATACTGCCCTTATAGGTTCACACTCTGATTTTCTTTTACAATTCTATTACACATGCTTTCTCATGTAATGAACATTTTTTTCTTTTTCTTTTTTTTATTTATAATAATAGTATGTATTACAATTCATAATGCACATATATAGCATCTTTTTACATACAACTGTTTGTATACAAAGTATATAAGTACCATTCAGATCTTCAATCATGCATTTAGGGTAATGATTTAAAAGCATAATTTTTAGTGTCTGTGAAGCCTTCTATTGCATGAAACCACTGTATACATTTTTAAAATTTAAATTGTGATTTTCTAGCCAGACATGATGCACCCTTCCAGGGCATGCCCCCAGTGACCCACCTTCCTCTGGCCATACACCACCTGTTTATATGGTGGCACCTGTAATGCCAGCAACTCCGGAGGCTGAGGCAGGATGATTGCAAGTTTGAGCCCAGCCTGGGCAACTTAGTGAGCCCCTGTCTCAAAAACAAACAAACAACAACAACAAAGCAAACCAGGGCTGGGGGTGTAGCTTAGTTATAGAGTTACCCTGAGTTCAATCCCCAGTACCACACATGCACACACAAAGAATGGGGATTTACATACTTTCTAAAATTGAATCGATGCCATTGGTGCTCCTGAGGGTCAGATCTTAGAAGCAAGTGTCAGCGGTTGTGCTAGTCAGCTTTGCATCTCCGTGACCAAAGCACTGGACAAGAACAACTTAGAGGCTAAGTTTATTTTGGCTCAAAGTTTCCGAGGTTTAGCCCATAGTTGGCCCAGTTCATTGCTCTGGGTCTAAGGTGAGGCAGAGTATCATGGCAGAAGGGGGTGGCAGAGGATTGCCGCTTACCACTTGGTGGCCAGGAAGCAGAAGGCAGGGAAGGGGCTGCAGGGAAGATGTACCCTTCCAGGGTACTCCCTCAGTGGCCCACCTCCTCCTGCCATGTTCCATCTGCCTACAGTTACCACTGAGTTGGTTCGTCCAAACTAGGATGGGCTGATTAGGTTACAGCTCTAACAATCGAACCATTTCACCTCCAAACATTTCTGCATTAACACAGGAACTTTTGGGCGATGGCTCATATCCAAACCATATTTTCAGGACATGGAGATATTTGTAAAATATCACTGAATTCCAACATCCTGGATGTCGGGCCTTAAAGTTGTCAGCCGAGGGAACGGAAAGCTTTGAATGTTTGCCACGGCCTGTTACGGACCTAGGCTAAGCAGGGGGCGTGGCTGTGACCTATCGTGAGAACCGGAACCGCCCTGCTGCTCACTGATTGGCTATTGTCCATTATAAAGCGCTCTCCGCCTTTTCAATAAAGGAGCTTCAGCGCTGACCACTGACCGGGCTCACCTGTATGTTCCTGGTTTTTCTAAAATGGGGGAGGGAAAGGCCGTTGACCTATTACCTTCCCATTTTCACCTTATCGCTGAGGAAGGCTCTCTCAGCCTCTCTGCGGGACAGAGAAGGTCCATCCCGGGTTTAGGGAGAGCTACAAACTTCAGCCCCTACTGTATTTTCCTTGCACCTGGATACCTGGAATGTGGTTTAGGAACAGGACACTGGGCTTTGAGCAGAAGCCTGGCGGGGGGTGGGGTCCTTTAAAGCAGTGAAGGTAGGGCCCCGAGTCCTGGGTGTGAGGACCATGTGAGGTAGCCAGTGTTTCAGGCAAAGGGCGTGGTCTGACCCGAGACCGTGTGGAACAGAGACAGCAGCACTGTCAGGCCTCTGAGGCCTAACTTCTGGCCCCATTTGGCTATCAGAGCTCAGGTAATGGCAGACCGGAAGCAGCCATCCTAAGAACCAGCCACAAACTCATGGGACAAGAGGCAGAGACCTTTTTCCATAGGTTTTTGCTTTTGAAAGGAAGTGCCTCTGGGAAGTTCTCAGCATAATTTCATGTCTATGTCTGGACAGAAAATGGCTGTATCTACCTCATGTATGCCACCCTGAGCCCTGCGAGGTGGTATTCATCTTAGAGAAGCCACATGGGTGCAAATGCCACCTTCCTAGTCCTTTTTTTAAAATACATTTTGGACACAATATCTTTTTTTTTTTTTTTTTTTTTTTTTTTTTTTTTGGTACCGGGGATTGAACTCAGGGGCACTCGACCCCTGGGCCATATCCCCAGCCCTTTTTTGTATTTTATTAGAGGACAGGGTCTCACGGAGTTGCTTAGTGCCTTGCCATTGCTGAGGCTGGCTTTGAACTCATGATCCTCCTGCCTCAGCCTCCCAAACAATATCTTTTTTAAATTTTTTATTTTTATGTGGTGCTGAGGATCGAACCCAGGGCCTCGCACGTGCTAGATGAGCGCTCTACCGCTGAGCCACAACAGCAGCCCCCTAGTCCTCTTATCTTGGAAATTGTGGGCCATTTCTATAGAACAAGCACGTCTGTTAAAGGTTCAAAGAAATTGAGAGTCTTGGGGAAGATGAAGATGGTGCAGCAAGGGGCTGAGTCTTCCTCAGAGAGAGCCCCTCAGGGGCAGTTAGCTGACTCTCTTAGCTCTGAGCAAAGCTACAAGGTCTGACAGCCTATGGGGGGCTGATTCTACCACTGGGAAGTCAGGGGGAATTGTGCAGGGGAAGAAGCCCTTAGAAACAAGAGAAGGTGAAGGCTCCCCTGCCCGGCCCTGAGCCCTCAGTGCTTCCCCAAATACCTGTCTAGGACTACTCAGACTCTCCAGGATGACCTGGGCCTCTGGGTCCTTCTTAGGGTGTGGTCCTCAGAACCCCCCCATCGTCACATCCCCTGGGAACTCACAGAACTTCAGAGTCACTGAGCCCACCTCAGACCTGACATCTCAGAACCTGCATTTAACAACATCCTCAGGTGATTATGGGTACATCTGGGCATGAGAAGCACTCATTGGATTCAGCTGAGCTTGTGCTTTTTGGACATCAGGAGTTAATCCCCTCCTTACACCTCTGTTGTCATTCACCCATTAAGCTCCCAGTTCTCTCCTTCTTCCAAGGAGAATCCCCAGCTTCTTGTTTCTGGGTCAGGTGTTTGGTTTCTATCCAGCTTTTTGAATATTTCAGGGCTTGGGGCAGTCTTCTATTTCTATTACAACTTCCAGTAGCACAGTAGATTTTCATGGGTAAGATTCATACCAGTAGCATCAGCATCACCTGGGGATTTGTTAGAAATGCAGATCCTCAGGCTCCAACCCAGTACTTGGGAATCAGAAGCTCTGGAGATGGGGCCCAGCCCTGTGTTTAGTAAGCCCACCAGGGTCTTCTGATGCAGGTTCCAGGGTGGGAACCCCAGGGCCTTGTTACAGGGTAGTCCATGGGTCCAGCACAGCATCATTTAGGAGCTTGCTAGAAATGCAGAATATTGGGTCCCAGACCAGACCTGTGAGTGGGGACCTACCTGCAGTTTCACTTGCATGTTTGAGTTCAAGGAGCCCTGCTCCAAGGCAAGAAGGGAGGTTATGTTCTACCGAAGCACCTGGAGCAGGTGTTGCTTCCAAGGAGAGCATGGGCAGGACTCACAGGAGGTGGGCAAAGAATGAAGACAATGCAGAATGAGCTGAGTCCCAGCAGAAGAGTTCTAGGAGTCAGAGAGGAAGTGACCTTTGTTGAGCAGAAATGAATCACAGCATGCTCAGGTCAATTGGCAAGGTCAGGCCCTGGATCTGGAGACGCTTGGTCTCTGGATTAAGGCTCTCACTAGAATGGGAGGGAGTACTAGCCTGAATTTCCCTCTAAAGGCAGAGGACACCTCTTTGGCCTCACCCCTAGACAAGGACGAGGGAAAACAAAGGCAGCATTTGGCAGAACCCTCTCTGGGGGAAGACTCAGTTTCATTTATTTTAAAATTTTTGTTTACTTTTAAAAATACCCCCCCCCTTTTTTTTTGTAAACTTTCCTTTTAAAACACTCTCAGGAGTCAAAGATGACAGAAAACCTGGGGGCCTGAGAAAGATAGATATTACTCACTTTAGCCCTACAAACAAATACCTGTGCTCTGGATGATTTTCAGTCTTTTCCGTGGACTAGTTTTGAGAAAGTAGTATTGTCAGATAATGGATTTATTTTTAAAATTTATTTGAAGGAAAATAGCAAAAAAGATAGAAAATAGTCCTGAAAATTTTTGTTAAGGATTAGCTTTGAGGTCCATTTGTGAGTAGTGCTTTTGAAATTTCATATATTTTTTTTTATTTAGTAGTTTTGAGAATGACAGGGTCTTCAGGTGTTGACTTTCCTCTTTCCACCTTTAATACAAAGTTGATCCTCTGATCACTGAAGGAAATTGGCATTGTATTATATATTTTTAAAACCTCATATTTTTCTGATGTCAACATCCCTACAAACAGGCGTGCGGTATACCTGGCCCAGGCACCAGATGTACCAGTGTGATAGAGCTCTATCTGCCAAAGTTGCCCTTCTTAACAGTCCTCTGGCTCTGACCTAGTGACATTCAAACACACCCATGAAATCCCCTTCTGTTTGTGTCCTCCGCCCCAATCCCTAGGAAGGGCACTTGCCTGTGGCTTCTGTCTCCTGCTCCCACCTGCTTGATGGAGTTGCTCCTCCTATTTGGCCGCTGCACGGCATGCTGTGCTTACTTTCCCTGGGACCTGAGCATCATAAATCCTTTAATTTCATATGCCTGAGTTTGATTTTCCCAGCCATGCTGGAGTCATACTTCAAAGACCCACCAGGGGAACTTCTTTCCCCAGCCACAACTGCGATTTTCCATCACTCACTTCTTATGATTACTTCCTGCTGTTGGCGAGTTAGAGTTGCCCAAGGAAGCCTCCACAGAAGATAACCAAGAGCATCACAATACTGGTGCCTTCCACTTAGGAAGGAAGAACGTGTTAAGAATGAGGTGGAAGGTTGTGACAGATGAGAAGTGGCCTTTTGGTCTGAAGGTATTGAATCTGAGAAGTGATCGTCACTGGGGCTCAGAGGACCTGAGGATGTTTTAGAAACTGAGTTAGGGGCATAAAGTGGGAAAATTAGGGCTTGTTAAGCTTCATTTTATCCATAAAATATATTTCTATGGGCTGGGAGTGTATGCAGCTCAGTAGTCAAGTGCTTGCCTCACATGCATGAGGCCCTGGGTTCAATTCCCAGTAAGGCAAAAATTTTGAAATCCATGACAGAAAAATGCTTGCAGAGCATGTGGATTGCGTTCCTTCCGCCTCAAGAGTGCCTTCACAGTTTACCCAAGGCTGAGTACCCTCAGATACTTGCAGGGGAAAAATTGTGAAGGCAGCAGAGATCAACTAGTCTCTGATTGCAAGTAAGGATGATGGCAGGATCAGAGTAGGTACATGTGATCGGCCATCACCCAAAGCTGAAAGTGCCACCTGGCTCAGATCAACCCCCAGGTGATCCTGCCAACACAGGGTCAGCACCAATGAATACAACTTCACACTCTGTGGGTGGTGCTCATCTTAGGTCTTGTTTAATTTCAGTCAGATAATAAACATTTATAAATTTTTATACAACAAAACAAATACATGCAAAGTTACAAATATAGAAAATATAAAGTACATGCATATTTCAAAGACCAGTTAGTGGTGTCCACTTTGGATTCATATACAAAACTATTCAGTGCACATTGTAAGCCTAAGGGCCACACAAAAGGCTTTCCCACGTATTAAGTACTTAGTACCTTAGGAAACCATTAATGTGTTAGACATTTCAGATGTTAATTGCTGTAAACAAAACTTCTAAGTTTGTCATATGCAATATATATTTTTATATATATATATTTTAACATCAAACACCCATACAGTGCAAGCCAATTACATTGCAGAATAGTAATATTTATCTGCTAGGTGACCATATTGAAAAATTTAGGGAACAACTTTACCTTATCTAAATAACATTTACAGAATTTCCTTTTCCACTTAGAATGGATATTTCTGTCATCTGCAACCTTAGGTATTTTTTAGATTGTCTCCCTGTTCTGATTCAAAAGCCAATTACAGAAACTGAAGACTCAAACTAATCCTGGCTTTTGACAATTATGGGACAGAAACGAAGAAACACAAGCTCTTCTTTTCTTTGTACACTAATTGCTTTCTTTCACTTCACAATCCTCCAAGAGGATCATGGTTTTGCCACTGCAGCCTTCCTTGGAGTTCCATCTGCCGGCATCACCCAAATGTGGCTAACATCACTCTAGTTTCCAGGAAACGAAAGATTCACCTTCAGTGTTTAGGAGGCAATCTAGCTTTTCTTGCTGCCTTAGGTATCTACAATTTATTTACCAAGGAAAGGAATGCCACATTTGGATGCTCTACACATCCCAAAGGGGAGCTTGTCTCCAAAGGCACCATTCCCAAAGGCTGGCTCTTTCAGTCCCAAGTCTTTTGCTTGTGTTAATTATGCCCATTCCCTGCAAATATGTCCTCTGGCTGGAGGTCTAGGGTCACACTAATATTAACTCTGATTCAGCAACTGCTGTGTAGTCCCTACTGCAAAAAGCAAAATGTCACCATAGCTCTCCGCAGACACACAGCACATGCTCCAGGGCTGAGCCTGCGGCCCAAGAGTTGAGGATTTCTAGTGTTTTTTTCTTTTGAATGAGTATCACGTGGTCCCCTTCCAAATTTTGGCAGAAATAATATCAAGTTTTCTTAAAGGGATGAGAAAAGTTTTCTAAACTGCTATGAAATCATTGCTAAGCTGGGACATTCATGCCCTGAGCTCTGGCTACTAAGAGAGCCAGAGGTATTCAGGCAAAAGTATTTGAGGACCGTTTTTAAGATTTTAGCCTTTATCTGTTGCACTAGACCAAAAATGAGCCTAGATTAACCAGTGATTATTTGCTGTTATACTCTTACTGGCTCAGCATTAGCTTTGGTCCACAAAGGACTCAAACAAAGGGCCCTTGAATAAACAGCATCCAAGTCTACTCTACATTTTCTGGTGCCCATCAGTGCCAAGGGTATAGCCTATGGGGGACAGAGAGAGAAGCTAGAATGAGACACCACCACTAAAAGGGCTGCAGGTGGATACCCCCTCCCGACCCTGAACCAAGATAAAGAAGACTGGGAAACAGGAAGTCCTTCCTCATCCCACGATCAGGAAAATGAGGAAGGAGATGAGGAGGATCACAGGTGGGGAGGAGAAGAGGACCATGCTGGATCCTCTCTGGTAGTAAGCCTGGGCCTCCTGCTGGTACTTGGTGGTGCACATCTGCTCCACCACACGCTCCATGATCTTAATGTCGGTCTCGGTGAAGTTCTCCCCCTTGGTGGTCGTGGTGACCGTGTGCTGCTTGACTGTGATATTGACGCAGTCGTGCACAAAGCTGTTCTGGTTGGCGTACTGATCCACAGGCTTGTAGTACACTTGGTTGGGGTAACGGTTCATGTTTTCACGGTAGTATCGGTCCTCATAGTCATTGCCAAAGTGCATAGGGGGCCTGCTCATGGCACTCCCCAGCATGTAGCCACCAAGGCCCCCCACCACTGCTCCAGCTGCGGCAGCACCTGCCATATGCTTCATGTTGGTTTTTGGCTTATTGGGCTTGCCCCACTGATTGTGGGTGCCACCTTGACCCCAGCCACCGCCACCATGGGGTTGCCCCCAGCCTCCCCCACCATGGGGCTGTCCCCAGCCACCACCATGAGGCTGCCCCCAGCCACCACCACCCTGGGGTGGGTAGCGGTTGCCTCCAGGGCTGCCTTGCCCAGGATAACGGCTTCCCCCACTGTTCCACCCTCCTCCAGGCTTTGGCCGCTTTTTGCAGAGGCCAACGTCACTCAGTGTGGCCACGAAGAGAACCAGCAGCCAGCAGCCAGGGTTCACCATGATGACTGATCTGCAAAATGAAGAAGAGGGCATGGTGTGAGTGGCCTACATTTATCCTGATGTTTGCTCATTATGAATGAAGGCAAAGCAATGACCAACTCCTCACACCCTGGGCTTCTGGGTAGCACTCGGGATAAAAGCAATTGTAAGTAAAGGGTTACACAACTGATTCTCATTCTCTAAAGACAAATTTGACTTGAAGTTAATTTCTAGCTGTTTCCTGAAACTTGAAAGAGGCAGAATGCCAGCAATATTCTTTAGTATAAAAAAATAATTGCTGCCGGGCGCGGTGGCGCACGCCTGTAATCCCAGCACTTTGGGAGGCTGAGGCAGGAGGATCGCGAGTTCAAAGCCAGCCTCAGCAATGGCGAGGCACTTAGCAACTCAGTGAGACCCTGTCTCTAAATAAAATACAAAAAAGGGCTGGGGATGTGACCCAGTGGTCAAGTGCCCCTGAGTTCAATCCCTGGTACAACAACAACAACAAAAAATAATAATAATTGCCAATTGGTAACCTGCATGCATTCTGGGAGGAACTACTAACTCCTGGTGGGTTCACCATGGCTTTGAGCTTCTTCAGAGAAGTCAATCTTAGAACTGGGCACATCCTCGTGGGGACACTGGAAGCTGTGCCACTGGTCTGCTATAAGGGGCATCAGCTCCTGTGGGGCATGGGCCTCCTACATCAAGGGGAACCATTTACCTTCCAACATGGATCTTATTCCCTTGAACCTGAGCAGTCAGTGGCAGGGGCTGGGGGTTGAGATAAGTCGCCAGCTGCCACACGGATATCAAAAGACCCTGGTGCATCTCCTTCGGAGTAACCTCAGGCCATGTGTGGCCTGTGGAAGTTTGAGTCTAATGTCTAGTTAGGAAGCTCCTTAGGTGGGTGTGGCAGGAATTAAGTAACTGAAAAAAGCAGGCCCAGTGTCTTATTTCCCCTGCAGGAAGGTAGGCAGGGAATAAGTGGCTCTTGTTTGTAGCTGTGTCCTTAGGGGTTAGGGCAGCTACTCGCACAGAGCAGGACACAATAGATATTTGTTAAGTTAAAGAATTACTATCCCCTGAACATATGAATGCCAAGAATAACTTCCTCAAAGGAATTCTCAGTACAACTCTCCTAGAAACAGGAAACATCCAGGATTTTGCAAGCCCATTTGTAAATTCATTGCTCTCTCTACAGACAAGACAGACAGATAGGTGGGGCTGCTGACACTCGGGCAGTGTTTACAAGAAGTGCAATCACACACTTGGTGAGTGAGCTTTATTTCAGTATTTAATGTTTTATGAATGACTTATTTTCTTTCAATTTTTGGTAGGAAAGAAATATTTTATGTTATAAAAGCACAGTTTATAAATCAACAATGAACCAAATATCCTGGATAACAATTTATGACCCATTTTAGAATGTATCTTCATCAGATTTACTCTGGGAGCTAATTTCCAAGGACAAAGGTAAAAGGCAGAGTAGAATGATTGTTAAACAGGATCTACTGTGTCCCAGGTAAAATCATATGCTTCAAGATATCACTGTGTGTCCCAAGATCTAAAATGGCACATGCCATCTTGCTCCCAGCACCGGGATTATCTTCAAATTAAAAAAAAAAAAAAAAAAAAGATAAAGTTTGTTTTAATATCCTGCAGAATTAACAAATAAATTGGATACTAGTCATGAGAATTATTAAACAAATAAACGAGTTAACATCCTGCTTATGTTTCTACTAACATTGTTAAACCTGGAAGTGCTAGCCGGGCGCGGTGGTGCACGCCTGTAATCCCAGCATGTGGGAGGCTGAGGCAGGAGGATCATGAGTTCAAAGCCAGCCTCAGCAATGGCGAGGTACTTAGCAACTCAGTGAGACCCTGTCTCTAATAAAATACAAAAAAAGGGCTGGGGATGTGGCCCAGTGGTCGAGTGCCCCTGAGTTCAATCCCTGGTACCAAAAAAAAAAAAAAATGGAAGTGCTGGTGGTCATAAGTAAATCAAAACATATTTGAAAATTACAAGCCAAATTAAAGTATTCAGATCATACTAATTTGGATTGGGGAGGCTCCTTTGGGGAGCCCCATCCCTGCTCCCACCGCACCATCTGCAGGCCTCTTTCTCAGATCCACTCATCGTCTTATGGGGTCCTGCTCTCAGCCTCCATGCTGCTCACACACCCCAGGGAACCATCTCCTCAGTTAACAGCTCACAGTCTGAAAAGTTTTTAGGTCAACCCCTTCCTCCTTTACCCCAGTGAGCCAAACCCAGACTATACCATGGGGTTATTCTTGAATTTTCTCTTTACAGCATACATTGGCTCTCACAAGTTCCAACATGACAGTCTTGGCTGAAGCCTCCATCACTTCTTTCCTGAGTCCTTCCTATCCTCCCATCCAGCCTCCCTGCTTCTCCCTTGGCCCATATTGCAGTTACATGGTGCCATTCCCTTGCCCCCAAGTGACACTCCTTTGTACTCAGGATAAAATGCAAAGTCCTGACCATGCTGGTTGGGCCACAGGGCCCAGCTCCACTGGCCTCCTCTCCCCAGCCTCCCGCTGCTCCTCAAACCAACCAGCAAATCACTTTCTCTGTGCTTTTGCACTTGCTACTGTTACGCAGTTGGCTCAAGTCTACTCAAACATCATCTTGGTGGGGCTCTTCACACCAGTCCGCCTAAAACAGCACCCCATCCCATCTCCTTTCCCTGTTTCATTTCCTTCCAGAGCTTTCAAGACTACTTGACACATTATTTATTGTAGCTATTGTTCATCCTCTCCACTGGAGCAGAGGCTCCTCCAGGCAGGGGCTTAGTTCTGTTCACAGAATGTCCCTGGACATGCACCTGATTCATAATAGATGCTGAATGAATGAAAGACCATGAAAACTGCTCTCTATTAGAGCATAAGGACTAAGCAAACTATAAAGTATTTACAATGGCTATCTAAAGAGGATCATATTTATAAATTCACGAACCATTCTTTTCTCCAATGGCCAGCTGACAGCCTCAATTCAATAAAACAAACGTTTGTTTCATGTACTAGCCACAGTGGCAGATGCTGGCTGGCTAGAGATACAGTATGACTGGAAATGGGAGGTGGGAGGAAAAGGAGGCTGCAGGGGAATCACACTGAGTTGGGCTTTGCACCCCATTTAAGGCTGCAAGAGTTAACAGCTCTGGACTGGGGATGTAGCTCAGTGGTAGAGTGCTTGATGAGCATGCTGAGGCCCTGGGTTCAATCCCCAGTAACACACACATACACAGAAAGAGTTAGGGCTCTGGAAGCTTGTGAAGACACAGGACCATGCGATGATACCCATGGTGACGGAGGCACAGAGGTGGATGGCATCCAACAGTATTTGGAAAAGAGAAAGGTGGTGAGTGAGGACACTGGCAGGTCTGAGGCAGGCTCAGCAACTTAGCAAGACCTTCAACAACTTAGCAAGACCCTCAACAACTTAGCAAGACCCTCAACAACTTAGCGAGACCCTCAACAACTTAGTGAGACCCTGTCTTAAAACAAGAAGGGCAGAGGATCTAACTTAGCAGTTGAGTGCCCCTGGGTTCAATCCCTAGTACCACAAACAAACAAACAAATAAATATATTGCCTCTTCCATTGTTCAAAGTGTCCCAGTTCAGATGCTCTATCTATGAGACTGAGAAGGGGAAATAAAAAGAAGGTTTTGAAAGGACAACAAATTACTATATACTGTTTGTTTTATGAATTAAAAATGTGTGTGAGATGGATGGTTTTTCCATTGAAATGTAAATTACAAAAATCAACTTCAGAATTAACCCATTTGACATATGTTTATGGAATAACTAGTATATGGTATTTGTTCTAAGAAATAGAAGATGGGTGAAGTGGCACATGCCTCTAATCCAAGTTACTTAAGCAGCTGAGGTGGAAGGATCCCAAGTCTGAGGCCTCTCTGAGCAACTTAGTGAGGCTGTCTCAAAAAGAAAATAAAAAGGGCTGGGGATATAGCTTAACAGTAAAGCACTTGCTAGCACATACAAGGCCCTGGATCCAATGACCAGTACTGAAAAAGAAAGAGAGAGAGAGAGAGAGAGAGAGAGAGAGAGAGAGAGAGAGAGAGAGAGAAATAAAACTAGAATTGACCATAGCCCTAGAAAAATGGAGAAAAAAGTGGTCAAAAATCACGTTCTGTACTGGGCTCTCTGGTACACACCTATAATCCCAGTGACTCAGGATGCTGAGGCAGGAGAATAGCAAGTTTGAGGCGAGCCTGGGCAACTTCGTGAGATCTTGTCTCAAAATAAAACATAAGGGCTGGGATTCCCGTAGCTCAGTGATAAGAGCACCTGGGTTCAATCTCCAGTATGGCAAAACAAAACAACAAACCCCAAAACAACAACAGAAACTATCCAACTATCTGGTAATATAACATTTATAATACAGAAACTTATGGATTCCTGTCGTGGTTTGGATGTGGTTTGTCCCCCAAGGGTTCATGTGGTGGAGCCTCGACCCTCAGTGTGGCAATGTTGGGAGGTGACAGAATCTTTAAGAGGTGGGGACTAGTGAGAGGTCCTTATGTCACTGGAGGTACTGCCTAAGGTAGCTCCCAGGGGCATGGGTTAGTTCTCTGGAGCGTGAGTTGTTTCTCACATACATTCCTTCCATTGTGGGGCCATTCACTATGAGGCTTTCACCAGAGCCAAGCTGATGCTGGCAGCATGCCCTTCCACCTCTAGATCTGTTAGCTAAACAAACCTCTTTTCTTTATAAAGTCATCTAGCCTAGGGTATTTCATTATAGTAACAAAATGGACTCATACGATGAATTTTATACATATTTTGAATGTCTTCTAAGATTGTAGAATTATGTGAGGGGCCAAGGACACAATGATGAGTAAGATGTTTAGCTTAGTGGGTTCTAAGACCAAAGAAGATATTGAGCATCCAGTCTTATGAAATAAGAGGAAAAGTGGACTGCTGAAATTGGAGAAGTGGGTAAAGATCTTAGTAGGAGAATAATATCATAGAATTGTTTTTGTAAAAAGCTCATCCTAACTCTACTGTAAAGAAGATTCAGCAGGACAAAAAAGGAAATGGAGTGACCAGTTAGAAAATTACTGAAGGAAGATGGTGGCATGCCTCAGATGTAGCTGGTGAGCTATGAATAAATGAGTTGCATTTTGCAGGAAGAACCAATAAGGCCTGCTGATAGAGCAGTCAGAGGAATGAGAGTGGCCCGGGCTTGTAGCTTTCATAGCCTATGGTATGGTGGTGATACCATCTCTGAAATAGGAGAAACTGGAGGAACACCACAGCCAGGCAAACAAAATTAAGAGTGTTAGTTTAGACACATAAACTTTGCCATATCTGTAATATATTCAAGTGGGAGTATCAAGTGAGAGTTTAGGCAATTGTTTAAAGAATTTGGAAAGCAGTAGAGATAAACATTTGGCCATCTTTACCTGAGATACAGTGTTTATAACCAATGGGATAAAAGGACAAGATTCAAACTCTTGCTGGGCAAGGTGGCCCACAACTGTAATCCCAACAACCTCAGGAGGCTGAGAAAGGAGGGTCACATGTTTAAACCAGTCTGGATAACTTAGTGAGACCGTGTCTCAAATAAAATTTGAGAAGAGCTGGGGCTGTAGCTCAATGGCAAAGCATACCAATGTGTGAGGCTCTGGCTTTAATCCTCACTACTTGGCAAAAAAAAAAAAAAAAAAAAAAAAAAGGAGAGAGAGAGAGAGAGAGAGAAAAGAAAAGAAGAAGAAGAAGAAGAGGAGGAGGAGGGGGAGGGGGAGGGGGAGGAGGAGAAAAAGAAGAAGAAAAAGATTCAACCCCTAGTATAAAGGCTGGTGTTCAGTCACCCAGCTACATAGCCTCCAGTAATAGGGATATTTTCATATCCATGGAAAAGGCCATCAAACTAATTTTAATAGTTTAGTAAAAGAAGAATACACTGTGAACAATAATAATTATTTTAGGAATAAAAGAATGTCTCAAAATCAGGAAATCTTTTTTTAAAAAAATATTTATTTATTTTACTTTAGTTGTACACATGCAATGCATTTATGTTTATGTGGTGCTGAGGATCGAACCCGGGCCATGCATGTGCAAGGCGAGCGCTCTGCCGCTGAGCCACCTCCCCAGCCCCAAATCAGGAAATCTTAATAGTTTTTTTTTTTTTTTTTTTTTGGTACCGGGGATTGAACTCAGGAGCACTTGACCACTGGACCACATTCCCAGCCCCTTTTTTTGTATTTTATTAGAGACAGGGTCTCACTGAGTTGCTAAGTGCCTTGCCATTGCTGAGGCTGGCTTTGAACTCGCGAACCTCCTGTCTCAGCCTCCCAAGTGCTGGGATTACAGGTGTGCAAGGAGGAGATCTTAATAGATCTTAACAGGTCAAGAAAGAAAAAAAAATTAAAAGAAACCCAAATTTTCTGCAGATGTCAAAAAGTTTTCAATTAAAATTAGGGGCTGGGGTTGTAGCTCAGCAGCAGAGTGCTCGCCTTGCACGTGCGCGGCCCGGGTTCGATCCTCAGCACCACGTAAACATAAATGCATTGCATTGTGTACAACTAAAGTAAATAAATATTTTAAAAAATTCTGAAAAAAAATTAAATATAAATTTCAATTAAAATAAATCATTTTCAATTAAATAAAAAATAAATAAATTTCAATTAAAATAAATATCCATTCAAGCTATTTTTTTTTAAGTTTGTATAGGAGCCCCATGTGGTGGCACACATCTATCATCCCAGCAACTCCAGAGGCTGAGGCAGGAGGATCATAAGTTTGAGGTCAGCCTCAGCAAATAAGTGAGGTCCTCAGCAACTTCATGAGACCCTGTCTCAAAATAAATAAAAATGTGGCTCAGTGGTAGAGCACCCCTGGGTTCAGTTCCCACTACCGTAAAAAAAAAAAAAAAAAAAAAAAAAAAAAGAAAGTAAGTAAGTTTGTATGGGTGGGTGGAGATGTAGCTCAGGGGCACAGCATGTCCCTAGCATGTGCGAGGCTTTGGGCTCCATCTCTACTGTGCGGGCATGTAAAACACACACACACACCATATACACACAATTGTACAGAACCAGAAGGATAGTACCTTTCTATCAAGAGTGGCTATCACAAACACAAAGCTCACATCCTATTCTAATTGGTTTTTTCCTTAAAAAAAAAAAAAAAAAGGGAAGGCATTTGCATTAGTGTGGCAAATAAGGCAAAAATGCAACCAATTGCTGTTGTTATTTTAGATTGTTCTGGAAGCTCATATAGGTGTGATTTTCTATATGAAAATCATCCAAATGGTCTTAGAATAAATGAGTGAGTTCATTAGAGTGGCAGTTTTCGAAATCAACATATAAATTCCAGTGATTCCCTAAATCACCTGTAATTATTTGGAAGATTTAGTAGGGAAAATATTCCATTCATAACCGCAATAAATATTTCAAAATACCTATGATTTAACTTCAAAATAAATAGTAGGATTTACATTAGGAAAGCTGTGCAGCCCTGGGTTCATTCCCCAGTACTGAAAAACAAACAAACAAACAAACAAACAAACAAAAAACCCAAAAAGGACTAAATAAAATTTGGAATGAGAAGAAAATGCAGAATGCATTTGGTTTGCCAGCTATTGGAATGCAAAGGTACAATGAAATCATGTGGCACTGGTTATAAGCAGGATGGCACAGTCATGGAACTAGAGAGAAGGTACAAAAAGATTCATAAATTATTCTGCTGATTCTATTCTCATTTTTTAATTTTAATTTTTAAAAATTAATTAATTTGTTTTGGTACTGGGGATTTAACCCTGGTGCATTCTACCACTGAGCTACACCCCCAGCCCTTTTTAATTTTAAACTTTGAGACAAGAGTCTCATTAAGTTGTTGAGGGTCTTGCTAAATTGCTGCGGCTGGCCTCAGACTTGTGATCCTCCTACCTCAGCCTTCCTAGTCATTGGGATTACATGCATACACCACTGCACCCAGCCTATTCTCACTTATTGATGGGGACAGGGCCAGAGCTGGAAAGAATTTGTCCCAAGGTCACATAACAACCCAAGATGATGGAGCTGAGATCAAAACTTAGTGGTCTTACTGGCCTTCCACACCATTAAGGAAGTGTGTCAAACTTCTGATAAATCAGAGTATCACATAACAACCTGGAGTTTAATTGGCTCAGAAAGTGGGGAGAATAAACAGCATCCCCACCCCTCATTGTCCTTGGGGAAATTTCCTGTTCCTTTCTTTTTTTAAATATTTGTTTTAGTTGTACACAATGCCTTTACTTTTTTACGTGGTGCTGAGGATCGAACCTGGGCTGTGCATGTGCTAGGTGAGTGCTCTACCGCCTAGCCACAACCCCAGCCCTTCCTGTTCTTTCTTGAGTTAAACAGAAATAATTTGTCACATTTTTTTTTAATGTTCTGAAGTTACTAACTCTTAAATTTGATGTAAGCCATACAAAATTTTGGGAAAAAAATTAGGATAGGGATTTTTTACTGGCACTCTGAGGCCCAGCTCTGTATTAAGTAGGGCAAAGGGTCCCCACCTGGTCCATCAGCTGAATTACTTGAAGAACAGCCAGATTCAGTGGTGCATACCTATAATCTCAGCAGCCTGGGAGGTTAAGGCAGGAGGATCCCAAGTTCAAGGCCAGCCTCAGCAAATAAGTGAGGTCCTAAGTAATTTAGCAAGACCCTATCTCAAAAAAAAGGGGGGGGGACTGTGGATATGGCTTAGTGGTTAAGTACCCCAGGTTCAATCAGTGGTACCAAAAAAAAAAAAAAAAAAAAAAAAAAAAACTAGAATCACTTATGGAACAAGATTGCCACAACCCCAAGAATTCCAGCAATAGAATTTCAGAAGCTTCCTAGGGAACTGGCATTCCTAGTCAGAATTGCAGCTAGGTCCTCAGGAATGCAATACTTAACATCATAATATTTTTCTTCCTAAAAGGGGTGTTTCCCTTGAAGTAAGGGTACAATACCATGACTACTTCTAGAATATAGTAGGACAAAAGGATTAACAAACTGAAACAAAAACTCTCTCAACTGTAAGAACTGCTATGTACACTCTTCACTTAGGGTTATTTTATAATGTGGTAGCCATTCCCAGGTTAGATACAAACATGTGTTGAATGTTTAATATGCAGCAGTTCACAGCTGATATAGTTGCCTTGGAATTAGAAATAAGATCTGAAAAGGGAGAATGGACTAGGTAAGTTAAAACTATAGTTGAGAAAAACCTTTCACCTTGGCTTTGTCAGTTGGTTGAGAGTCATGTTCAGTGCCAATTTGATGCAGAGATGATTATGTTATTGTTGTGCTTTTTATTATGTTATTTTGAAAATACTTGTTCCCTTACACAATTCAGCATTATTCTAAAGAAAGCCACAGTGGTTCTTGCTCGACAAAATCGAGCAGACTTTACGTGAAACAATTATGCAATTAGGTGTAAGTTGTACATTACCAAATGGTCTCTGAAGCAAGGGCTTGTGATTATAGCCTTTCCTGACTAGGATTTGCTGTGACAGTTGGTGACTTTCAACTATCACCAGACCAAAGAGATATCACAGGGTACAATCTGTTATGACTCACCTAAACTGGACTGGTGCCTCTGTTAAGACAGAATGCTTTGGCTTGGCTGAAATTGTTCAGTTTGAAGTATATTCAGGAGTCCTTAAAAACAACAATGAAAAATTAGAATTGATAAATGAATTCAAGAAGTGATTCTTAGAAAGAAAAACCTAATACACAGATTACCAAACCAGTAATACATCTACTTGAGAAAAAAATGAAATAGCATTTGAGAAAGGAAACAAGGTCAGCTAAAAATGTTTTACTCTAAGAAGCAAACATGATAATGATCTCTCCCTCTTTTTCCAACACACAGAAAACTGTGGGTCCATTTCATCTTAGAATCTGAAACCCAGTCAGGTGCGGTGGCTCTCACCTGTAATCCCACTTATTTGTGAGGCTGAGGCAGGAGGATTGCAAGTTCAAGGCCAGCTTGGGCAACTCATTGAGGGCCTATCTCAAAATAAAATTATTTAACAAAAGGAGGGGAGTGCTGGGGATGTAGCTCAGAGGTAGGCTACTCCTGGATTCAATCTCCAAGACCACACAAACAAACAAACCAAAAACCTGTCCCAGGGTTCAATAACATTAGTGAAAGCAACATATCAACAACAACAAAAAATTAGGATCATGTATAATTTCTATTGGCACTTTCATTTTTTGTGCTTTCCCTTTTATATTTTTCACCTATATATTCACATATGAGCTTCCTCCCCCCAAATCTATCACTGGCTCCAAATCAAGATTTTTGATGGTTACATAATGTTCCTTTCAGTTCACGTGTCATTTTTCTTAGCTGTCCTGCTGTTACACATTTTTGTTGTTTCTCGGTTGGTTCTAATTTTAGATCATTCTGCTTGGAATAGGTGCCTGCATATGGTGGTGGTAGTTGTTTTTTTTCTTGTTTGTTTCTTCCATTGTAGGTAAATTCCCAGGAGCGGCATTTCTGGGTCACAGCTTCCAACTAATGCATCCTCAGATTGTTTTATAAAAGGTCTGTATTGATTCACAATGTCTCCAGTGGGTGTGACCAGGAAACAGAACAAAGTATGGGTACCAAGGGTTATTTTTAAGCAGGTGGTTAATCTTTGTAACCATCCCTGGAAGAACATCATTTTCTCCTTTTTATGGATGGACAAAGGTGGGTCAGGAAATCAGGTAACCTGCCCAAAGTCACAAAGTGGGTTGCAAAGCCATATTTCTAACCATAAAGCTCTGCCACTTGCCCGGATGTCTGAATACTCAAAGTTTCAGGCAACCTTCCAGCCGGGATTGCTGTCACTGTTGTCTTTGTTAATTTAACAGATGTAAAATGGTAACCTAAATTTGCTTCAATTTGCATTTTATTATGTGAATGACTCATCATTTCACTATTTATATATTATAACCCTGACATTTTCTTTTCACAAGTATAGAAAGCTGTGTCAGGTACAAATAGTATACAAATTCCATTCTAGCTACCCTGCTTCCTTTCCGTTTCCGGCTCTTAAGAGCTTCTCAGTGTTTGTGTAGGTAAAATCGGTCCTTTTCCTTGATACTTCTATTTTTCAAATCTGGGAGGGTAGTTGATTTTTCCAAATGTCTGACATTTATTCAATTTTCTGTTCCTAATTTTCAGATAACTAAAATTTATATACAAATTTTTAAATTCTTTTCTACCCGGAGTTTTGTATAAGGAAAAGAGACACATCTCAAAATGTTCAGCACATGCGGAACTGCTTATGAAACCGTGATACTTTAAATACATGAAAATAACACAGCCATAAAGGCAACCATGAAATTGCGTTTCGCTGTGCATGAAACCGAAAAATAGAGAGCAGTTGACTTTTCAATGGTGAGGATGGATGTGATGGCGATGGAATTACGCGGTAAAAATCATGTTTGCTGGGCTACTACAGAGAGGAAGGGAAAAAAATCAAAAGGCCAGTAGAAATGAATCCCCCCACCCCCACACACTATTTCATAACTAAAGGAACCGTGAAGGAGTCTGCTTCGCAGGTAGTGGAGGCTGGTTATCCGCGGGCCATGGGCTCCTCCCTAGCAACCCCACTGATGGCCCAGTTCTGTTCCTTCTGAGGAGCAGGAAAAAAATGTAAAAAACGATGCTGAGGGTCCGCGGTTACACGTGGGGTGGGATGGAGAGCCCAGCCCGTAAAGCTCGGCACCGGGCTGCAGACCCCCAACCCAGGGAACCTGGGCGACCCCGGCCCTGCAAACGAAGGGCGGAGCCCACGCGAGGCCCCGCCCCCGCGCGCGTGGCCGGGTCCCCAGGAGGTTGCCAAATGGGCGGGGCTGCGGCCTCCCGGGGTACAGTCTCGGTGGCCAGAAATGGAGGGCGCGGCGGACTCCCGGGGGCGTTCAATGGCTGGGGAGCGAGGCCGGGGGCAGGCGCTCGCGTACCCACTCTCCTCACTACCCTCGGGGCTTCGGGAAGCAGCCCCGCCTGGCCAAGGGGCATCCTGACCTCTGCCCTCGGCTCCGAAGTCTCCTAACTGGCCAGGAGTCCCCCAGGGGCTTGGCCTCTCGGTGCGTTTGCGGCCCTCCCCGAGTTCTCCAACCGCCGGTGACCTCCCCTATTTCCCCAGCGACCTGCGGCCCGCTTGGCCGCGCGACTCGCCCATCCCGCACCCGTGGGGTGGGGGCAGCGATCAGACAGACACCTCGGGACCAACAACATCCCTCCACGGGGGCTCCGCCAGCCCCCTCGCCCATTCGAATAAAAAGGGGGCTTTCCTAAACCGGGAAGCCAAGCCAAGCAGCTTCATCCGAGGAGGCGAGCACAGAGGGCAGGCCTAAGACGCGCCACGCGCCCGCCGGGCGCCCCAGCCCCTTCCCACCGCCAGGCTCCGCCGGGGACCTCTCCAGCTGTGCTCCCTCGCGCCTCGACACCAAGGCCCGGGCCTCACTCTCGGTCTTCGCGGCTCCCCCGCCGGACTTCCTAGGATCCCCGCCACGGCCCGCCCTGGGTGTTTACCTGCCTCGGGAGCTGGGAGAGAAGCTCGCAGCGCCGCGGCTGTCAGCGACTGGCGCAGGGCGCAGGAGGGGCGGGGGCGGGGGAGGGAGGCGGCGGCGCTGGCGGGCGGAGGTCCGTGCGGGGACCAATTACCTCGCAGCCAAGCGCACGCTCCCGGCACTGGGCCGGCGTCCCGCCGGGTTTACCTTAAAGGGTGCCGGACTCCAGAGCAGGGCCGGGAATGAGTCACCACATAAAACATGTTGAGATTCGCTTAAACACTTGCATCAGTTGTTACGCCTCCGGGTGTCATCGCTCCTTGACGTTGCTCATTGACTATAAAAAAAACCGTCTTCAATGATTCGGTCCAGAGCTCCAGCTCTCCGTTATATAATGGAAACTCGAGAATATGAAAGGTTTATATACGGAATGAGAAAGCAATCTCTGGAACTTTGGTAACCAGAAATTTCTAAAGAGGATGATTTGGCTAATCTGGATTGAGCCCAAAATTTATATATATATATTTAACTTAAATCCTTAAAAGTTGAGACCTGGAAAGGACATTGGACATTACCTCCCCCTCCATTTCACTTTCTGCTCCTCACATACAAAGGAGATGATATAGATTATGATATTGAAACAGAGAAAAAAATGTAATACATTTAACAAGTCTGCACATGACCTGAGGCAGTTTATATGATGCAGAAGGTGTGTTCTTGCTCAAGATTCCTGCTGAAAAATTAGATGCCATTGCTGAGCTGCAGGTTTGAAATCCCAGCTACTCAGGAGGCTAGGTTTGCAAGTTCCAATGGTAGCCTGGGCAGCTTAGCCAGACACTGTCTCAAAATAAAACATAAAAAGGGCTGGGGATGTAGTTCAGTGGTAGAGGACCCTTGGGTTCAATACCTAGTACAGGAAAATTTAAATTAAAATTAAAAAAAAAAAAGAGGAAAGAAGATGTGGGTTTTCTCATTTGAAGTGAAACCAGGGATAAAGTGAAAGAACAGGAGTTAGAGTTGGGCAGACTATATAAGTTGTTGCTTATATTCAGGCACTTTTGAGCGTGAAAGGGGCAGAAACTAGGACTGTTCTGGGAAAAACAGGACATCTAGGCTCACATTATGGGCAAGAGGCTTATAAAAAGTTTAAGAGGTTTAAGAACAACAGCAGAAAAAAAGAGGTTTAAGAATGTTGAGGCACCCACTGAAAACAGGATTTGGATTAATATTTGTTATCTCAGGAGCCATCGCTCAAGAAGGAGGGAATGAGTGGTGAGGGAGGGGAGGCGCCAGGAGAATTGTAGCTTTGACGTGAAAGGGTGTGTGTGTCTGCATGATGTTTAGGTGAAGGTAGGTGGGCACTGGACAGGTCTGCTGGAAAGAGGAAATGAGAGGGCTGGAAACATGGCCTTGGGATAGAGATAATGCAGTACCAGGGAGAACGGGATTGTGGCCAGTTAGAAGTGAGCCTTAGGAGTAGGAGCTCCTGCCTGTAATCCCAGCAACTGGGGAGCTGAGACAGGAGGATGTAAATTCAAGGCCACTTTGGGCAAAATACAAAAATAAAGGGCTGGGCATATAGTTCAGTGGTAGAGTGCCTGTGTAGCATGTGCAAAGCCCTGGCTAGAAAGGAAAAAAAAAAAAATAGGAAAGAAAGAAATGAACATTTGGCAGTAATGCAGGTGGCTGTTTGACATCCAAATTGTCTTCTTGGGTGATTGACAATACTTTTAGGGCCTTACCTTCTTTCCTCAGTGATGGCTTGTTGCAAGGTGACCTGTGTGTGTGTGTGTGTGTGTGTGTGTGTGGTGATGGTGAAACATCCCTTGAGACTCCCAGATGCCCCCAGGATACTGGCAGGAGAACTTGGCAGGACTGGGAGGGGATGAACAGATCAGACTGGGCAAGTGGATGGCTTCACCCTGGCAGAAGGGGCTCTGTAAAGCTTGGTTGTTAGGAGGACAACAAACCCAGCCTTTTCTCAAAAGAATCATGTATGTACTGGCTGACTGTTCTTCTCCCTCCAGGAAATGGCTCAAAAGGCAAAAGATTTCTGCGTGTGTGTGTGTGTGTGTGTGTGTGTGTGATGAATTAGGGAACCAAAGGGATGGACTGCCTTGTATACTATTCTTAGCAACTACCCCAGAACTTAGTGGTTTAAAAGAACCACCATTTCATTGTGCCCATGGATTGTGCAGACAGGGAGAAGCACAGTGGGGACTTGCTTCTGCCTCATGATGGTTGGGGTCTCAGTTGTGAACACTCCAAGTTTGGGGATGCCTGGATAGCTAAGGGTTGGAATCATCAGAAAGCTCATTCACTGTGGGAGTGGTACTGGGCTACTTGTGCTCTGGTGTCCTCATAGTATGACATTCTTGGCTTAGCTGGAGTTCTTATGTGGTGGCTCAGGACTCCAGGCATGAGCGTTTCAGTTAATAAGGTGGAAGCAACACTGCCACTTCCCACCCAGCCTTGAAAATCACAGAGCATCACTTCAACTGTATGCTATTGACCAAAATTGTCACAAACCAACCCAGATTCAAGAGGAGGGCACATGGAGCCCCTCTTCTTGATAGGAGGAGTATCAAAGAATATATGGCTATTTAAAAAAAATCTGCCTCATGCCAGACTCCGTGATGCACACCTGAAAATCTCAATGACTGGGGAGGCTGAAGCAGGAGGACTGCAAGTTTGAGGACAGCCTCAGTGACTTAGCAAGACCCTGTCTCCAAATAAAAAATGAAAAGGACTGGGGATGGAGCTCAGCAGTAAAGCACCCTTCGGTTCAATCCCCAGTACAAAATAAAGAAAAAAAAAAGTAGTCTTCCACATTCCAGGTGCAGAGATGTACACTTGTAATCCCAGCTTTCTGGAGGCTGAGGAGGAAGGACTGAAAATTCCATTCCAACCTTGGCAATTTTGAGAGACTGTCTCAAAATAAAAAAATAGAAGGGTCTAGGAGATTTGGTTCATGGTAGAACACACCTGGATTCAATTCCCAGTACTGGGGGAAAAATCTGCCACAGTGGGGTCTGGCTTGTAGATTCTTAGTTTTCACTGACATCATAAACAGCACTAGAGATGGACAGTCCACAAGAGGAAGCTATATCAATGTCCTAATGTAAATGTCATTACCTTATTTCAACCTCTGTCCTAATTGTCTTTCCCATCATCACAAACATATGCTAGTACCTACTATAAACAATGAAGCTGATTTTATGGACTGAGTGGGGAGTGGAGATGAGGGTTTGCTGTCTGTCATCTGGGACCTCATCTGGCCTTTAATGTGCTGAAGTTCACAGCACCATCAAGAACATTTCCTGTGTCCTGGTTTAAAGTTATCAATATCACACAGATCCTCCTCAGTAAAGAAGGAGACTCTTAAGAAGTCAACACCTAAATTTATCTTATTTGCCCAAGAAGACTTATTTTATCCAACAAATAATTTCTTGAGCACCTACTATAATTTAGTTACAAACTCTGACCTCAGACATAAAAGGGGAGTCTAGGATAGCAACAGTACACCAGAGGTAGGGCGACACACAGGGCCATAGTAAGTAGAAAGGAATGGGCAGCCCCAGGATCGTGCTTTGGATGTAGAAGGCAGGGATTTATATTCAAGATTATAAGGAACAGGCGTGATGATGAGAGTCATCCTCACTGCCCAGCCCTTGCGTGTGGAACCAATAACAAGGCCCACTGTTGACTAAGCAGCAAGATTTTTATTCTTGGCCAAAAATAGAAGTGGGAGATAGACTCACAAATCAACTTCTTGACTCTTGGGGGTCAGGAGGTTTTAGATATGGGGTAAAAGAAATGATGGGGGAGGGCTAAGGATGTAGTTCAGTGGAGCAGCACTTGCCTAGCAGGTATAAAGCACTGCATTAAATTCCTAGCACTGCAAAAGTTAAAAAAGAAAGAAAGAAAGGGGTGGGGTAGGGTGGGGGAGGGGTGGGGGAGGGGGTGTGGGGATAATAGGCATTATTTATTAAAAGGGGAATAATATTAATTTTCTGGTAATTCAGATGCCACCTCTTTTCGCTTCCTTTATGGTTCTTTCCAGCTGTGGTCCTGGCAGTTGTCAACTGTCTGGGCACTGTGTGTAGGGGTAGGGTGGAGGGTGGTGGTGCTGGTGGTGCCATTTAGCATGCAGATGAGATTATAATGAAGTTAGAGGTTGTCTGGAGGTCCCTCTGGCAGCCTTCCTTGCAGAGATAAGCAAGATTAGGGTGGGGTAGAAATGCAGCTAGGTCACCTAGGCGGTACAAGATTAGGGCTGGGTAGCGTGAGCACTGAGAGGCCCTTTGGGCTTCATGAGTGCTTCTGTTGCTAGCTGGTAAGTCACTCCTAGGGGGAAATACAGTACTTTAAAATCAGCATGTGGCTGGTGAAACTATTATAAGGATAAAAGGATTTGAACATTTTTCTGCTTTCCCAGGGCTGTTCTGGAGTATGGTGCAGTGCAGGGAATGTGACATTTTCTGTATTTCAGATCTTTTTCTGGCACCCTTTGTCAAAACATCCTTGCTTTGCTTTTAAAAAATATTTCTTCCATGTTGATGTTGCTCTTCTCTGAAGGCAGTAATGTCTTCTCAGGTGCAGCCCAAGAAGGTAGGCCCTTGACTCTAGCTTACCGTTTTTGAGGTTTTATGGATCCTCCTGGCTTTTCATAGGGTTTCTTTCTGCATGGCTATTGCACTGGGGGAGTAGCCATGTGTGGGAGGGAAGGGCTGGGGAGGGAACCTCAGCTTTAGCCTCAGTTGTGTCTAGCTCTGGATAGCAGAGGAGTCAGGGGCCTGGAGCCTTGGTGGGTCCTGTTGCCACAAGCCCCCAGGAAGAGAGCTCGTCTGAGGGGTGGTGAGGGGTGAAAACATCCACCACCAAAACTTAGCCTAGAAGAAAAGAAAATTTGTCCCCTGTCTTTGCCTCTCTTGTTCCAGTTCCTGTGGAGAAAGTTCTGAGTCCTATGCAGAAGATGCTGTGGTTCTAGCATGGAATGGCTTTTACCACATGAGCCTTAGAAGCCACCGGGATTCTAGCAGAACTGGAAAGAAGGAGGAAGAGAGTGTTTTCACTTCTGCTTGGCACACCATGTCTGTGGGGTGGGAAGGCCCTGGGGTATCCTGAGGCAGTGGACCCAGGTATTGTCCAAATCTATCCGTAGTACTCTAACATTCTATTCCTTGAAGTAGGAATTTGGGGCATCAAGATGGCAGAGATAGGGTACAAGAAAAAAGGCCAGCTGGAGTACAAGACAGATGAATCATTATATCCCTGTTTACGATAGTTCCCATTACCATGACAACTGCACCCCTGAGGGCTTATCACCATGGCAACGCCTGCCACAGGTTCTGTATTCTAATTAGGCAAAAATAAAGTAACCAGTGGGAACAAATGGGACAAGGTCTTCATTCATTAAGGTCCATGCAGAATGGGGACCAGGACACAGCTCAGCATATAAGACAAGACTTGCCCAGACATCAGGATGTGAACCACTGTCTGGCTTGACCCACTTGGCTCCACTTTAGGGAGTATTACTTTAACTTTCACCATCAATAAATGTGTGCTTTGTCTGTTACTTCTGTGTGTCTTGCTCAGTTCTTTGTTCATGATGCCAAGAACCTAGACCCCCCCTCCCCACAACTGGAAACTTCACCTGTATCAGTCTTAATGGGGACAATACAAATAAAGAAGCATTTAGAATGGGAAGATGTCTCCCCTTGTACTTTCTTCCCTGATTTCTCTTAATAAAAATATGATTTACTTATGCTGTGTGTTAGTCAGCTTTATGTCACTATGACAAAATATCTAAGAAAAACAACTTAAAGAAGGGAAGATTTGTGGGGCTGGAGTTGTGGCTCAGTGGTAGAGCACTTGCCTGGCATGTGTGAGGCCCTGGGTTTGATCCATAGCACCACATATAAATAAATAAAATAAAATAAAATAAAAAGATCCATTGACAGCTAAAAAAATATTTTAAAAAAGAAGGGAATATTTGTTGAGCATGGTGGCACATGCCCATAGTCCCAGCTGCTCATGAGATTGAGGCAGGATGAAGTTTGAGGCCAGCCTCAGCAACTTAGGGAGACTCTGTCTCAAAAATGAAAATGGGGATGTAGCTCAATGGTAAAATTCTCCTGGGTTCAATCCCCAGTACCAAAAAATTAAAATAAAAAAGAGGAAAGATTTATGTTAGCTCATAATTTCAGAGGTTTTGGTCCATGGTTGGCTAGCTGCATTGCTTTGGAACTGAGGTTGAGGCAGAACAACATCATGGTGGAAGAACATGGAGGAGGAAGCTCACAGCAGCCAAGAAATGGAAAGAGAGAAGAATAACAAGAAGGAGAAGCAGAAGCAGAGGAGGAAGAGGAGGAGGAGAAAGTGGAGGAGGAGGAGAAGCCGCCAGAGGTAAGATACAATCCCCAAGAGCACGTGCCCAAGTACCCAGTACTTCCAACCAGGTTCCACCGCCTACTGTTTTCACCACCTCCCAATAATCCATTCAGCTACGAATCCCTTGGTGAATTGATGGAGTCAGAGCCTTCATGATCCAATTACTTCCCTGAATCCCCATTTCTTAACATTGCTGAATTGGGGACCAAACCTTCAACACATGAGCCTTTGGGGGGGGGGACATTCCAGATCTAAACCACAACATGCTGTAATCAAAAAAATATGTAATCACAACTACATTATAAATGAAACTTGCTTTTGATTGGTTCCTGAAAGTTTGCATGCAATTTAAGATTGTTTTGGCAATGAATGTGTGAAAATATGTCAAAAGTATATTAACTTGGCAAATTGTCATTTGGTAACATGGACCATTCCTTAATCAGTAAGTTTTGTAAGTCCATGTTCTCAGATGTTGGGTTTGCAAGGTACATCTTCAAGGACGCTGCAAGGGCTCCCAACTGCACTGTTTCCTCCTCCACCACCATCTTCACCCTGTGCTTGACTGTGCTTCCTCAGGACAACGGCAGCCACTTTCTGGGCCTTCTTTCTCAGCTAGAGCTTTATATTTTTGCTTTGAGTGCAGTGTTCCGGGGTCAGCTTTCAGGTCTGCCACTCTGACCACATCTTTAGTTTCACCAAAAACCTTCATGGTGTCACGCATTTCAATTCTAACTCTGTACCAATTTACATTATCTTGTTTTAAGAGGTTTTGTTTATTTGCCCTATGGTATTTTCTTGAGAGCCACACAACAATTTTAATTGTTTTAATTTCCTGACGGACTGCTATTTCTTTGAATGTGACTTTATGCCAAGACTAAACTGAGAGCAGGGTTGGATTCACATAAGCTATAATTGTTTGTCTGGGATGCACCCAAAATTTTTAAATGAGTGACATCCGAAATAAAAAGTTAACCACAGATAGAGGAAGCCCAAAATTGAATGGCAAAATGAACAATATGAGAAAGTAAAAATGGTTGCAGGTCTTGTCAAAGCTAATATGCCACTTTCCCCCCTTTTTCTCTTATTAAAAAAAGAAAGTGAGACAAATCAGCATTGGAAATAGTGCCATTTGAAGCAATCTGAAAACTGTGGATGACTCTGAAAACTGTGGTTTATTCTTCTCCATATTTTGCTTCTGACTTTCCTGCAAAGAGAAATACCTTGAGATGGAAAAGGGTGGAGTGAGGACTGGGGTAGGAGTGACCTGGGGTCTCAAATGGGTTATTAGAAAGCCAGAAACCTGCATTTATAGTAAATGCACTCAGGTATCCAGATCTGTTTAAATTATATCTTGGGGAAGTAGCAACTTTTGCATGAGAGTGAACTGTCAGACTTCAAATGAAAAACCTCTGCCTTTTTAGAAATAGTCTAAGATGACAAGATAGCATAATAATGTAAACATAATATAAATGGTGCTATGACTTGAGTGTGTCCCCTCCAATATATTTCCCATATGATGGTATTAATATCATTTCATTTTGTTCCAATGTCTCAGATGTAGAACACCAATAAATACTTAAATATAGTATTTAATATAGAATATAATTATGTAACTTAATTATATAATAAGAATAGAACCATATTGTACTATAATACTTATAAATATTATTAATTAATACAAATGTAATAATACATAGAAGCTCTAGATTATAATTTCCAATCTATTTTAATGCACTGTAATGTCCATTACATTGAAATATTCACAGAATTGAAAAACTTGGGGCTTAATGGGTTAAAAAAAAGAGCCTTTAAGAGGTAATTAGGTTATGAGGGCTTCTGTTCCTCTCATAAATGGGATCAGGCCCTTAAAAAAGAAACTTCACAGCTGGGTGCAGTGGTACATGCCTGTAATCCCAGTGACTTTGGAGGCTGAATCAGGAGGCCAGGTCAGCACAAGCAATTTAGTGAGAACTTGTCTCAAAATAAAAAATAAAGCAAGGTTTGTAGCTCAGTAGCTCAGTGGTAGAGTGCCCCTGGGTTCCATCACCAGTACTGGGGGTGGGGGGGCTAGGAGTTGGGGATAGGGAAAGAAGCTTCAAATATAGTTTGGTCTTCTTGCCCTCTTTCTCTCTGTGGAAAGATACAGCATTGCTGGGTACGTTGGTGCATGCCTATAATCCCAGAGGCTCGGATGGCCAAGGCAGGAGGATTGTGACTTCAAAGCCAGCCTCAGCAACTTAGCAAGGCCCTGAGAAACTTAGTGATACCCTGTCTCTAAATTTAAAAAATGTAAAAAGGGCTGGGGATGTGGTTCAGTGATTAAGGGCCCCTGGGATCAATCCCTTGTGCCTCCCCCCACCCCCAAAGAAATAGGGAGGGAGAGAGAGAGAGAGAGAGAGAGAGAGACAGCATGCAGCATCTAGGTGCCATCTAGGAGGCAGAGAACATTCCTAATCTGATGCCTTGATTCTTGATCTGGAACTTCTTGGCCTTCAGAACTGTAAGATATAAATTTCTGTTCTTGATAAATTGCCCAGTCTGTGATGTTCTGCTATCACATCACCAACGGCCTAAGACAGATGGTTTCAGACGTTCCAGATGTTGAGAATTTGTGTTTATTACTACAAGTCTGAGAGGTTTTGTTGGTGGAGGCAGAGCAGCTGAGATACTACAAATCAACACATGGGTTTATTCTTTGACCTCCAGATGATTCGAACTCTGGTTTAGAATATGAGAGAACACTGGTGGCGAGGAAGAGAAACCCACTCAGCTGGGCTCGAGTAAAAGGCAGCTTGTTATAATGAAGTGAGAGATGACAGTCACCACACAGGGGACAGCCAGGCTTCATGCATCAGCATGGAAACATTTGTTCCCTTTAGCTCCCTCCCTGCCCCTGTACTGCGGATGGAAACCAGGCCAGCCTCCCTCTGAGCTACATCCCCAAGTTGCAGAGGCTGGCCTCAAATTTGAGATTCTTCTGCCTTTGCCTCCTGAGAGCTGGGATTACAGGTGTGCACCACCATACCCGGCTGGCCTCCTTTTTAATGATCATTTAAGTTGTTGTTTCCTGCAAAAGTAATACATGTTCAATAGGTACACTAGAAAATACAAAGAAAATAAAAGTATTCATAATTAACCCCTTTCATAGTACTTTTATGCGTAGATATAATTTTTACTTACCTTGATACAATCATAATTTTTGAACTAGTCTCTTCCCATATAACACTATATTCTGCAACGCTGTTTTAATGGATGCATAGCATTCCATTATGCAACTGGGAAGAATATCCTGCAGCTAAATAATCTGCCAGGACTGGAAGGCAGACTCTCAAGCTTTTGAAGCATGTAGTCAAAGTGATCCTATCAATTTACACTCCCATAGAAAGGTTTTCGAATCTCCCAGGAAGGTATTATCATTTATTTCTTTTCTTTCATTTTTATTATCATCACTTTTTCCCCTAATCATTGCTAATTTGGTAAGTGAAAATGGTATTTGTTTTAATAAATGATTAAAACAAAGCTTTTTGATTTTTAGAAAATGATGAAATCCTAGCTTTCACAAAGAACCTCAAGAGACAATGTGAAAAGGAAGCACTTCCTAAAAGTCTTTTAAATCTCTCGTGATTCATTTGTTGGTCTCTTTTCTTTCTTACTTAGACAAAAACCCATCTACTTTTATTGATTTTATGCCCTGTGTCTTCCAGAACCTTGGTGAGTGCTATTATATCTAAAGATATTTTTCTGTTATAAATGAGCCAGAGAAATATGTGGAATTATGATAGAAAAGTGTAGAAAGTTGGATTTTCTTTTTCTGGACAGACTTCTGAGAAATTATCTTCTTATTTTTTAAAATTCCTCTCATTTATGTAATGTATTTTGCCAAGGCAATGTTTTCTATTTCAATGTATTCTTTGTGGGAAACTGTATGTCAGTTGTAGAAATTCTGTTGGACAATTTTCTTAATTCCTTCTCCTTTCTTTTTTCTCCTCCAAAGAATAGACATTAATTAGCGGGGTGGGGGGAATCTTCTATTTTATTAATGTTTTTCATAAATTTAAAACTAATTTTGCTTTGGAGATTGAACCCAAGTATACTTTATCTCGGAGTTACATCCTTACCTATTTTTATTTTATTTTATTTTTATTTTGAGAGAGAGTCTCATTCAATTGTTGGCTGGCCTTGAACTTGGATCCTCCTGCCTCAGCCTCCTGAGTAACTAGGATTACAGATGTGTGCCATTGTGCCTGGCTTTTTCCTTAGATTTTGATGCTTGAAAAATTGTACGGAAGCATTCTTATGCACACATTGCTTTTATGTTTATTGGCTGGAATTGTTATATTCCTTTCCCATAAAGAAGTACGTGAGGGCTAGGTTGTAGCTCCAACATGCTGGAAGCTCTGGGTTCAATTCCCAGCACCACACACACACACACACACACAATCTGATTAATATTTGTGGAATTTGTGAATGTGAATTATGCACAATAATAATACAAGATTATTCATATAGAGTCAAGTGTGGTGGTGCACACTATAATCAATACAACTTGAGAGTCTGAGGCAGGAGGATCACAAGTTCAAGGACAGCCTCAGTGACTTAGTAAGGTCCTGTCTCAAAATAAAAAAAAAACAAAAAACCAAAAAGAGCCAGGGATGTTGCTCAGTGGTAAAGTGCCCTTGAATTTAACCCCTAATACCCCAATACTAAAAAAGAAAAAAGCCCACAACATTATTCAGGTAGGAAAAACAACATCATTACTGTGCGGCCATCTGATGTTGACCATCAGAAGAGGGATTCATTCTGAGTTATCTTCTAATGGTGTTGCTGGACCTATTTTAATTTGTTCACAGCCTCTACCAGCTTTTCTTGTCCCAGGGATACATATCAGCAAGGAGGTTGGGGTTAGTCCTTTGTTTAGGAATCGGGCTAATTTGCCCACATAGTCCTCATGGCCATTTCTACACTTCACAAAGAACAAGTACATCATCAAAATAAATCCTAAAATTCATCATAGAACCAACATAGACATGCAGAGAAACCAAACTTTTTGAAATTGATCTCATAAAGGCAACCCTCAGATTAAAATATCAGTTTGAACTTTACTGTTTACAGCTTTCTGTTCCATGTAGTAGCTGTAAGCCATTTGTGCTGTTTAAATTCGAATTAGCAAAAATTAAATACAACTAAAATTCAGTTCCTAAGCAATCCCTGCCACATTTTGAGTATTTTATATCAGTTAGCTTTCTGTTATTGGAACAAAATGCCTGAGATAATCAACTTAAAAGGATGAAAGGTTTATATTGGCTTATAGTGTCAAGATATTTCAGTCTATGGTCAGTTGGCCCATTGTTTTTGGGCCTGTGTCAGGGCAACACATGGCGGGAGCACACGACACAGGAAGCTTCTCATTTCATGACAGTCAGGAAGTAAAGAGAGGATGAAGAAGAGACTTGAGGGCAGGCTTCCAATAATTTAAGTTCCTCCCACTAGGCCCCAGCTTTTTTTTTAAGTATGCATTAATGAACATTCTTTCTTTCTTTTTTTTTTGTTTGTTTCTCCTTCTTTCTTTTTTTCATCTTTTTTATTGGTGCATTATAGTTGTACATACTGATGGGATTTGTTGTTGCATATTTGTACATGTACACAATGCACAACATAACAATATAATTTGGCCACTATCACTCCCAGCATTTCCCCCATCCCTCCCTACCTCCTCCCATTAATTGAGTTATTTGATTTTTTTGGTGTAAAGTTTTTTGAGTTATTTAATATTTACTATTTTAGATATTAATACTCTGTCAGAAGAGTAGCCAGGAAACATTTTTTCCCATTCTCTAGGTTCTCTCTCCACATTCCTAATTGTTTCCTTTGCTGTGCAAAAGCTTTTTAATTTGATGCCATCTCATTTATTACTCTTGGCATTACTTCCTGAGCTCTTGGACTCCTATTGAGAAAGTTGTTGCCTGTGCCTAAATACTGGAGTGTTAAGCCTATATTTTCTTTTAGGAGTTGCATAGTTTCTAGTCTAATTTCTAGGTCTTTGATCCATTTTGAGTTGATTTTTGTGCAGGGTGAGAGACAAGGGTCTAGTTTCATTCTTCTATATGTGGATAACCCGTTTCGGCACCATTTGTCAAAAAGGCTGTCTCTTTGGCACCTTTGTCAAGGATCAGATGACTGTAGATAGGTGGATTTGTTTCTGTGTCTTCTAGTCTGTACCATTGGCCTATGTGTCTTTTTTTTAAAAGGAAAAAAAATATTTTACGCCAGTAACATGCAGTTTTTGTTACTATAGCTTTGTAGTATAATTTGAAGTCAGGTATTTTGATGCCTCCAGCATTGCTTTTTAAGCTTAGAATTTCTTTGGCTATTCTGGGTCTTTTATTCTTCCAAATGAATTTTAGAACTGTTTTTTTTTTTCTCTCTAGTTCTGTGAAGAATGTCATTGGTATTTTGAAGGGTATTTTTAAAAATATTAATTTATTTACTTTAGTTGTACACAATGCAATGCATTTATGTTTACGTGGTGCTGAGGATCGAACCGGGGCCGCACACGTGTGAGGTGAGAGCTCTGCTGCTGAGCCACAACCCCAGCCCCAATTTTTTTGAAGGGTATTGCACTGAATCTATAAATTGCTTTTGGTAGTAGTATGGCCATTCTAACAATATCAATTCTGCTTACCCATGAACATGGGAGTTCTTTTCATCTTCTGAGGTCTTCTTCAATTTCTTTCTTCAATGTTCTATAATTTTTATTATAGAGGTCTTTCATTTTCTTGGTTAGATTTATTTCTAGGTATTTTATTTGAGGCTATTGTGAATGAAATTGTTTTCCTGATTTCTTTCTCAGCAGATTTGTTGTTGGTATATAGGAAAGCTATTGAATTTTATATGTTGATTTTGTAACCTGCTACTTTGCCAAATTTGTTTCTTAGCTCTAACATTCTTTTGGTGAAGTTTTTTGGATCTTCTAGGTATAGGATCATATCATCTGCAAACAGTGAAAATTTGACTTCCTTCTTTCCCATTTTTATCCCTTTCATTTTCTTCTCTTGTCTAATTGCTCTGGCTAAAGTTTCTAGCACTATATTACATAGGAGTGGTGAGAGTGGATATCCTATCCTTGTTTTGATCCAGATTTTAAAGGAAATGCTTTCAGTTTTTCCCATTTACTATGAGGTTGGCTTTGGTTTTTCATATATAACCTTTATGATGTTGAGGTAGGTTCCTTCTATCTCTAGTTTCTTCAGTATTTTTTATCATAAATAGGAGTTTAATTACTAAATGATTTTTTGTCTTTATTTTTATTAATGTTATGAATTACATTTATTGATTTGCATATATTAAACTATCCTTGCATCTCTGGAATAAAACCAACTTGATCATAGTGTACAATCTTCTTAATGATTTGCTAATATTTTATTAAGTATTTTTGCATTTAAGTTCATCAGGGATACGGGTCTGTAGTTTTCTTTCTTTTATGTGTCCTTGTCTAATTTTGGTATGAACTGGGTCTTAAATGTTCTATCACCTTCCAATAGCACCATGGACTGGGGACCAATTTTTTAATACATCAGGCTTTGGGGAATACTTATTCAAATCATAGTAGACCCAATAATCACTTGTGTCTGGTGCTAGTTGAGTAGCTTTTACCCCCTTTTTAAAGGATTGTAGGGTATATATTTTAAAATTTTTTTATATTTTGTTTTGATATCTTAATAAACATCTGGCTAGGAAGGGATTGCTCCTCCCTGAACTAGTCTTCTCTTACAGATAGCAAATGACTAGCCAGAAACATGTCTTTGATATCCTAACTACTCAATCACTAAACCATGTTGCTGCCTGCGGCTGCCGCTTGCAGCAACGACGCCGCGGGAGAAAATTCGGAGGCAGGATGGAAATGAAAAAGTTCTTTTATTTTTCTCTCTCCGGCTCCAACAACACTCCAACTCCAACTCCAACCACCAACTAACTAACCCTCACCCGGTTAAATACTTTTTGCCTTAACAAGGACATGTGCTAACAGCTAGAGCTTACAGGTGCGTCACGCAGTGCTCATGGGCATAAAAAGATTCAGATGAAAATACTTGAACACCTCAATGGCTCTCAGCTAGCCGCCATCTTAGCTATCTCCTCAATTAGGGCTCTTACATTTCCCCCCTTTTGTTTTAAAAGAGGGGATGCTCTAGGACGTCCATGTGCAACCAACATTCTTACCTGTCATGGGATAATCAAGGCTGTGCCCTTGACTCCTGTCTTAGGTTGATATGTTGGCCACATGAGACTGTCCCATGGATGGGTGACAACCTCATCCGGATCGATTGTGCCTGTCTTAGGTTGTCCCCCTCTGGGGATCTTATCCGTCATTGGCTACCAGCCATCCAATCGAGCCCTTCAGGATCGACTGTGTGTTGACTAACAGCCGTCCAATTGTGAGGAGATGCTGCGGCTTTAAGGCGGCAAGCCTTCTGCTGATGAGCCAAGTTCCATAGCGTATCAAGGTCTTTAAACAAATCAGCTGCCCTTAGTTCCATCAAGTAATGCACTGAGTTCTCTAGACAAATACCCGCAAGGTATTGTCCCGTAATGTCCCAAATAATGAAAGATCAAAATGTCCACTTGTTATAACACGTTGATCTAGGAGGCCCCATGCGTGCAGAGCAGAGGCCACACTGCTGGTGAGGTTATTTGATGCTTGAGCAGCAGGGATGCTTGTAGTGACCACGATCCCTGCAGCTGTAGCAGCAGCCGTCTTTTTTATGTCTAGACAATGTCACCGGCAAATCTTCAGGGCCCACTACCTAGAAACTCAAGCATCAATTATTAAAGGAAAGGCAGTGCTATTCCAGCACTGAGTCAAGAGGTGAGTTGTCAAACTAAAAAATAGAATTATTAGATTAGAAAATTAAAGTTGATCTCTGCTCACACACATTGCTGCTTGAGCTCCCACAAACATAACCTGGCAAAATATCACATTCAGAACAAATCAAAGAAAGACTGAGGGTATTTACTGCATTAAAGATAGATTAAAGAAAAGCTAAAAGCACTTTGGAAAAATAATTTGTTAGCTGGAACCCCCAAGTCTCTGCATACACAGCAACCTTCTATGAAATTACCTGTTGAAATAATTCAAATTAATCAGCTATTAAACAAATAAAGTTAATTACAAATAAACAATCCCATGTCAAATACCAAAATATTAGGTTATACAGTATTAGTCATATTCTTTGCTGAAGAGAAGTCCCAGGGACACCTATAAATCAAAATTGAAGGTACCTTGACTTTTTAAATTGTTTACCCAAATTGAATACTCTAAACATAAATGAATTAAAGTTATTTGGATCCATATATATACATATTTTTATAATTAATTTTTTTTTTATATATTATTAATTTTCATAAGCGCTTTGTTATTTGTGACGTCACACTGGACAGACGCACATACAAACATATATTTGTGACGTCACATTAACATGAAATTTAGACAAATACACAGACATAAAGACATATATGAAAAGAAAAAATACAATTGTGTGCACACTAAAGAGAGATATTCTATTCCCGGCCGGGAGGAATGAGACTTAAATTGTGAATTTATTGGAGGACTCTTTTAAGGGAATCATTCCATATCTTCATCTTGGTCCTCTTGATTTTGTACTTGTTTTATTAATCTTGATTCCTCAATAACTTCATCTTGGTCCTTTTGATTTGGTATCTGTTTTAGTAATCTAGATAGTATCCATATTGGGGAGGATTCATGCTGTGGAAAAACACAAACAGATCCTCTCCCCCAAATTAATACTGGATCTGGACCCTTCCATGCACCTGAAAGAACATCCTTCCAGTAAACCAAAGGTTTATGTTGTTGGTGTGGATTCCAGTGTCTGTCTCCAGCCGAATATCCATTAGAATCTAAAGTTAAAAAATTTAAGGTAAACAGGGCAACTGCCAATCTGTCCCTAGGATTTTTCAATTTTCTTCTTTTTGCTTTAATAGCATAATTTTGAGTGTGCGATTAGCTCATTCAATTATACCTTGACCTTGAGGATTGTATGGGATACCTGTTTTATGGAATATATTGAATTTTGCGCAAAACTGTTTGAAAGATGAGGACATATATACAGGGCCATTATCTGTTTTAAGCATTTTGGGGATGCCCAATGCAGCAAAAGCTTGCATACAATGAGATGTAACATCTTTAACTTTTTCTCTAGAATGTAAGGAAGCAAAAATCATGTCTGAGCATGTATCTATGGTCACATGAATAAGACACAATTTTCCAAAACTTGGCTCATGAGTGACATCCATCTGCCACAAATGATTGGGCATTAATCCTCTTGGGTTAACCCCATAATGTGGATTGGGCAAATGTGTCACACAGGATTGACAAGCCTTCACAATTGTTCAAGCTTGCTCCTTTGTGATTTTGAATCTTTGCTGTAAAGTAGTACTATTGACATGAAATTGGGAATGGAACAAGGTAGCTTGTTGGACTGCTGAAAATATAAAGATTGTTTTAGTGAGGGCATCAGCCTTTTGATTACCTTCATGGAGAGGACCAGGCAAATTAGTATGAGCTCTGATATGTCCAATAAATAAAGGTTTTTTACATTCCCATAGGAGATTTTGAATTTGAAAAAAACAATTTAAAAGCTGGAGTATGTGGTGTTATTGGACCTGCTAGCTCCAATTTAGGGACAGCATGTACAATATAGTGGCTGTCTGAAAAAATATTTATAGGCTGTTCTTTAAATTTTTCTAGAGCTATTATAATAGCTTCAAGTTCAACTAATTGGGCTGATTTTTGACCAGTAATATGGATCATATTTTCTTTTTGAGTGACTACTGCAGCAGTACCGTTAGAGGACCCATCTGTAAATACATTTAATGCCTTAGGAATAGGTTGATTTTTTATTACCTGTGGAAATATAATGGGATGATTGACACAAAAAGTATAGGAGATTTAGGAAGATGGTTATCAAAATTTGCAGAAGTAGAGCATCTAGCTATAGCCCAATCATTATCATTGAAGCACAAATATTCAACCTGTGACGATGAATAGGGAGTAATAATAGTAGCGGGATGAATGCCAAATATTTTAGTAGAAGTCTTAAGTCCTTGAAGAATAAGTTTAGCCACCATGGAGGTATAAGACTCATTTGTACTTTTAGGAGAGACGGGTAAATGTATCCATAATAAAGGTCCCTGTTGCCAAAATACTCCTGTGGGTGTATATTGTGAAGAAATAATAATCAATATTAGTGGTCGAGCAAAATCAATTCTAGCACAATGGGATCTTTCAATGGCCTTTTCTACTAACTTTAAAGCTTCCCTAGCATCAGAAGTCAATGTTCGCAGTGAAGATGGATCAGGGTTCCCGCGAAGGATATCAAATAAGGGTTTTAATTGTCCAGTAGTGAGGCTTAGTGTAGGGCAAAGCCAATTAATATCTCCCAGCAGTTTTTGGAAATCATTGAGGTGGTCAAATGTTCTTTATTTATTAAAATTTTTTGAGGCCTAATAAAGGTATCCATGATTTTAAATCCTAAATATAATATGGGAGATCTAGTTTGAACCTTTTCTTCAGCAATTTTTGATCTATATCTTTTTAAATTTTCTGTCATATCACTGAATATGATAAATAAGATTTCTTGATTAGGGTGAGCAAGCAAAACAGCATCCATATAATGGAGGCACATAAGGTTTGGGTATTTGTTCTTAATGGGCTGGATAGCTTTGTCTACATAGATTTGACATATAGTGGGGCTATTAGCCATTCCCTGCGGTAGCACTTTCCATTGATATCTTTTATCAGGACCATTATTATTGATAGAAGGAACTGAAAAAGCAAACCTGGGGGCATCCAGAGGATGTAGGGGAATGGAAAAGAAACAATCCTTTATATCAAGAGTTATAAGATGGAAATTTTTTTGGAATAGCTACAGGATTAGGAAGTCCAGGTTGGGTAGGGCCCATAATTTGCATGGTTTTATTGATTTCTCTAAGGTCATGTAACAATCTCCATTTTCCTGATTTTTTCTTGATTACAAATATGGGGGAATTCCAGGGAGAGGTGGAAGGCTCTATGTGTCCTGCTTCTAGTTGTTCTTGGATTAATAGGTGGGCCGCTTGTGATTTTTCTCTAGATAGGGGCCACTGAGGGACCCAAACTGGCTTATCAGAAAGCCATGGTATTTTCAAAATTGTTTCTCAGTGCCCCTAGAAAAAATACCTTTTACCCTTTTGATGATGATTTAGATTTTTATTTTTAACACCTGCAGGCTTGGTTGCGAGGTGTACCCCCATTTGCTGCAGAATATCTCTTCCCATAGGGTAACTGGCAAGCTCGTCAAAACATAAGGTTGGAATGTTCCTTTATGCCCTTCATTATCTTCCCAATTTAAGACTACAGCACTTTGTGCTGGGGTGTTAGTATATCCCAAGCCTCTTAAACTAGTTGAGGCCTTCTGCAGAGGCCAGTGCTTGGGCCATTGTTGTAGATTAATGATGGAAGAGTCAGCCCCAGTGTCAGTCAGCCCCTCCATCTCTATACCTTGAATTTTTATTTTGCATATAGGCCTCCGTGAACAATCCTGAACCCAGCAAGCCATAGGTCCCGAGCCAGTGGAACCAAATCCTCTATTATTCCTATTCTGCGGCATACTCTTGAATGAGTTGTGGAAACTGGGAAGGAGAAACAGCTGAGCAATTCTATCTCCTTGATTAACAGACCTAATGCTTCTAGGTGAACTAAGCATTATTTTTATTTCTCCTTGGTAGTCGGAGTCTATAACACCTGGTGTTACTTGAAAACCTAATAAGCTTTTAGGACTTCGCCCAAGGATAAGTCCTACAGTCCCTGAGGGAAGAGGTCCCCTGACTCCCGTGGGAATCAGTTGAACCCCCATTTCAGGTGTTAGCACTATTCGGGCGGTGGAACAGAGGTCTAGTCCTGCACTTCCTCTTGTCCCTCTGACAAGGGAGTCAATGGGTAGGAGGGATTGTGACAAGGAATCATCTGTATGGATATTTGAGGATATTCCTCGTCTAATGCCTTGTACATTTGTGGGCCCTGAGGCATTGGGCCCCGTGCCCCGTTTTTTGAATTCCTGGACAAAACATTTCCATAGATGTCAAATTTAGAACTACATTTATTGGCCCAATGATTTCCCTTTTTACACCTGGGGCAGCGGCCTGGGGTACAGTATGAGCTTGTTCTTATTTCTCTTTGGGGATATTGCCTAGAATATCCTGGTTGATTATAATAATTTTGTCTGGAATATCCTGATTGATTATAATTTTTTTGTTGAGCCCTATTTGTGAAAATTTGAGGGAAGCACCTCTCATTGCTGCTGCAATCACATTGCCTGTGACAAAGACATCATTAATATCTTTACATAATCTAATGTATATTGAAAGGTCTTTTTTATTTTTCCATGGTCTTATAGCATCTTGGCAATATTTGTTGGCATTTTCATATGCCAACTGGACGACTAAGGGCATTGCTTGATCCACATCCCTGAATATTCTGCCTGCAGTTCTTAAAAGTCTGTCAGCAAAATCAGCATACGGCTCTTTAGGCCCCTGTATTACTTTTGATAAGCTACCTTGCAAATCACCTGTTCCTGGTAAGGTCTTCCAGGCTTTAACAGCGGCATTGTTTATTTGTGCGTATACACAAGGATCATATTGCATTTGGGTTTGTAGTTCAGCAAACTGTCCTTCACCTGTTAGCATATCTACATTATGGTCTGGGAAGCCTGCAGTCGCATTTCTTTTAGCTGTTTCTACACAAAGTTCCTGGAATTGTGACCTCCAGATCAGGTATTGTTCCCGGCTCAATACTGCCTTTCCATAACCCCTTCCAGTCTGAGGGAGTTAAAGTGTAAGTGTTAAGGGACTCCAGCATGCTCAATGTGAACGGAGCTTGAGGCCCATAGGTCATTATCACCTCTTTGAAATTTTTTATTGTTTTAAAATCTAGGGATTGGTGATACCTTTGCCCATTTTCATTTTCAAATACTGGCAGGTCCCAATGTTCCTGTGGTTTTTGGCGTTCGAGGGAGTGTAAGCGCTCAGAAAGGCCGTTAATCTCTGCCTCAAGGGCACGCATATGCTCAGAAATACCCCTCATGGTTTCTGTAATGGATTCCACCCATGAGGGAGCAGAGGCCACAAGTGGTTCCTCTACTTGACGGTCCTTTCTGGTCTTAACTGACTCAGCGGAGGAGGCTGTGCTTTCATGGTTATTTGGCTCCTCATTACTATCACTTTCACTGGTAGTAACATCCTGAGTTTCAGATTCTATTGAGAGTGCGTATTCCTCGCTATTTCTAATAAATCTCTGATAGCTTTAGCAGCTCTTATTTTCGTTATTTATTTATTTATTTTTTGTGGTACGGGGGATTGAACTCAGGGGCCTCGACCACTGGGCCACATCCCCAGACCTTTTTTGTATTTTATTTAGAGACAGGGTCTCACTGAGTTGCTAAGTGCCTCGCCATTGCTGAGGCTGGCTTTGAACTCGCGATCCTCCTGCCTAAGCCTCCCAAAGTGCTGGGATTACAGGCGTGCGCCACCGCGCCCGGCTTATTTTCATTATTTTTGAGTTCACACCAATATTATCCTTACTGATCTTATCTGACTCATCGGAGGCTATGCTTTCTTGATCACTTTCCTCCTCACTATCAACTGAGTCAGCGATGTCAAAAAGGCTTTTATTACTCGGCTTTTTGTTAGTTTCACACCCATCTTTAAAGATTTCTCAGTTCTTACCTGCAGATTCCGAATTCCTGTATGGGCCACCACTTGTTGCTGCCTGCAGCTGCGCTTGCAGAAAGACGCGGGGGCGGGGGGGGGGGGGGGGGAGAGAAAATTCGGAGGCAGGATGGAAATGAAAAAGTTCTTTTATTTTTCTCTCTCCGGCTCCAACAACCACTCCAACTCCAACTCCAACCACCAACTAACTAACCCTCACCCGGTTAAATACTTTTTGCCTTAACAAGGACATGTGCTAACAGCTCGAGCTTACAGGTGCGTCACGCAGTGTTCACGGGCATAAAAAGATTCAGGTGAAAATACTTGAACACCTTAATGGCTCTCAGCTAGCCGCCATCTTAGCTATCTCCTCAATTAGGGCTCTTACATTTCCCCCCTTTTGTTTTAAAAGAGGGGATGCTCTAGGACGTCCATGTGCAACCAACATTCTTACCTGTCATGGGATAATCAAGGCTGTGCCCTTGACTCCTGTCTTAGGTTGATATGTTGGCCACATGAGACTGTCCCATGGATGGGTGACAACCTCATCCGGATCGATTGTGCCTGTCTTAGGTTGTCCCCCTCTGGGGATCTTATCCGTCATTGGCTACCAGCCATCCAATCGAGCCCTTCAGGATCGACTGTGTGTTGACTAACAGCCGTCCAATTGTGAGGAGATGCTGCGGCTTTAAGGCGGCAAGCCTTCTGCTGATGAGCCAAGTTCCATAGCGTATCAAGGTCTTTAAACAAATCAGCTGCCCTTAGTTCCATCAAGTAATGCACTGAGTTCTCTAGACAAATACCCGCAAGGTATTGTCCCGTAATGTCCCAAATAATGAAAGATCAAAATGTCCACTTGTTATAACACGTTGATCTAGGAGGCCCCATGCGTGCAGAGCAGAGGCCACACTGCTGGTGAGGTTATTTGATGCTTGAGCAGCAGGGATGCTTGTAGTGACCACGATCCCTGCAGCTGTAGCAGCAGCCGTCTTTTTTATGTCTAGACAATGTCACCGGCAAATCTTCAGGGCCCACTACCTAGAAACTCAAGCATCAATTATTAAAGGAAAGGCAGTGCTATTCCAGCACTGAGTCAAGAGGTGAGTTGTCAAACTAAAAAAAATAGAATTATTAGATTAGAAAATTAAAGTTGATCTCTGCTCACACACATTGCTGCTTGAGCTCCCACAAACATAACCTGGCAAAATATCACATTCAGAACAAATCAAAGAAAGACTGAGGGTATTTACTGCATTAAAGATAGATTAAAGAAAAGCTAAAAGCACTTTGGAAAATAATTTGTTAGCTGGAACCCCAAGTCTCTGCATACACAGCAACCTTCTATGAAATTACCTGTTGAAATAATTCAAATTAATCAGCTATTAAACAAATAAAGTTAATTACAAATAAACAATCCCATGTCAAATACCAAAATATTAGGTTATACAGTATTAGTCATATTCTTTGCTGAAGAGAAGTCCCAGGGACACCTATAAATCAAAATTGAAGGTACCTTGACTTTTTAAATTGTTTACCCAAATTGAATACTCTAAACATAAATGAATTAAAGTTATTTGGATCCATATATATACATATTTTTATAATTAATTTTTTTTTTATATATTATTAATTTTCATAAGCGCTTTGTTATTTGTGACGTCACACTGGACAGACGCACATACAAACATATATTTGTGACGTCACATTAACATGAAATTTAGACAAATACACAGACATAAAGACATATATGAAAAGAAAAAATACAATTGTGTGCACACTAAAGAGAGATATTCTATTCCCGGCCGGGAGGAATGAGACTTAAATTGTGAATTTATTGGAGGACTCTTTTAAGGGAATCATTCCATATCTTCATCTTGGTCCTCTTGATTTTGTACTTGTTTTATTAATCTTGATTCCTCAATAACTTCATCTTGGTCCTTTTGATTTGGTATCTGTTTTAGTAATCTAGATAGTATCCATATTGGGGAGGATTCATGCTGTGGAAAAACACAAACAGATCCTCTCCCCCCCAAATTAATACTGGATCTGGACCCTTCCATGCACCTGAAAGAACATCCTTCCAGTAAACCAAAGGTTTATGTTGTTGGTGTGGATTCCAGTGTCTGTCTCCAGCCGAATATCCATTAGAATCTAAAGTTAAAAAATTTAAGGTAAACAGGGCAACTGCCAATCTGTCCCTAGGATTTTTCAATTTTCTTCTTTTTGCTTTAATAGCATAATTTTGAGTGTGCGATTAGCTCATTCAATTATACCTTGACCTTGAGGATTGTATGGGATACCTGTTTTATGGAATATATTGAATTTTGCGCAAAACTGTTTGAAAGATGAGGACATATATACAGGGCCATTATCTGTTTTAAGCATTTTGGGGATGCCCAATGCAGCAAAAGCTTGCATACAATGAGATGTAACATCTTTAACTTTTTCTCTAGAATGTAAGGAAGCAAAAATCATGTCTGAGCATGTATCTATGGTCACATGAATAAGACACAATTTTCCAAAACTTGGCTCATGAGTGACATCCATCTGCCACAAATGATTGGGCATTAATCCTCTTGGGTTAACCCCATAATGTGGATTGGGCAAATGTGTCACACAGGATTGACAAGCCTTCACAATTGTTCAAGCTTGCTCCTTTGTGATTTTGAATCTTTGCTGTAAAGTAGTACTATTGACATGAAATTGGGAATGGAACAAGGTAGCTTGTTGGACTGCTGAAAATATAAAGATTGTTTTAGTGAGGGCATCAGCCTTTTGATTACCTTCATGGAGAGGACCAGGCAAATTAGTATGAGCTCTGATATGTCCAATAAATATAAGGTTTTTTACATTCCCATAGGAGATTTTGAATTTGAAAAAAAACAATTTAAAAGCTGGAGTATGTGGTGTTATTGGACCTGCTAGCTCCAATTTAGGGACAGCATGTACAATATAGTGGCTGTCTGAAAAAATATTTATAGGCTGTTCTTTAAATTTTTCTAGAGCTATTATAATAGCTTCAAGTTCAACTAATTGGGCTGATTTTTGACCAGTAATATGGATCATATTTTCTTTTTGAGTGACTACTGCAGCAGTACCGTTAGAGGACCCATCTGTAAATACATTTAATGCCTTAGAATAGGTTGATTTTTTATTACCTGTGGAAATATAATGGGATGATTGACACAAAAAGTATAGGAGATTTAGGAAGATGGTTATCAAAATTTGCAGAAGTAGAGCATCTAGCTATAGCCCAATCATTATCATTGAAGCACAAATATTCAACCTGTGACGATGAATAGGGAGTAATAATAGTAGCGGGATGAATGCCAAATATTTTAGTAGAAGTCTTAAGTCCTTGAAGAATAAGTTTAGCCACCATGGAGGTATAAGACTCATTTGTACTTTTAGGAGAGACGGGTAAATGTATCCATAATAAAGGTCCCTGTTGCCAAAATACTCCTGTGGGTGTATATTGTGAAGAAATAATAATCAATATTAGTGGTCGAGCAAAATCAATTCTAGCACAATGGGATCTTTCAATGGCCTTTTCTACTAACTTTAAAGCTTCCCTAGCATCAGAAGTCAATGTTCGCAGTGAAGATGGATCAGGGTTCCGCGAAGGATATCAAATAAGGGTTTTAATTGTCCAGTAGTGAGGCTTAGTGTAGGGCAAAGCCAATTAATATCTCCCAGCAGTTTTTGGAAATCATTGAGGGTGGTCAAATGTTCTTTATTTATTAAAATTTTTTGAGGCCTAATAAAGGTATCCATGATTTTAAATCCTAAATATAATATGGGAGATCTAGTTTGAACCTTTTCTTCAGCAATTTTTGATCTATATCTTTTTAAATTTTCTGTCATATCACTGAATATGATAAATAAGATTTCTTGATTAGGGTGAGCAAGCAAAACAGCATCCATATAATGGAGGCACATAAGGTTTGGGTATTTGTTCTTAATGGGCTGGATAGCTTTGTCTACATAGATTTGACATATAGTGGGGCTATTAGCCATTCCCTGCGGTAGCACTTTCCATTGATATCTTTTATCAGGACCATTATTATTGATAGAAGGAACTGAAAAAGCAAACCTGGGGGCATCCAGAGGATGTAGGGGAATGGAAAAGAAACAATCCTTTATATCAAGAGTTATAAGATGGAAATTTTTTGGAATAGCTACAGGATTAGGAAGTCCAGGTTGGGTAGGGCCCATAATTTGCATGGTTTTATTGATTTTCTCTAAGGTCATGTAACAATCTCCATTTTCCTGATTTTTTCTTGATTACAAATATGGGGGAATTCCAGGGAGAGGTGGAAGGCTCTATGTGTCCTGCTTCTAGTTGTTCTTGGATTAATAGGTGGGCCGCTTGTGATTTTTCTCTAGATAGGGGCCACTGAGGGACCCAAACTGGCTTATCAGAAAGCCATGGTATTTTCAAAATTGTTTCTCAGTGGCCCCTAGAAAAAAATACCTTTTACCCTTTTGATGATGATTTAGATTTTTATTTTTAACACCTGCAGGCTTGGTTGCGAGGTGTACCCCCATTTGCTGCAGAATATCTCTTCCCCATAGGGTAACTGGCAAGCTCGTCAAAACATAAGGTTGGAATGTTCCTTTATGCCCTTCATTATCTTCCCAATTTAAGACTACAGCACTTTGTGCTGGGGTGTTAGTATATCCCAAGCCTCTTAAACTAGTTGAGGCCTTCTGCAGAGGCCAGTGCTTGGGCCATTGTTGTAGATTAATGATGGAAGAGTCAGCCCCAGTGTCAGTCAGCCCCTCCATCTCTATACCTTGAATTTTTATTTTGCATATAGGCCTCCGTGAACAATCCTGAACCCAGCAAGCCATAGGTCCCGAGCCAGTGGAACCAAATCCTCTATTATTCCTATTCTGCGGCATACTCTTGAATGAGTTGTGGAAACTGGGAAGGAGAAACAGCTGAGCAATTCTATCTCCTTGATTAACAGACCTAATGCTTCTAGGTGAACTAAGCATTATTTTTATTTCTCCTTGGTAGTCGGAGTCTATAACACCTGGTGTTACTTGAAAACCTAATAAGCTTTTAGGACTTCGCCCAAGGATAAGTCCTACAGTCCCTGAGGGAAGAGGTCCCCTGACTCCCGTGGGAATCAGTTGAACCCCCATTTCAGGTGTTAGCACTATTCGGGCGGTGGAACAGAGGTCTAGTCCTGCACTTCCTCTTGTCCCTCTGACAAGGGAGTCAATGGGTAGGAGGGATTGTGACAAGGAATCATCTGTATGGATATTTGAGGATATTCCTCGTCTAATGCCTTGTACATTTGTGGGCCCTGAGGCATTGGGCCCCGTGCCCCGTTTTTTGAATTCCTGGACAAAACATTTCCATAGATGTCAAATTTAGAACTACATTTATTGGCCCAATGATTTCCCTTTTTACACCTGGGGCAGCGGCCTGGGGTACAGTATGAGCTTGTTCTTATTTCTCTTTGGGGATATTGCCTAGAATATCCTGGTTGATTATAATAATTTTGTCTGGAATATCCTGATTGATTATAATTTTTTTGTTGAGCCCTATTTGTGAAAATTTGAGGGGAAGCACCTCTCATTGCTGCTGCAATCACATTGCCTGTGACAAAGACATCATTAATATCTTTACATAATCTAATGTATATTGAAAGGTCTTTTTTATTTTTCCATGGTCTTATAGCATCTTGGCAATATTTGTTGGCATTTTCATATGCCAACTGGACGACTAAGGGCATTGCTTGATCCACATCCCTGAATATTCTGCCTGCAGTTCTTAAAAGTCTGTCAGCAAAATCAGCATACGGCTCTTTAGGCCCCTGTATTACTTTTGATAAGCTACCTTGCAAATCACCTGTTCCTGGTAAGGTCTTCCAGGCTTTAACAGCGGCATTGTTTATTTGTGCGTATACACAAGGATCATATTGCATTTGGGTTTGTAGTTCAGCAAACTGTCCTTCACCTGTTAGCATATCTACATTATGGTCTGGGAAGCCTGCAGTCGCATTTCTTTTAGCTGTTTCTACACAAAGTTCCTGGAATTGTGACCTCCAGATCAGGTATTGTTCCCGGCTCAATACTGCCTTCCATAACCCCTTCCAGTCTGAGGGAGTTAAAGTGTAAGTGTTAAGGGACTCCAGCATGCTCAATGTGAACGGAGCTTGAGGCCCATAGGTCATTATCACCTCTTTGAAATTTTTTATTGTTTTAAAATCTAGGGATTGGTGATACCTTTGCCCATTTTCATTTTCAAATACTGGCAGGTCCCAATGTTCCTGTGGTTTTTGGCGTTCGAGGGAGTGTAAGCGCTCAGAAAGGCCGTTAATCTCTGCCTCAAGGGCACGCATATGCTCAGAAATACCCCTCATGGTTTCTGTAATGGATTCCACCCATGAGGGGAGCAGAGGCCACAAGTGGTTCCTCTACTTGACGGTCCTTTCTGGTCTTAACTGACTCAGCGGAGGAGGCTGTGCTTTCATGGTTATTTGGCTCCTCATTACTATCACTTTCACTGGTAGTAACATCCTGAGTTTCAGATTCTATTGAGAGTGCGTATTCCTCGGCTATTTCTAATAAATCTCTGATAGCTTTAGCAGCTCTTATTTTCGTTATTTATTTATTTATTTTTTGTGGTACGGGGGATTGAACTCAGGGGCACTCGACCACTGGGCCACATCCCCAGACCTTTTTTGTATTTTATTTAGAGACAGGGTCTCACTGAGTTGCTAAGTGCCTCGCCATTGCTGAGGCTGGCTTTGAACTCGCGATCCTCCTGCCTAAGCCTCCCAAAGTGCTGGGATTACAGGCGTGCGCCACCGCGCCCGGCTTATTTTCATTATTTTTGAGTTCACACCAATATTATCCTTACTGATCTTATCTGACTCATCGGAGGCTATGCTTTCTTGATCACTTTCCTCCTCACTATCAACTGAGTCAGCGATGTCAAAAAAGGCTTTTATTACTCGGCTTTTTGTTAGTTTCACACCCATCTTTAAAGATTTCTCAGTTCTTACCTGCAGATTCCGAATTCCTGTATGGGCCACCACTTGTTGCTGCCTGCAGCTGCGCTTGCAGAAAGACGCGGGGGGGGGGGGGGGGAGAGAAAATTCGGAGGCAGGATGGAAATGAAAAAATTCTTTTATTCTTCTCTCTCTGGCTCCAACAACCTCTCCAACTCCAACTCCAACCACCAACTAACTAACCCTCACCCAGTTAAATACTTTTTGCCTTAACAAGGACACGTGCTAACAGCTCGAGCTTACAGGTGCGTCACGCAGTGTTCACGGGCATAAAAAGATTCAGGTGAAAATACTTGAACATCTTAATGGCTCTCAGCTAGCCGCCATCTTAGCTATCTCCTCAATTAGGGCTCTTACAAAACCATACTTTCTTTCTCTGGTCCTCCTATGTATTCCCAGAGGCAAAGTCTTCTGCCTTAATCATTCCAGGGCAACTAGAAACCATCCATATAGTTTAGAGCCCAAGAAAATTATTCAAACTAGCCAGTACTAAACTACTCACCATGTTCTGCCTTACCTTACCCATGGACACCCCAACAGGGGTTCTGGCTTCATGTCTTTCCCTCATTCCTATATTCTGCCTCTTGACTTTCCCTATGTCTTTCCCATTTGGCTCTTTGAGGCATGTTGTGCCTCCTGTCTCTAGGATGTACAAGTACAGTAAACTTTGTTGTTCTTTTCCTGAGTCACTCCTGTTTCCTCTAGTTTCCATTAATAGGACTGACCATCCTATTAATGGAAACAAACAACAACAAGACAAATAAACAAGGAAAATGCAAATAGAAATTCACCATCCCCATAATACTTGTTAGAGCTTGGATTATTGTTTGGGAATAATGTTTAACAACACTTCAGTGAGGGAACAATTTACTTCCCCAACCCACTGATGTTGGGCTTGTCCATAGACATTAATTAATCTGGCCAGTGGGATGTTTGTGGATGTGATGTGTCTACAGGGTTGAGATAGGCTTTACTTCTTGTTCTTTCATCTCTATCATGAAAAGAGCTTCCGCGCGGAAAACTCTTGGTTCAAATATGATGGAATACATCTGGATCCAACCTGTAGTTCAAATCCAAGTCTGTTAAACTCAGTTCAGGTTAGCCCCATCCTAACCTACCTGCAGATTCAGAAGTGAGAAACAAATATTTAATGTTGAATGGCACTCAGCTTTGGGTTGATGTGTTATCTGATACCACATTATTATCCTTCCATCTTTTTTTTTTGTATAAATTGTTCTCTCTGCTTTGAATATTCTCCCCATCTTTGTCCATGTGGAGGAAACTCTTTGCATATTTTCAGCTCCTCATTCAAATATTAGATCTGCTGTGAAATCTTCCTGGATTTGTTTTCTTCTACCATAAAAATATAGGTCTAAAAAAGATTTTTTAAAACCCACATATTCTTATCCTTTTACTCACAAAAGAATATTTCACTTCTGGCATGGGGATTTCTTCCTACCAATAAATGGTTCTTTAATGGACACCAAGGAGATGGCCGACAATTTAACTCAATTCTGCACTCTCTATGTGGAGTTAGTATCAGATGCTACAGGTTAAGGCTCAGTCCTACAAGACTGCCCCCACTTCAGATGCTGATCACAAATAGTAGGTTGTCACCTATTCTTCTAACCAACCTCCCATAAATCAAGATCCCCATGACTCTCTTCTTGAGTTCAACTAACTTGTTAGGATGGCTCACAGAACTTGGGAAAACAACTACGTTTACCAGTTTATTATATTAGATGTAATATCCTCTATAGAGGATGCAGATGAACAGCCAGGTGGAAGAGATGCATAGAGCAATGTATTTTGGAAGGAATGTGGGGCTCCCATGCCCCCTCCAGGAAGGTCACTCTCCAGGCACTTTTACATGTTCAGAGCCTGAAACTCTCCAAACCCAGCATCTCAGGGATTTTTATAGAGGCTTCATTAATTATTAACTCAATCACCTCTCTCTAATTTCAGTTCCTCTCTCCTTCCTGGAGGATATGAGTGGGGAGGGGATGAAAGTTTCAAGCTTCTAATTTTGGCTTGATCTTTCTGGAGACCAGCCCCCATTCAGGAATTTGTTAGAGTCACCTCATTAGAACCAAAGATGCTCTTATCATCTGGGAATTTCCAAGGGATTAGGAGCTCTATGTCAGGAACCAACCATTAGCTCTATGTCAAAAGCCAACCATTAGAATAAAAGATGCACCCAGCATCCTTAGAGCTCAGGAATTGCCAAGGGTTTCATGAACTTTTTGTCAGGAACCAGGGGTAGAGATCAAATGTGTATTCATTATATTCCAATATCATAACAGTAAAATGTTCTATTTTCTGTTTTCAGTGCAACACGTTTGTATGTATTCCTTCTTTCATTCACCTGTCACTCACACGCCTCTTCCTGCCACATGCCATGCAGGATGCTGAAGATATGACTAAATGCAGTCTTTAAACAAAGGATAAATTTTTCCAAAGAAGAAATACAAATAACCAAAAAAAATATGAAAAAATGTCCAGCATACCTAGGTATCAGGGCAATGCAAATCAAAACTACATTGAGATTTCTTCTCATTCCAATCAGAATAGAAGAAGAATACAAACAACCATAATTGCTGGCAAGGATGTGGGGGAAAAGCTACACTCATAGATTGTTGGTAGGACTGCAAATTTGTACAACCACTTTGGAAAGCAGTTTGGAGATTCCTCAAAAGATTATGAATGGAACTACCATATGACCCAGCTATTCCACTCCTTGTTATTTATGCAAAAGAACCCAAACCAGCATACTATAGTGTTACAGGTACATCATTGTTTATGTCAGTGCAATTCACAATAGCTAAGTTATGGAATCATTTCTGGTGCCCATCAACAGATGAATGGATAAAAAAGTGGAGTTTTACTCAGCCATAAAAAAGAATGAAATTATGGTATTTGCTGCTAAATGAATGGATCTGGAGAACATCATGCTAAGTGAAATAAGCCAGATGCAGAAAGTCAAGGGTCAAAGGTTTTCTCTCATATGTGGAGGCCAGAGCAAAATAAGGAAAAAAAAAAAAAGGCAGTGGGGGGATCCCATGAAAATAGAAGGGAGATCAGTGGAGTAGAGGAAGGAGATAGAGGATGAGGGAGGACTGGAAAAAGAAGGAACTGTGAAATGAAATGGACCAAATAATGCTGTGTACATATGTGAATATTCTTTTTTTAAAAAAATATTTTTTGAATTGTTGATGGACCTTTATTTTATTCATATGCGGTACTGAGAATCGAACCCAGTGCCTCACACATGCTAGGCATGTGCTCTACCACTAGGCCACAACCCAAGCCTCCATATGTGAATATTCTATGATGAATTTCACCTTTATGTATACTTATAAAGCACCAATTAAAAATAATAAATAAGTAGAAGAAAGACCAGTTGCGATCCCTGCAGCTGTAGCAGCAGCAGCCGTCTCTTTTATGTCTAAACAATGCCACCGGCAAATCTTCAGGGCCCGCTACCTAGAAACTCAAGCATCAAACAACTTCACCAGCAGTGTGGCCTCTGCTCTGCATGCACGAGGCCTCCTAGATCAACGTGTTAGCAAATGGACTATAGGATGTTTGGGACATTGCACGGGACAATACCTTGCGGGTATTTGTCTAGAGAACTCAGTGCGTTACTTAATGGAACTTAGGGCAGCTGATTTGTTTAAAGAACTTGATACGCTATGGAACTTGGCTCGTCAGCAAAAAGCTTGCTGCCTTAGAACCGGAGCATCTTCTCATTATTGGACGGCTGGTAGTCAATAACGGGACAGTCTCATGTGGCCGACATATCAACCTAAGACAGGAGTCAAGGGCACAGCCTTGATTATCCCATGACGTGTTAGAATGCCGGTTGCACGTGTGGACGCCTAAGCCAGGCACAGTCGATTCTGATATGGTGAGAGCTCACCCATCTATTTTTCCCTCTTTTAAAACAAAAGGGAGGAAATGTAAGAGCCCTAATAAGGAGATAGCTAAGATGGCGGCTAGCTGAGAGCCATAAGAGGTGTTTAAGTATTTTCACCTGATATTCATGCATTTATCTAAGAATCTTTCTATGCCCGTGAACACTATGTGACGCACCTGTAAGTTTGAGCTGTTAACACGTGTATACTTGTTAAGGCAAAAAGTATATAACCGGGTGAGGTTGGTTAGAGGTGGTGGTTGGAGTTGGAGAGGTTGTCGGAGCCGGAGAGAGAAGTTAGAAGAAGGAAGAATAAAGAACCTTTTCATTTCCAGTCTGCCTCCGAATTCTTTCCCACGGTATTGTTGCTGCAGGCGGCAACAACCAGTAGATTAGGGGAAGGGGAAGAGAGGGAGGGAGGCAGGGAAGGAAAGAAAAGCATTGGGGACTAAAATGGAGCAAATTATATTCCATGCATGTATGAGTATGTCAAAATGAACCCCACTATTATTAACTATTATGAATAACTATAATGCATTGATAAAAACTTTTTCATACTAGTCCATCATTTATATCATACTGCATTATCATTTTTTCTGTTATATTCTTAACTCCATAAAGATAAGACTCCTGTCTTATTCCTCTATCTCATGAATGTATTGGCTAACAATAGATTTTGAAAAGTCTTTATCATTAAATTTGCCAATTTTTATTAAAATTATATATCCTATAGGGAAGTTTTAACTTTCCCTCTGAAGGTTGGGTATTTGAGTCTGCTGAAATAATCTCTCAATAGATTATCAAGAGAAAGGCCATTACAAACTTATTTGATCATGGCTTTATGTGACATGGGAGAATTCAAATTGAAGACCCCAAGACTCAGGATGAACCATTCATCTTTATGATTGGATTCAGTGAAGCAAGGAAAACCAGGTAGAAATGTCACTGGACAAAAAGGGGTCTGATCTCATGGAAATGAACTGAGTGGGGAAACCCCAGGAGGACTGTCTGTCCACATTCTTCTTGGCCCCTCTCTGTGGCAATCCTCCTCCAGGAATGGGACAGGACCATTCAGGATGAGGGCCATATGAACTACTATCAATCAACGTAGGTCAATTTTTTTTTTTTTTTTTTTGTGGTACCGGGGATTGAACTCAGGGGCACTCGTCCACTGGATCACATCCCAGCCCTTTTTTTGTATTTTATTAGAGACAGGGTCTCACTGAGTTGCTAAGTGCCTCACCATTGCTGAAGCTGGCTTTGAATTCATGATCCTCCTGCCTCAGCCTCCCAAAGTGCTGGGATTACAGGCTGGCCAATTCTCACACAGCAGGAGTTGGGGGCTGAAAGTTGAAGGTTTTACGGCTTGTTTTACCGGGGATAAGGATTCTGGTTTCTGTGACCTGCAAGGGGAAGAGGAATTCTAATTTCTATGACTTGCCTCAGGGGAGAGTGAGGGATGAGAGACGGAAGTTGGGAGAAAGTCAGAGAAAGACTTTGCTTCTGAGGGGTATTGTTTCCTGAACCCCAGTAGTACATAGTGTACATGGTCAAAGAGCTCCATGGGATCTGGGAAGAAATTAGCGGGCCTCTGCTGCCCGCTTTCTTTTTCCTTGGAAGCAAAGACCTTTGTCTCTTTTAGTTAATTATTTAATATTTATCCCTGTACTGGAATACTTGTATTGGACATACTTCCATTGCTAGGTCTTGATTTTTCAGTTATAAATGTGACCTTTTCACATTGCCTTGCAGAAGGTGAGAATTTAATCTCTCTTTGCCTTTCCTGATGTGGCCAGCCCTTCCCCTACCTGCATACCCTTCCCCTTCCTACCCTACTTCCATCATCCTAATACAGATATGTTGTCATTTTATGGGAAGTAATATTTAGTGTTTGAGTTGATATGGTCTGAAAATGCTACACACAACTGAGCCACATAGTGGATTATGATCATTTCTCCTATCCCCTTCAATTCTTTTTTTTTTCTCCCAGGAGTTAATAGTCAGTTTTTGTTTTCTAATACTGGGGATCAAACCTGGGGCCTTGAACATGCTAAGCAAGTGCTCTGCCACTGAGCTGCTTTTAATTTTATTTTTGAGGCAGGTTCTCACTAAATTGCTCAGGCTGGCTTTAAACTTGCAATCCTCCTACATCAGCCTCCTGAATTGCTGGGATACAGCTATGTGCCACTGTGCCTGGAAGTTACTATGTTCTTGTTTGCTGTTTTTGTTTGGTTGGTTGGCTTGCTTTGGTTTGGAGAAGAGTTTGATCTTCAATTTCCAGGGCTCAGGTGATCCTCCCTCCTCAGCATCCTGAGTAGCTGGGACTGTAGGGGCATTGACCACTGTACCTGGCCTATTTATTCTTATATTTCCATGAATTCAGGTGCATAAGAATTGTAATCTCATCTCCCTGAAGAAGGCTCTCTGGCATTCTGTTCCAGTCTGCACTGCCATTTTCCAAGTTTGTGCTTGCCCAACACCCTATGGGTGCCCTTTGCCTGTCACAGCAGGGCCTCCTTGGCACCACCCAGTCTTCCTCTTTCTTTGTTTAAACTCTCATTTCAGTGGAGCACATTATAAGGACAAATTGAAATTTAAAATAAGGGAGTTCCAAATGAATTTCATGATTGCTTTTTCTATTTCTATAATTGATGTTGGGATTTTAATTGGAATCGCACTGAATCTGTATAGAGCTTTAGGTAGTATAATTTTGACAATATTAATTTTGCCTATCCAAGAGCATGGGAGATCTTTCCATCTTCTAAAGTCTTTTCAATTTCTTTCTTTAGCATTCTGTAGTTTTCATTGTAGAGGTCTTTCACCTCTTTTGTTAAATTGATTCCCAAGTATTTTATTTATTTTTTTTTGAGGCTATTGTGAATGGAGTAGTTTTCCTAATTTCTCTTTCAGAGGATTCATCACTGATGTATAGAAATGCATTGATTTATGGGTTTTGACTTTATATCCTGCTATTTTGCTGAATTCATTTATTAATTCTAGAAGTTTTCTGGTGGTGTTTTTTGGATTCTCTAAGTATAGAATCATGTTGTCAGCAAATTATGATAGTTTGAATTATCTTTTCCTATTTGTATCCCTTTCTTTCATCTGTCTAATTGCTCTGGATATAGTTTCAAGGACTATGTTCAATAGAAGTGGTGAGAGAGGGCATCCCTGTCTTATTCCAGTTTTTAGAGGGACTGCTTCCATTTTTTTCTCCATTTAGAATGATGTTGGCCTTGGGTTTGGCATAGATAGCTTTTACAATGTTAAGGTAAGTTGCTACTATCCCTAGTTTTTCTAGTGTTTTGAACATAAAAGGGTGCTATATCCTCAACAAGAAGAGCAAAGTAGGAGGCATCACAATATCAGAGCTTAAACTATGCTACAAAGCTATAGTAACAAAAATGGCATGGTATTGGCACCAAAATAGACATGTAGACAAATGGTACAGAATAGAAGACACAGAGACAAATCCACATAAGTACAGTTATCTCATATTAGACAAAGGTGCCAAAAACATACATTGGAGAAAAGACAGCCTCTTCAACAAATGGTGCTGGGAAAACTGGAAAGCCATATGCAACAAAACGAAACTAAACCCCTATCTCTCACCATGCACAAAACTCAACTCAAAGTGGATCAAGGACCTAGGAATTAGACTGGAAACCCTGCACCTAACAGAGGAAAAAGTAGGCCCAAATCTTCATCATGTCAGATCAGACCCTGCCTTCTTTAACAAGACTCCTAAAGTGCAAGAAATAAAATCAAGTATCAATAAATGGGATGGATTCAAACTAAAAAGCTTCTTCTAAGCAAAAGGAACAATCAATGAGGTGAAAAGAGAGCCTACATTTTGGGAGCAAATTTTTGCCACATGCACATCAGATAGAGCACTAACTCCAGGATATATAAAGAACTCAAAAAACTTAACACCAAAAACCCAAGCAAACCAATCAATAAATAGGATAAGGAGCTGAACAGACACTTCTCTGGAGAAGATATACAATCAATCAACAAATATATGAAAAAATGTTCAACATCTTTAGTAATTAGAGAAATGCAAATCAAAACTACTCTAAGATTTCATCTCACACCAGTCAAAATGGAAGTTATCAAGAATACAAGCAACAGCAAGTGTTGGGGGAGATGTAGAGGGAAAGGCACACTTATACATTGCTGGTGGGAATGCAAATTGGTGCAACCAATCTGGAAAGCAGTATGGAGAATCCTTAGAAAACTTGGAATGGAACCACCATTTGACCCAGCTATCCCACTCCTCGATCTATACCCAAAGGACTTAAAATCAGCATACTATAGTAACACAGCCACATCAATGTTTATAGCAGCTCAATTCACAATAGTTAAACTGTGGAACTAACCTAGATGTCCGTCAGTAGATGAATGGGTAAAGAAACTGTGGTATATATATATATACACAATGGAATAATACTCAACATTAAAAGAGAATAAAATTATGACATTTGCAGGTAAATGGATGAAGCTGGAGAATGTCATGCTAAGCAAAGTAAGCCAATCCCCCCCCAAAAACAAAGGCCAAATGTTCTCTCTGATAAGAGGATGCTGATCCATATGGGGGGGGGGCATGGGGAAAATGGAGGAACTTTGATTGGGCATAGGGGGAGGGAGGGGAGGAGAGAGGGGATTGGGACAGGAAAGATGGTGGAATGAGATGGACATCATTACCCTAGGTACATGTATGATTGCACATAGAGTGTGATGCTACATTGTGTACAACCAGAGAAATGAAAAGTTGTGCTGCAATTGTGTACAATGAATCAAAATGCATCCTGTTGTCATATATACCTGATCAGAATAAAAAGATAATAAGGGGATTAATTCTCCCTTGCTTCCCTTTTCGAGTTTTTACTTTAGAACACTTGCAAGTTTTTTGGAATGTAGGTAAATCTTTTAAGGAACTAAGTAAAACTCTGGGTAGCTTTGCAACCCAGAAGTGTCTTTCTCAAGGAGCTGGGAGCCATCTCTTTGAAATGGAACCACCAAGGGAAATAAAGGGAAATAGCACCCCTGTCTCCCAGTTTCCATGGAAGGGAAGGAGCCTAACTTAGGTGATACCTTCCTCCAAATTACAAAATTACCTCCTGTCATGAAGATAAGCCAAGTGTATTTTTCTTTTGGAAAAAGCTAATTAGCCACCAGATGGCCACTCCAATTGCCAGGTGAATTTAGGATAAACTATGTGTGACAAAGGGTTCTCTCAAATTCTCCTAGTTGAGGGCTTATCATTGATAGTAGGTACATAACATCTTGTCTTATTGATTATGTAAAAGGACAGTTTTTTAGCAGATTGCCTGTGAGGTGCATTGTATTCTGGCTTAATGCTCATTCAATAATAAAATTCTTCTTTTCCTACTATCTTTTTGGGGATGATTTGTGGGTTGGGAGAAGATTTTGCTTTTAACTCTATTTCCCCAGTAATATCCTCTTGTAGCTTTATGTGATAGGGAGCTTGGAGATAAATATTTTATAATTGAATTTTGGAAAATATTTTTATCCTACTCTCAAATTTAATTTTTAATTTCATTGGATCTAGAATTCTGGGTTTGATATGTGTCCCCCACCCCATCCCCTGAGTGTTTGGTGGGCATTATCCATTGTCTCTGGCTTCCAGAGTTGCCGTTTAGGCCAAAACTATCTGGTCTCTGTACGTGACCTGTTTTTCTCTGGAAGCTTTGAAGGATATTTTTTCTTTGTCTCTGGTGGTCTTTTCTTTTTTTCCCCTGTAGTGGGGATTGAACTCAGGGATGCTCTGCCACTAACCTACACCTCCAGTCCTTTAAAATTTTTTTTTTTTAATATTTGAGGCAGGGTCTCACTAAGTTTCCCAGGATGGTCTTGAACCTGCAATCCTCCAGCCTCAGGTGGCTGGGATTACCAGTGTGTACTATTGCACCTGGTTCCAGTGTTCTTAAATGTCATGGTGGTAACATGATGGGAGAATGGCTCGATTTTTTTTTTTCCTCTTTGTTCTGAGTCCTCACAATCTAAAAACACATTCTTTAGTTCAGGGAAATCTGCTTACATGGTTTTGTGGATGATTTCTTCCTCTTTGGTTTCCCTGTTCTCTCTTTATTTTAATTTAATTAATTATGGGGCTTGGGATCAAACCCAGGACCTTGCACATGCTAGGCAAGCTCCACCCCAGCCCTGTTCTATGTTCAGATACAGAAGACCTCCTAGACTGGTCTTCTTTTTCTTATCTTTCCCCCATATTTTTTGTTTCTTTCTTGTTTTTCCTCTACTTCCAGAGGATTCCTCAACTTTATCTTCCATTCTATTTTGTGTTTTGGTTTTATCACAATGATCTCAATATTCTAAGTTTTCTTTTCATGCCCTGGATATTCATCTTTATAACATTCTGTTATCAGGCCAGGAGCAGTGGCACACGCCTGTAATCCCAGCACTTGGGAGACTGAGACAGGAGGATTGCGAGTTCAAAGCCAGCCTCAGCAATGGTGAGGCATTTAGCAACTCAGTGAGACCCTGTCTCTTAATAAAATACAAAAAAGGGCTGGGGATGTGGCCCAGTGGTCCAGTGCCCCTGAGTTCAATCCCTGGTACCCCCCCCAAAAAAAATCCTGTTATCATTTTGTGGAGAGTATTTCCTGTCTTATCTTCCTAAGGGAGTCTGTGATAATATTTTAGAAGTTTTCTTCTCTGCCTCATTTTGCTTTCCTCTGGCTGTCTGGGATGTGCCTTTTGTGGCCGAGGTTTTCCCCAGCTGTCCGGTTGCCGGCCCCTGCTGGAGAATGAGCACGAACAGCTGATTGGATGCTTTGAATGCACAGGCTTCAGCTGTCTGAGCCCTTCCCCTGGAAACTTCTCTCCGTTTCCTGTTGGGATGGTGGCGGGCATTCTGGAAACCAAATAAGGCCTGAGTCTGGGGGAAGGGCTGTCCTAGCATCCAGAGCACCCACATTCATGAATTCCTTTATTCTGTGTGGCAAGCCTGCTTTCCACCAATTTTGGTGCCTCCTAACAGGGCCTCTGTTCACCCACTTGAGGAAATAGGTCTCTATGGCCTTCTGCAGGGGAGGGCAGGAGCCTGTGGCTTGGCTGACCAGAGTTGGTGAGATCTGGGGACCTCACCACACTTTAACAGTATCTTGACAAATTCTCTTTAGGTTAGCCCTTTTCATCTCCATGTTCAGAAGGACCAGGTGTCACCAATTATTCAGGATTTGGGGGATTCGACAGTATAAATTGGGAAGGCTTTAGGCTTTCTCCTCTGCCAACTTAGGATTTCACTTCCAGGGAATCAGTGCCATTATTTACTTATCATCCACCTGCTTTTTAGTTCTTTCTCTTTCTCTTTCTGTACTGAGGATTGAAGCCATTGCTTTACTACAGAGCTATACCTTCCAGTCTTTTTATTTATTATTATCATTATTTTTTTTAAATTTTGAGACAAGTTCTTGCTAAGTTGCTTAGAGCCTCACTAAGTTGCTGAGGCTGACCTTGAAATTGTGATCCTCCTGCCTCAGCCTCCTGAGTCGCTGGATTATAGGTGTGTGCCTCTGTGCCCAGCTGCTTTCTACTTTTCAAAATGTCCTTGCTGCAGTCTCCTCTTCCACCTCCCTGTTTGCACATTTGTGTTTGAACACGTGTTCAAGCTGCTGTTTTTACCTGAAGTGTGGATCACTCTGTCCTCCTTCATCCACTTTCTTCTTCTGGCTTCTCCAGGGCCACTCGTCTGGTTTCCTTGTTCCTCACGGGCATCTCCCTCTCTCTCTCTCTTCTGCTGCCTGCTCATTTTCACTGCTGTTCCCAGTGACCTCAGCCAAGGTTTTGTCTTTGCTTCTGTCTACACTACCTTTTCTAGCCTCATGGTGTCAAACAATATCCACTTGCTGATGACATCCAAGTTGACATCTCCAGCTCTTCTTTCTTTCTGTTTCATTCTAGAGGGAAAAGAGAAGCAAGCCCTATAGATATCTGGGAAAGTTGTATTCCCAACAACTTTGCTGGAGTGGGATCTGCTTGGTGCTTTGAGGAGTAACAGGGAGAATGTGTGGTCTGGGGTCTGTTCCTGAGTCACTGAGGGAGCAATTGCTCTCTGGGTAAGACTGTATGTTATAGTCAGAATGGGATCCCAAAGTGAATAGGATGTTCCATGTATCTGGCACCCTGGCACTATATACACACCTCTAAGCCAGAATTTCTTTACCATCCTTTGTGATAAGAGGAGGTAAACTTATACAATCCATGTTGCAGAGATGCAAGTATGTCCGTGGAATTACACGTGAACTTGAAACACAGGTTCTGCAACTTCTTTCATGGAGATGATAGATGGGGAGCTAATGACAGCACCTTTAGATGTTATGAGGTGTTAATTTCAACAAGGAGCAGGGGCTGGGATCTCTTAGGGCACAGGCTCCATGAAGGGAGAGGACAGCTTTCTTTCTTGGTGTGGTAGCAGTTTCCCTTTTTCTACATGGAGATGCTGTTTCCTCTGTCGACACCACAGGGCTGTATGTAGCCTGTGCATCTGTGAACACTAGAGATGGAGGCACAGATGGGCACAGGTAGTGAGAGCCACATATTTTCCCCTGACATGTGAGTCCTCATAAAAGAACTGGGCAAGAGGGGTTTTGAGAATAGCTTCTTTCTCCACCCTCCACAGTTGTGACTCAATTTTTGATCAAGACACATTGGCTCCTGGGCATGGTGGTGCATGCCAGGAATCCCAGTGGCTCTGGAGACTGGGGCAAGAGGATTGGGAGTTCAAAGCCAGCCTCAACAATTTAGTGATTTACTGAGCAACTTGGTGAGATCCTGTCTCAAAATTTTTATTTTTATATTTTTATAAAAAGGGCTGGAGATGCAGCTCAGTGGTTAAGTGCCCCTGGGCTCAACCCCCCAATACCAAAACAAACAAAAACACCTGGGGGGAGTCTCTGAGCCTTTGGTTTCCTTTTATACCACACAACCTCCAGCTGAGACAAACTGCCCAAGCTCCCTGGACTTGGCTACTTCTGACTTCTAACAGTGGCTCCTCTGCTTGTTACTCTTTCTGCAATGAATCCTAAAGACAGAAGGGATTTGCCTCCTCATCTGAGGGGCCTCCTGGGTCCCCTTCCTCCTCCTCTAGATCCTGTGATGAAATCTCCCACTTTGGGGTTTTTATTCTTGGTTCCTAAGTAGTCTTGGAGCAAAGTCATCTGCCGAAAAGGAAGTAATTAAGAACTCGAGTTTACCTGTCTGAAATTGAAATCTACTGGTTTGGAATTAAAACTCTTAGAATTATCTCCACTTTTGTTACAGAAACCCGTTAAGGCACAGATATCCTGTGAGTAACCGAGGAGTGAGAAAAAAGGTTTATTTAGTTCACAGTTCTGGAGAGTGAAGGGTGTGGCCTAGCTTCTGCTCATCTCTGGTGAGGACATCATGGAGGTGGGAGGTGTGTAAAAGAGAGATCCCATAGCTAGACAAAAAGCCAGAGAGAACAATTCAGAGGTCAGTCTCACTCCAACAACTCACTCTGATGAGAACTCACTCAGGGTCCCATGAGAACTACCTTAATCCCTCACGACCTAATTACCTCCTACCAGGCCACACCACCTCCCAACACTGCCAAGCTTCCAATACAAGAACCCTTGGGAGACAAATCACATCCAAATCACGGCAGGTCATAAGAAGAGAGTGTGTTATGGCCTTCTTGCTCTGGACCAGCAACCATCTGCTGTTTGCTGGTTCAAAATTCAGAACCTCAGGTCCATTTCAGACGGAATCTGCTCTTGCATTTTCGCAGGATCCTCAGATGATTCATATGCATGTTGAAATTTGGGGAATTGTCTTAAGTGTTCAAATGGAAGGCTCTTGAACACTCAGGGGAGTGTGGGTGTCCATAGCTTACACAATTTCCTGAAAACATTCTACTCACGGTTTGAAAGAGTCTGTATGTTGTACAGTAACTGACCGTGGAGATCTAAGGGACCCTCAAGTGGAGGATGTCAGGGATGCTGAACCACACATCCAATACTGGGATCTCAAAGCTTGAATCTAGCTCCCCTGAGTTTCCTTGCCAACACCAAAACTTTCTTATCCTTGTATGAATATCTTTGCCTACTTGAGCAAGTGGTTTCTGTTGGGCAGAAACCTCTGAGTACTCTCAAAATCTTAGTAGATATTGCCAGATTTCCCAACAAACAAGTACACCCATTTGTATTCCTGATGACAGTGTTGAGAACACATGTTCTTCATGCCCTTGCCAACATTACTTATTATCAATCTCTTAAATTTTGGCAATTATGTATAGTACTTCAAATTTACATTATTGAAAGTTTGCACTTCTTTTCATGTGTAGTGGACATTTATATTTTTTCCTGTAATTAATCTGTTTCATATACTTCTGTAATTTTTCAATGAGGTGATTTTCCCGTTACTGATTTTTATCAAGTTTTTGTATAGGAGAAAATTAATTTTGGCTTCTTTTACATATTACAGCTATTTTCTCTTGATCTCATTTAAGAAACACACACACACACACACACACACACACACACACACACAAGAAAACACATCCTTACAGTGCAGAAAATTTAAATTATTAGGTAGTGCCTTAGTTCATTTTGTTCTGCTATAATAGAATACTTGAGACTGGGAACTTATAAGTATCAGAGATTTCTTACTATTGTGGAGGCTGAGGAATCCAAGGTCAAGGGTACACATCTGGTGAGAGTCTTCCATCTGCATTATCCCATGGTGGAAAGCAGAAGGGCAGAATTTCACACAGTAAGTGAGGGAAGGGAGGCTGAACTCATCCTTTTATGAAGAACCCATCCCTGCAATAACTATCCTACTTCTGCAATAATGGATTAGTTCACTCTGTTCTAATGAGAACAGAGCCCTCATGACCTAACCACCTTTTAAAGGTCTACTTCTCAACACTGTCGCACTAGGGATTAAGTTTTCAACACATGAAGTTTGTGGAACACATTTAAACAGTAGCAGGTAGTCACATTTAATTATCATATCTTTTGTGGCTTTCAGGTTTCATGTTCATGCTTAAGAAAGCTTTCCCAATTCCTAGCTTATTTAAAAAAAATGTACCCAAGGAAACAGTGCTTTTTATTTGCATTCAAAAAATCTAAATCTTTGCTTCATATAAAATCAATTTTGATTAAAATAAAAAAGTTAAGAATTCCCCTATTCCCCTCCCAAATGCTTAGCAGATTGTCTGTACAGATTTTCTCATATGACACAGATTTTTTCTATTGCTTTGAAATGCCACCTTTAAAATAATGCACTGAATTTTCATGTGCACTTACATTTATTTCTGTACTTTCTTTTATTCTATTTATCTGTCTGTCAATTTCATACTATTTTCTTTCAATTTTTATTGTAGCTTCACTGTTTATTTTAATATCTAGTAGGCCATGCTCACACCTACGTTGGTTTTCTCTTTTCCTCCTTGGGAAATAAGCTCTTCTCATATGCTTATTCTTATAGGTAATAAAAAAATAGTAGAGTTAACATTCATGTACTTACTCTGTGCCAGATTCTGTTGGAAACACTTTATATGTGCTAAATAATTTAATTTTTTATTAAGGAAAACTTTATTATTTCCATTCGACACTTAGGGAAACAGGCACAGAGATAAATAGTAACCTATCTGAGTTGATATAGTAGAACTTGGAATTTTTCTTTTGCTATTTTGATGGGGACTGCATTTAAGACAGTCTGTATTAAAAAGAATCATTTTTTTTCAATGTTATATCTTCTTAGAATGAACAGAGTAATAATAAAACCTGTTTAATGGGGTTAATGAACAGACTATTTGAGACCACCCTGAAAAATCCAAGCAAATGCCTGGACCTAATTACAAAAAGAAGTGTTGGCTGTTTTTATTATCCACACTATTATTTATTTAAACTTTTTATGTTTTTCAGATTTTTTAGAACGACTTTTATATGGATCAAGTGCATGCCTTATCCAGATGATGCTTGTATAAATTAGGTTTGTTTTTATTGCTGTTGTGAGTGGAATATTTTCTTTCATTGTATTTTTAAATGGTTTCTGTCTGATTAAGAGAAAAACCTTTGGTTCTAATATGTCAGTTTTATAAACTGTAACTGTACTGCATTCTCCAATTATTTCTAAACGTGCTTTCAGTCGATGTTTTGTGATTCCAGGAATATAATCCTAGCACCCACAGATTATGATAACAAGGCTTCCTTCTTTGTGTATTGTGTTTGCCATTTTGTTCTGTTCTCTAATGGGATTGAGGACAGCTTTTAGCTCCTTGATAAATAAAGTAGTGATAATGGCCACCTTGCTTGTTCCTACCTCTAATAGAGTTTCTTTACCCTGATGTTGTGGTTTATAATGGGGAAAATGTGTATCTTTAAAACTTTATTGAATAAAGTTTTAAATAAATAAATAAATTAAATAAATAAATAAACCCAGGAATGGCTATTGGGTTTGGTCAAACACTATTTTTTTGTTTATTCTTTTATTTATTAGCATATGTTATAATAAATTTCTAAATATTGAGTCAATTTGTTAATAATGTGTTATGATTGTAATGACTACTGAATGATAGTTGCTGATATTTAACTTGAAGATGTGTTTGATATTCTTAAGAGTGCCTGAATTGCAGATTTCTCTTTCTGTGCTGTCTTTAGTTATAGTGGGGGTTTTATGGCAAGAAACTATTAGCATAAAAAGAGAAGCAATCACTCCTGGAGCTGACAGAGACAGCACTTCCTTGTTGGTATGGTTTTGACAATTTTCAGGATTATATCAAACTAAGGAGCTCCTGCACAGCAAAGGCAACAAGCCACAGAGTCAAGAGACTGATGACCTACAGAATGGAAGAAATAGTTGCAAATTAAACATCTGACAAGGGGATAGTATCTAGAGTACTTAAGGAACAAGTCAATAGCACCCCCCCCCCCCCCCCCGAATAATCTGATTAAAAAATGGGCAACAGGCCTGAATAGATATTTCTCAGGAGACATACATCCAATAGGTATATGAAAAAATGTTCAACCTCATTCACCATCAGGGAAATGCAAATCAAGACTCAATGAGATATTGCCACACGCTATTTAGAATGGCTATTATCCAAAGACAAAGGGTGAATATTAAGGAGAATGTGGAGAAAGGAAATTCTTAGACCTTTCTAAGGGAATGTGAATTAGTACAGCCATTAAGAAAACAGTTTGCAGTTTCCTTGCTTTTTCCTCAGTTTTTCCACATTTTGCTCTGTGGTCTTTATTTTCTTTGTTTTACCCTTTGTCCTCGCCCTCCTCAATATGTAATTCTGGTTTTAGTTCTAATGGTGGTTTAAATATTTTAAAATAATAACTTAAATCTCTTAATAAACAGTGATGTGAGCAAGTATCCATCCACAAACTTCCGTTATTCCCTAGGGCCTCTTTCACCACATCATTGGACTTTGGTAATAAACAGGTACTTATAATTTCAGCATTTTTTGTGGACATGTAACAGTTTTATTGGTTCAAGGGAAAAAAAAAAAAAACCAGACGAGATTTTAAGGGACTTTTCTCTTTTGTGAGTTATTTGATCGATTGCTATTTTACCTTAAATGAAAAATTTGGGGGGAAATTTGGAGGGCGACAGAATTTCTAAGTTGTATTTGTATTTAAGGATGCTATTCTGCTCTTTTAACTTGCAAGGGTATGGAGTTTTTGGTCACATCTTTTTTCCTTCTCTACTTTAAACCCAGGACCCTCATAAGATTGTAGAATGGGAGAAACATTTGCAAACTAAACATCAGTCCAAATGAAACACTGATAAGGATGAAGCTAGAATCTGACAGGCAGTCAGTATAGATAGGTAAATAGAGTCAGGTCGGATCAAGAAAGCCAATTTTAAGTGAGTCCTGGAAGTTAGAGACTGTCCCCTGAGGGATTGGGATGTTAATTCATCTTCAGAGCCCTTCCTCCACCCTTATCAAGAACCTTCCCCTGGGGCTGGGGTTGTGGCTCAGCGGCAGAGCACTCGCCTCCCTAGCACGTGCACGTGTGCGGCTGGTTCATCCTCAGCACCACGTAAACATAAATGCATTGCATTGTGTACAACTGAAGTAAATAAATAAATACTTTAAACAAACAAACAAACAAACAAACAAAAAAGAACCTTCCCCTGCCCCAGCCTGTTGCCAAGGTAACCTGTCCCAGGAACTGCCCCTCCCTACAGGGAGGTATAAAGTTGTTAATTAATGTGTCTTGGGCTGCTCCATCCTGCCCTTCCCCTCAGCCCATCTGCTTCTCACCTTTTGGCCAGCCCATCAGGCCTGGTAATGTACACAGGAAGGAGAGAGATAAGGGGAAGAGAGCAGGAGAACAATGAAGGAAGCCCAGGACATATAAAAAGGCAGAACTGCCTTGCTTCTTGGGATACCAGGATACCAGCAATGGCCCCCTTCTCCCTCCCAGGAGAAGTCTATGTTACCCCTTTTAAATAAATCCTGCTTTATATGCTTGCCTCACCATGCTTCTCTAATGTTCAAACTTCAACATTTGGGGGAGCAGAACTCATCACCGACAACCAGAGGTATCAAGGACATGGAAAAAATAGATGACTGGGGCTAGAGAGGTTTCCACAGGTTCCTTATCAATGTTGTATGCAAGAACACATTTCTCAGCAAGAAGAGAGAAGGGAAGCCATATGCCACCAGCCGCTTTCTAAAATGAACTCTTCATGTCAATGAGTGTCTCTGACAGAAAGCAGCAGGGACGCTGAACAGCTATCTTTCAGATGGATAACCCCCCCTCCCCCCACCCACCCCTTTCAAATGGTCTCACACACTGAGGAGGACTGGCCAGATGAGCCTGGACCCAAGGCCTCTTACCTGCACAGCACACATTCTGTGTGAGCACTGTTGCTGGGCTAGGACTAATCCACAATATCTCTTGGATATAGTTTCTTTCTCTCCTTTTGATTTCCTTTATGCATTTTCCTAGGTTTCAAGGAGGGGAATTGGATATGCATTCTTTTTGCCATCTCTTATTTATATTTTTAAATCACCACAATCATATCTCTTTCTTATTTTTAATTTCATGGTGATTCATCAGTGTCCAACAGGGATTATTAGTTCCAGGACCCCCTTGGATACCAAAATGCCCAGATACTCAAGTCCTGTAGATAAAATGGCATAAAATTTGCATATAATTTACACTCATCTTCCTGTATATTTTAAATCACCTCTAGATTGCTTATAATACCCAAATCAACATAAAGGCAGTGTAAATTGTGATTGTGCGTTGGTTAGGAAATAATGACAAGAAAAAAAGTCTATACATGTTCAGTACAGATGCAATTTTATTTTTCAAGTAGATTCAACCTGTGATTTTAAATATGTGGCTGTGTCTGCATTTTTTTAAAAAATATTTTTCTTGATTAGCATCACCTGAGATTGGCCTGTATATTTCCCACCCCTAAGCACATGAAGCAGCCAAATTGACAAAAGCAAATTAATTCACTGAAGTGTCAGTTCCTCAAATGATATATTTAGTATTTTAAAAATAATACTGTTAGGGTTTGAATGTTTGTGTCTCCCCCACCCCTCATTCTTCATATGTTGAAGCCCTACCCCCTATGTGATGGTATTTGTAGATGGGGACTTTAAGAAGTAATTGGTTTAGATGAAATTATGAGGCGGGACCTTCCTGAAGATATTGATGCCCTTCTAAGGGAAAGGCAGGGAGCTCTCTCCTTTTGTCCATGCATGTGCATTGAGGAAAGGCCACATGAGGGACACTGTGAGAACATGGCCATCTATAAGGCCAGGAAGAGGGCCCTCACCAGAACCTGACTCTGTTGGCACCTGATCTGAGGACTTCCAGCCTCCAGAACTTTGACAAAATAAATGCTTGTTGTTTGGGTCACCCAGTCTGTGGTGTTTTGTTATAGCAGATGACTATGGAAATATTTATTTCCTAAAACTTTTTTTAAGGAACATAGTTTCTGGGGGAAAATAGGGGAGTTGAACCTAGGAGCACATCACTACTAAGCTACATCCCCAGCCATTTTTTAAAATTTTTGTTTTGAGACAGGGCCTCACTAAATTGCTGAGACTGACCTTGAAGTTGTGATCCTCCTGCCTCAATCTCCCAACTTGCTGGGATCATAGGCTTGCATCTACTGTAACTAGCTGGGAACACAATCTTTTAAAATATATTTGAGAAGTTGAAGTATATTCTATTTTCTTCTATATTCATTAGATCATTTTAATTCAACAAATATTTATTTATCAATCTTTTTTTTCTTGGTTCTAAGCATACAGTAGTGAATAAATCAGATAAAGTCTCTGCCTTTATGGATCTTTTGTTCTACATTTTGTCCTAAATAGAGTGTGTGAGGGGGTTTTCTCTATAGGAGGAATGGTGGGACCTCCTGACTATAGAGAGCTCATGGGCAGACTGGAGGACATGAGCAGGAGATGGCTGTCTAGTGTCTCCTCTGGGGTTTGCTGGCACAGGAGAGCAAAGGAATGGAGCCGTGGCTGGGGAAGGAGCCATGTGGTCTTATGAAGGGTTTCCTTTAACAGCATGTCTGTCTACTGGTAAGAATGATGATGATGTAGGGGAGAGAAGGATGCCCTTGAGTAACCGAGAGGCGACGGGATAGAGTGTGCAGATGCTGAGGCTGGTCTTTGCTGGGATCATGGACAATTGACCCCAAGTAACACAGTGGCACAGGCCCAGGTGAGAGCAGGCTTGCAGATGGAGGTAGGAGCATATGAACATCTCTCCCACTTGCTTCTGTTTTCTCCTTGAAGTGGAGACAAAGCCTTCAACTGCAAGAGCAGAGGAGGCATCTGGTTTACCCACAGCCCAGAAACCAGCTCTCTCGGGTGGATTTGTCATTTCACAGATTTTTCATTTTATTAGTCATTATTTTATGCTTTATTTATATTAAATTCTTCCTTCTGTCTTCTTCATGTTGTTGTTGGTGCATGGTTAATTTTTCCATTTCTTCTCATTTAACAATGAGGGCATTTTCTGTTGAACGTAGCTCTTATGCTGCTTCTCCTCCCCCATAAAGCTGTCACAGCACAAAGGAGCTTATTCAGACAGGACCTTAAAGTTCAAATTCTAATTGACTGATGTGGGGTCTGTTGCACCAATGAGGCCTGATCTCTGACCTCTTTTTCTACTTCTGTGGCTTTCCCAGAACTGGAAAACTTGTTTGTTATGAAAGCTTCACTGTCTCACAGAACTTAAAAAACAGCATGTGCTGTTCCATTCCATTGGTACTGATTATGGCTCAACTATTATAACCTTAGGGACTAATAGAATTGCTACATTTTCCTCAAGGGCTCTTGCATCTTTGAAACCCATCCTGAATAATTAAGTATTTGGATTTAATTGATTGGTAAGGACTATTAAATCACCTAGTGGTAGGCCTCTTATTCTATTTGTATACTTCTATTTCATTTACCATTTGGATTCTCTGAAATGTTCCAAGTTAGCAATGTTAAAGAATTAGATTGCAGAGTTTAATTACAATTATATAGAAAACTGCAGAGAAAAAGGCTATGAGAGGCTGGGTGTGGTAGTGCACAACTATAATTCCAGCTACTTGGCAGGCTGTCAGGAGGATTGCAAATTTGAGGCCATCTTCAGCAATTTAGTGGGACCCTGTCTTAAAATAAAAATATAAAAGGCTGGAGCATAGCTCAAAGGTATGGTGCTTGCTTAGCATGTGAGAGGACTTAGGTTCAATCACCAGCACTGAAAATAGATAAAGTAAAATAAAATAAGAAGGTGATGAGTAAATGTACCCCAATATTAACTGTGGTTAATTCTGAGTAAGTGGATTCTGGGTAATTTTTTTTTTTTTTTTTTTTGTAGGATTGAACTCAAGGGCACTTTACCATTGAGCTACATCCCCAGGTCTTTGCTTTTTTTTTTTTTTTTTTAAAATCTTGAGATAGGGTCTTTCTAAGTTGTCTGGGCTAGCCTCAAATTTGCTATCCACCCACCTCAGCCTCCCAAATTGTTGGGATTACAGCCACTGCACCTGGATCTGGGTAAATTTTTCTTCATATTTTTCCTCCAACTTTCAGCTTTTGTACCATTAACATATATTAATTTTATAATTTTAAAAGGCATTTTAGAAAGATAAAAAAATTTAAATTTAGCTGGGGATCTAGCTCAGTGGTAGAGAGCTTGACTAATATGTACAAAGCTCTGAGGTTCTAGCCCCAGGATTGCAAAAAAAAAAAAAATTTAAATTTGTGTATATTCTATTAATCACAATTATGTAAAAAATGATATATGCATTAATAGGATTGAAAGAAATGTACCAAAATGTTGACCAAGTTTTTATTTGGATGGGGGTACCATGAATGATTTTTATTCTCTTCTAGTCTATATTTTCCAAAAATACATCTGTATCTTCTTTATTCTTTTTATAATGGAAAAGTTAAATTTCTTTTTAATAAGGTACATAGAATTTGCCAGGATGTCCTAGGTATGGAGCTGTTTATTTACTCATATTTCCTCCAATGTAGAGATCTCATTTAATCCAAATATTCAGATATTTTTTCCATCTTGGGATGTTTCCCTTAATTATGGCTTTGATCATGGGCTCTGATCTAATTGTTCTTGTTTCTTACTTGAAAACACCCTGTTCTTGGGTTGTGATCTCTGTTCTCTAATCTCTCTCATCTCTTTGTTGTTTTCCTCTTTCTTCTGGGAGAGCTTTGCCTCTTTATCCTTCATATTGATGCCGAAAGGCAGAGCTGTTCTCATCTTGGAAATGAGATTATGAGACACTCACACCCATTTAGAGAAGGAATTGAGAAGCAGACTGTGAATGCAGCCCACTTGGAGGAGGTAAAGTTAAGTGAGGACTTTGAGTGACAGTCAATTAAAAGCCCTGGTAGCATGCTACATCCGGGTACCTGGGACTGCTGCCCGCACTCAAACCATGAGTCCGACTTGTAAGGGTTCCATGCAGGACAGGCCCATAGGAGTGTCCTAGAAGAGGTCCCAGAGCATTTGCCAATTTTCTCAGAAAGAGGCCATAAGGGGAAGAGTGACTCAGAGGACAATGCTGTGGGACTGTCCCTGGCACATAGCAGCTGCTAACACAAAGTGAAAGGGTTATTTCCCAGAGTTCTACTTGTCTGCTTTTCTCTTCACTGTCCTCAGGTTTCTGCTTTTTCTGTGTCCCTCCCATCACCTGCTCTGGATCCCTGTTGCTCCATTCTACTGGCGGTTGGAAATGCCATTTTCTTTTTCGTCATCAGTTCTTGCAGAGTGGGCTCCCATCACAGCCAAGATTTGTTTGCATCCATCTTTCCTGGAGCATCAGGAAGCTTGGGACTTACACATAAATACCCACGTGAATCTCTCCTCAGGGTGTGTGGTGCCCCATGGGACTGATTTAAGAGTTGCTTTCGCAGTACAGCCTCACACTGACAAAAGCCACTGTTCTCCCAGGCTCCCAGGCTCCCGGGTTCCCAGGCTCCTCTGAGTCTATTTCTGTCTGCACCCATGGTGAGCCATCTCTCAGGGCCCTGCAGCTCCTCCCAGTCTTTTTGCTTCCATCCCACCCCCAACGCTGATTGAGCTCCAACTTCAAGTCGTTACCAGGGACTCCTGCACTCCATAAGGAGGTGCCTGCAGTTTTAACCTTGTTATCCATAGACTGGATCCTGCAATCATTGAAATGTTTCGCCTCCTGCAGGTATTTCTCTATGGATATGGTTTTCGAAATGGGGTTGTTTGATTAAAAAGTATATGTACCAGTGCCTGGGTTCAATCCCCAGCACCACCAACAACACAACAACAAAATATTGCACAGTCAGGCATGGCGTTGCTTGCTTTTAATCCCAGCAATTTAGGAGGCTGAGACAGGAAGATCTCAAGTTCAAAGCTAGCCTGGGCAACTAAGCAAGATCTTTTTTTCTTTTTTAAATATTTATTTATTTCCTTTAGTTGTACTCAATGCGTTTATTTGTACGTGGTGCTGAGGATTGAACTCGGGCCGCACACGTGCTAGGAGGGGCTCTACCGCTGAGCCACATCCCCAACCCCTAAGCAAGATCTTATCTCAAAATAAAATAAAGAGCTAGAGATGTAGCCCCATGGTAGGGCACTTGCCAAGTATGTGCCAGGCTCTGGGTTCAATCCCCAGTAATTCCCCAAAATAAAAAAAAAAATATTGCACATTATAAAATTTCATAAATACTGCTTTCTTGACTTTACCAAAGGCTCTATCAATCTATATTCCCACCAATCTGCTGAGAAAACAGGTACCTCCTTGCAGGAGGCTCTGGGACCTCGTCTAGGACACTCATATTGGCCTGTCCTGCATATTGCCCTGACAAGTCAGACTCATGGTTTGAGTGCAGGCAATGGTCCCAGATACCCGGATGTAGATGCTACCAGGGCCTTTAATCGAATGTCATTCAAAGCCCTCATTTATTTTACCACCTCCAAGTGGGCTGCCTTCACCCTCAGTTTCTCAATTCCTCCTCTAAATGGTTGTGAGTTTCTCATAATCCCATTTCCAAGATGAGAACAGCTCTGCTTTCGGCATCAATATGAAGGATAAAGAGGCAAAGCTCTCCCAGAAGAAAGAGAAAAACAACAAAGAGTGGACTGTGCTTTCCGGGTTATAGCCAAAAATTTATCTTCAAGCCTAAAATTATGTAGATGTTTTCCTCTTTTCTTCTAGAAGTTTTTTCTTTTCTTTTTTTTTTTTTTTTTTAACATTTAGGTCTATGATCCATTTTGAGTTAACTTGTTTTTTTCTTTTGGTTCCAGAGCTTGAACTCAGGAGCGCTTAACCACTAAGCCACATCCCAGCCCCCTTTTTATATTTTATTTAGAAACAGGGTCTAACTGAGTTGCTTAGGGCTTCCCTAAGTTGCTGAGGCTGGCTTTGATTGAGATAACTTTTGTGTACAGTGTGACATCTGTGCTTAACTGCTGATTCTTCTTCTTCCTCCTCCTCCTGTTCCTCCTCTTCTCCCTCCTCCTCCCTCTCCTTCTTTAGAAAAGATTATCCTTTCTCCTTGAATTGTCTTTCTACCTTTGTCAAAAATCAGTTGACTGTACTTATAAGGGTCTGTACTCGCTAATCTGTTATGTTGATGAATGTGTCTATTCTTTCTACAATGTCACACTGTTTTGATTACAATAATAGCATTAAGCAAAGTCTCACATCAGGTAACAGGGTTCTTAAAATTTGTCGTTTTTTCCCCCCCAGTATTTTGTTGGCTAGTCTAAGTTCTTTGCCTTTCCTTAAAAATTTTTAGAACCAATTTATTGATGTTTACAAAAGTGCACTGGGATTTTTGAATGGGATTGCATTGATTGTATAGATCAAGTGGGGGGAACTTGTATCTTAACAACATGAAATATTTCAATCTATGAACATTGAACCTCTTTCCATATATTAACATTTTCTTTCACCAGTGTTTTATAATTTTCTAAATATTGATTTTGCACATATTTTGTCAGACTTATACCTAAGTCTTTCTTTCCTTTCCCTTTTTAGTGCTATTGTAAGTAGTATTTTAAAAATAATTTTATAATTTAGCTTATTGATGGTATATAGGAAAACAATAGATTATTGTGCTTTGTATCCAAGTCCTTACTATACTCACTTCATAGTTTCAGGAAATTTTGGTAGATTATTTGTGGTTATCAATATAAATAATAAAGTCATCTGCAATTAAAGACAAATTTGTTTGTTTCTTCCCAACCTTATTGCTTTATCTTGTTTTATTGAACTAAACGTTCTAATATAGTGTTGAATAGGAATGGTGAGAAAGGACATTCAGTCCTTTTCCAATCTCAGGGCAAAGTGTTCAGTCTCCCACAGTGAAGTGTAATATGATCTGTAGGTGTTTTTAGATATATTCTTTATTAGATTAAGGGAATTCCTCCCATTTCGAGTTTTTTTTGAGAGTTTTTTATCATGAAGCACTGTTGAATATTGTTGCATGTTTCTTCTGCATCTATTTTTATGATCATATGTTTTTCCTTATTCAAGGAATAATTTCTTATTTTCTTGTTGATATAATGAATGGTATAACCAAATATCAGACCAGTTCTTGCATTACTAGAATGAACCTCCCTTGGATATGAAATATTGTCGGACTTGATTTGCTGATATTTAAGGATTTTTGTGTTTGTGTTCATAAGAGATGTTGTCCTATAGTTTTGTTTTCTTGTAATATTTTAATCTGGTTTTGGAATTTGGGTAATTCTGACCTCAAACAATAAGTTAGGAAATGTGACTTATATTTTAATTTTCTGAAAGAGGTTGTGTATGATCAGTAATATTTCTTTCTTAGACATTTGGTAAGATTCACCAGTATGGATATCCCACATAGTATTTACCCATTACCAGCTCATGAACATTTAGGTTTCACTTTTCAGCTAATATGAATAATGATGTTATGAATATACATGCATGAGTTTGTTGTGTGAACATACGTTTTCATTTTTCTTTCATTTCATTATACTTAGGAGTGGAACTACTGGGGCATATAAACCTATGCTTAATATTTTGAGGAACTATCAGACTGTTTTCCAAGTAGCTGCACCATTTTTAGATTAACATCATCAATTTTTATGGTTTGAATATGAGGTGGGACTGAAAGCTAATGATTAGATTGTGAGAACTGTAAACTAATATATGGATTAATCCATTTGATGGATTAATAATTGGAAAGGACTACTGTACTGGATGATAACTAGAGGCAGAATGGGTGTGGTTGGAGGAAATAGGTTGATGGGAGTGTGTCTTTAGGGATTATATTTTATCCTGGGTGCCTTGATCTCTCTGTTTGCTTCCTGCCATGAACTCAGCAGTTTTCCTCCACCATCCCTTCCACCACAGTGTTCTGCCTCTTCTTGGACCCAGAACAATGGAGTCAGCTGATCGTGGACTGAATTGCTGAAACCATGAACCCAAATAAACTTTTCCTCCCCTAAATTGTTCCTTTTGGGTATGTTGGTTGCAGGGATCAAATAGACAGCAATGTATGAGCATTCCCATTCATCCTCACCCTCACAAACACTTGTTATTGTGTCTGCCTTTTTAATTTTAGCTCTCTTGGTAGAAAGTGGCATTTCATTGTAGTTTTCATTTTCCTAATGATTAATGATGCTGATGCTGAGCATCTTTTCATGTTTATCGCTCATTCATGCATTTTCTTTTTTTTTAATATTTTTTATTTATTTACTTTAGTTGTACACAATGCATTTTATTAATACATTTTATTTGTACGTGGTACTGAGGATTGAACCTGGGTTGCCCATGTGCTAGGCGAGCACTCTATCACTGAGCCACAATCCCAGCCCCTCATGCATTTTCTTTGGAGAAAATGTTTATTCAAATCCTTTGCTCCTTTTAATTAATTAATTTATTTTCTTTTTTGAGGCTGGGTCTTGCTATATTGTCCAGGCTGAATCTGGACTCCTGGTTCCAGGGATCCTCCCACTTTAGCCTCCCACATGCTGGTCTTTGCCCATTTTTGAGTTGTGTTATTTATCTTTTTGCTGAGTTGTAAAAATTTTTAAATTCATTTTAGATACCAGACCCTTAGCAGCTATATGGTTTTGAAATCTTTTATCACATTCTGTAGGTTATCTTTTCATTTTTGATGATGTCTTTTTTTTTAAAATCCCAGTACTGGGGATTGAACCCAGGTCCTTGCACATGCTAGACAAGACCACTGAGCTACATCCTCAGACCTTTATATTTTTTCATTTTAAGACAGGGTCTCACTAAGTGGCTCAGGCTGACCATGAACTTGTGATCCTACTGCCTCAGCCTCCAAGTAGCTGGGATTGCAGGTGTGCACCAACACACCCAATTGAATGATGTCCTTTGAAGAACAAAATTTATAATTTTTAAAAATATTTATTTATTTACTTTAGTTGTACACAATGCAATGCATTTATGTTTATTTATGGTGCTGAGGATTGAACCCGGGCCACACACATGCGAGGTGAGCGCTCTGCCGCTGAGCCATAGCCCCAGTCCCTATAATGTTTTTTTCAAAGCTTTTTTTTTTTAGTTGTAGATGCACACAATACCTTTTTTTTTTTTTTTCTGTTTATTTTTATGTGCTGCTGAGGATTGAACCCAGTGCTTGCTAGGTGAGCACTCTACCACTGAGCCACAACCCCAGCCCGAAATTTATAATTTTGACGAAGCCCAATTTATCTATTTTTCCTGTTGTTACTTATGCATTTGTGTCATATCTAGCAAACTAGTTCCTAACCCAATGTCACAAATATTTCTCCTGTGTGTTTTTCTAGGAGTTTTACGTATATTTTTATGTATAGGATCCATTTGGTTAGTTTTTGTATACGATGTGAGGAGGGGAATCCAAAACCATTCTCTAGCATGTATATATCCAGTTGTCCAAGTACAATTTATTAAAAAGGCCTATCCCCCTGCAACTGTCCTATACTCTGGTTGATAATCGGCCATAAATGTGAGGGCCTATTTCTGGACTTTCAATTCTATCTCACTGATCTATGTATGTTTTCTTATACTAGTGATATAATCCCTTACTTTCTACCTGTTTCATTATATTTAAAAGAGTTTCTTAAATAAAGTTATAAAGTTGGGTCATGTTTTCTTTTTGGTTTTGTTTTAGAAATCCAATTTGATAATCCTTTAACTCGAGTATTTAGACCATTCGTATTTGAAGTGATTACAGATATAGTTGGTTAAAATCTACCAGCTTTGTTAACAGTATTTCTTTTCATTTGTTCTCTGTTTTGAACCCCTCCTTTGCATTTTCTTGATTTAAATGAGTATTTTATAGGATTTTATTTTATTCACTATTTTGGAGCATCACATATTATTAAAACTACTTAAGTGATTGTCTTGGGGCTTTGTTTAAAAATCATCTGAGTACAGTTTGAAATACTGTACCACTTCACATGTAGTACCTGTACCTCATAACACAGTATTCCCATTTCCTCTCTCCCATCTTTTGTGACATTGTTGTCATTCATTCTACTTATCCACATATTATAAGCACCCAATACCTTATGATTATTATCACTTCAAACAGTTTTCTTTTAGAAGAGTAAAAATTAAAATATTGTATTTTACTTTTATTTATTCCTTCCCCAATTAGCTTCCTTTAAGTGGATCCAGGTCTCTGACATAGTTTTATTTATGCCTGAAAAACTTCTTTAACATTTCTGGCTGGCAATGAATTTCCTCAGTTTTTGTCGAAGAGTTTACATTTCTTTCAGTTGAGCAGTAATTTCTCTGGATATGAAATTCTAGATTGGCTGCTTCTTTCTTTCAACCTGTTGAGGGTTTCACTCTACTCTTCTTGTGTTTATAGTTTCTGATGAGAAGTTCACTGTAATTCTTTTTTTTTTTTTTTTGTGTGTGTGTGTGTGGTGGTGCTGGGATCAAACCGAGGGCCCTGTACATGTGAGGCAAGCACTCTACCAACTGAGCTATATCCCCAGCCCCTCACTGTAATTCTTGTTCCTTATAGGTGAGGTGGTCTGTCCTCCTGGAGAGTAAGCATTTGTTAATTTGTTAGGAATAAAAGTCTATCCAGGTGGTTTTTTTTTTTTTTTCCTTTAGTACTAAGGATTGAACCCCGGGGTGCTCTACACTGAGCTACACCCTCAGCCCTTTTTTATTTCGAGACACGGTCTCATTAAGCTGCTCAGGCTGGCCTTGAACTTTTGATCCTCCTGTCTCAGCCTCCTGGGTAGCTGGGGTGGCAGGTGTGTGCCACCACGTCCAGTTTGGGAAGGTTTTAAGATGCCTACTTTTCTCTCATCCAGACCATGAAAGGTCTTTCTCAAAGTGTCCCTATGGCAACCTGGTGGGGTTCCTGGAAGTGCAGCTGTGTTCATATGGGTCTCCTTCATCCTTAACTGCAGGCCCCGGACCAAGTATCTCACTCAGCCAAGTCTGCACTCAGCCTCCTTCAAGTCGCCAAAATGATAATTTAAATGCTCTTACCAGTTTATTGATTCTAATGGCTACTATTCCAGATAAACAAATCTCGAGGGCGATCTCTCTATGGAAGTCTGTCCTCCAGAGCTCAAGATAATGGTTTGTCCTATGACCTCAGTTCCACGAAGAGTCAATTATCTTCAATGTATCCAGCTTTTTTTTGTACAAACGGGTGTGGTAATTTCTAAGCTCTTTCTTTCCTTGTTGGAGCTTGATGTTTGCTGTTTTCATAAAGCTGCTTGATGAATGAGTAGTCGTTTACCAAGAATTCAGAAAACTTTGTGTATATGCTTTTCAGGCTGAACTCCAGTGGGTAGCGAGTGGGTTAGCTCCTGAGCCCTAACCTATTTTTTCAGCCACGGGCTCTGTCTTCTGCCTCCTCTTATGTAAACACAGAAATGTTAATCAGCACATGAGAGTTGGATTAAACTAGGACTGGGGTCTTGCCAGGTGAGTGAGGGGCAGTGATTATAAAATCAAATCACAAAATTTAAGGTTGGGAAATAGGAGAATGAGGGGAGGTGAAAATGTTATGAGAACCGTTGAAGGTTCTGGTTTCTCTGATATAGTCATTTCTCTGAACAGATTATAGTAATAACTTCTCTTAGATAAAATATTTTAAAGTTTCAATAAAAACCAACAGCTATTTTTAAACCAAAGGCTGAATGTTTTCTCTAATATGCGGATGCTAATTCACAATGAGGAGGAGGGCACTAGAGAAGAATAGCAGTACCTTAGATTAGGTAGAAGGAAGTGAAGGGGGAGGGGATGTGGGGATAGGAAAGATAGTAGAACAAAACAGCCGTTATTACTTATTTATGTATATATTTATATATGTGACTGTATGACCAATATGATTCTACAACATGTACACTCAGAAAAATGAGAAATTATATCCCATCTATGTATGATATATCAAAGTGCATAAACGCATTCTTCTGTCATGTGTAACTGATTAAAACAAAAATAAAATCAACAGCTGTTTTTGGGACCATCGTTAGGCAAGCCACTGTGTTAGATGATGTAACACAAAAAAGGCCATCTGTGTCATCCAGGGGAATTAGGCATGTAACTCAAGGAGATGAAGTATTCCACCTGCGGTTGGCTCCCCATACCCACCTGTGGATTCAATCAATCACTGATAGAAATATTTTTTAAAATATTGCATCTTTACTGAGCATGTACAGACTTTTTTGTCCTTATCTCCTAAACAATACAGTATAACAATTATTTACATAGCATTTATATTGTATTAGGTATTACAAATAACTTAGAGATGGTGTAGACTCTACAGGAGATTGTGCATTGATTATATACAAATACTATGCCATTTTACATAAGGGACTTGAGAATCCATGGATTTTGGTATGTGAGGGAGATCCTGGAATGAGGAAACCAAGAGATGACTCTACTAAAACAAGAGATTCTGAAATAAACCCAGACTCTTCCATTGACCATTCAAAAGTCTCCACAATGTGATGCTAAATCACTTTTTGTTTTAATCTCCTCTATTCCCTCTAAACACATGCAGTGTGAATCCATTATCTTTCCATGGGCATATACTTTCCTTTTCTCCCTTCTCTGCACCTTTTGCATGCTGGTAATTTTCTCCTTAGAATAGTTACTGGCGTTAAGATTTTTGAGTTCTTTATATATTCTAGAGATTAGTGCTCTATCTGACGTGCATGTGGTAAAAATATGTTCCCAATTAGTAGGCTCTCTGTTCACCTCACTGATTGTTTCTTTTGCTGAGAAGAAGCTTTGTAATTTTAGTCTATCCCATTTATTGATTCTTGGTATTAATTCTTGTGCTACAGGATTCTTATTAAGGAACTTGGGGCCTAATACAAAAAAAAAAAAAAAAAAAAAAAAAAGAATACCTACTGGTGTGACCTCCTCCAATTAAACTCACCCTCTTTAAGGCTGAGCTCAAAGGAGGAACCCAGGAGCCTTCTTCCTGCTATCTTTAGCAGGAAGTCATCCCCTTTCTTCTGAACCGTTCACACACCTACCTCACACTGATACTTCCTCACCTCTTCCTGCAGACAGCAGGGCACTTTCCTGTCTGCCTGTCTGTATATCAGTATTCCTGCCCTTTATATAAAACAGTAAGCAAAGTCCGTGAGGGAAATGTGAAGAACAAGATCAGAACCAGATGGTTAAAATCAACCACTGCCTTGGGTTTTCTGGTTGTCATGGACACGAATTTTTCTATTGTTGGTAACTCCAGTCTCTATGGTGAGCTCACACTTAGCGCTAGAACCTTAGAAAGGCAGGAGAGAGGATTAAATGTGGTTCACTTAAAATTTGAATGAAGGGGATAGAGAAGGTATGGCAATAGATGGGGAAAAGACTAAAATGTACAGTTTTCCAATGTCTCACATCCCCCAACAAATACCACTGTGTGTGTATTTGTGTGTGCACTTGTGTGCACGTGTGTGTGTGTGTGTGTGTGTGTGTGGTGTTGGGAATTGAACCCAGGGGTGCTCCCAAACTGAGCCATTTTTATTTTTTATTTTGAGACAGGGTCTTGCTAAGTTTCCCAAGCTGGCCTCCCGAGTAGCTGGGATTAGAGGGTGTGTACCATTTTGCATGGCTAAAATTTACCCCTAGGTATATGTATGACTACAAATATGGTGTGATGCTACATCATGTACAACCATAGAAATGTAAAGTTGTGCTGCAATTGTGTGCAATGAATTAAAATGCATTCTGCTGTCATATATACCTAAATAAAATAAATAAATAAATAAATAGAGAAATAAAACATAAAACATAAAATTCTGTTCTTTAGTTGCACTGGCCACTTTCAAGTGCTCAACAGCCCATGTGGCTAGTGGTTGCCATATTGAACAGCACATACAGAATGTTTTCACCATTACAGAACTCTCCAAAGGCTAGTGCTGTTATAAAGGAATACAAAATTATTTTTTAAATTATCCAATCATGTTAATTATACAAATTAATTTCACCATGGCATTTCTCAAAAAAAAAATACAAATGGCAGTAAATACATGAAAAACTATGTTCAATATCTAGCCATTAGAAAATGGCAAATCAAAACCTCATTGAAATTCCATCCACCCCAATCAGAATGGCCATTATTAAAACAAAAACAACAAGTGCTGGTGAAGATGTGGAGAAAAAAAAGAATAGATAATTCTTATCTTGTACAACTTGTTTCCATATACATAAAATGACTATGAGTATCTCAATTTATTTTGTGAAGCTATAATAGTTTTATGCCAAAACACGGTCAAGATGACGTCAAAAAGTTGGAAATCAATTTCACTTATGAATAGATGCAGATATTCTGAATAAAGCACCAATACTCCAAATTGAGATTCTCATTCAGGAACAGTCCAACACTGGCAGTCTGAAAGTGCTAGGATCTTTTAATACTTTTTTTTGGGGGGGGTACCAGGGATTGAACTAAGGGGCACTCGACCACTGGACCACATCCCCAGACCTTTTTTGTATTTTATTTAGAGACAGGGTCTCACTGAGTTGCTAAGTGCCTCGATATTGCTGAGGCTGGCTTTGAACTCATGATCCTCCTGCCTCAGCCTCCCAAGTGCTGGGATTATAGGCGTGCACCACCATGCCTGGCTAATACTTTTAATAATAATCCATTAATACAACTCACCCATCAGTAGAGAAAAGGAAAGAAAGTTATAATTATCTTCAAAGATGCAAAACAAGTATTTGGTAAAACTAAAACTTCCTTTCTGTTTCCACTGAGATAAGAAGGAAGTTTATTTAGTATGCTAAAGGATGGCCTCAGCAGGGGCTGGGGTTGTGGCTCAGTGGTAGAACACTTGTCTAGCATGTGTGAGGCACTGGGTTTGATTCTCAGTACCACATATAAGTAAATGAATAAAATAAAAGTCCAGCAACAACTAAACAAACAAAAAAATGGCCTCATCAGATATCTTCATCTAAACCTTACTCTAAACAGCCAAATTCACATTAAATGATAAAGTGAGGAATAAGACTAATGCCTGCAATTATTTCTGTAATTTAATAATGCTCTAGAAATTCCAATAAGCAATAATAAAAGAATAAAAGGTAGAAATAAAGGAAAGGAAGAGAGTATATTGAAGATTTGGATACAAATTTTGAAAATTTAACCCCCCCAAAGTCCAAGAGCATCAGTGGGGGTTGGGGGGAAACACACATAACTGGGCATGGTAGCTTGCCCTTGTAGTCCCAGCTACTTGGGAGGCTGAGGTAGGAGGATTGCAAGTTCAAGGCCAGCCTCAGCAATTTAGCAAGGCCCTAAGGAAGTTAGTGAGACTTTGCCTCAACATAAAAAATTAAAAGGGCTGGGGGTGTGGCTCAGTGGTTAAGCACCCCTGTGTTCAATCCCTGGGTACCCCCCTTCCCGAATTAAAAAAAAAGCCTCAAATATGAACAGTAAAAACAATAGCAATGACAATAAAACTTCCTATATACTGTGATAGCCAGTAAAGAATAACCAACGAAGAAAACATGCATCTAAATGTTATCTGTAATTACCATCTAGTTTGTAGAACTTTGAATGATTTTTTAAAAAATTACTATGCCTATAATCCCAGCGACTCCAGAGGCTGAAGCAGGAGGATCACATGTTCAAGGCTAGCCTCAGCAACTTAGTGAGGCCATTTATTTTTAAAAAATAAAAAAAAAGCTGAGGATGTAGCTCAGTGTTTAAGTGCCTCTGGGTTCAATCCCTAGTACCAAAGGAAAAATATTACTAAATCATCTTCAAATTTTTATTCTAACAACATTTAACACGAGATCTACTCTCTTAACAGATTTTTTTTTTAAATATTTTTAACATTTATTAATTTGCTTTAGTTGTACACAATGAGTTTATTTGTACGTGGTGCTGAGGATCGAACCCGGGCCGCGCACGTGCTAGGCAAGCGCTCTACCGCTGAGCCACAATCCCAGCCCTTAACAGATTTTTAAGTGTACCATACAATGAACAGTGTTAACTGTAGGCACAGTGTTGTACAGCTCTCTTTAGAACTTATTCATCTAGCAGAACTGGAACTTGGAACTAATACCCCCCACCACCATTTTCCCCCCACCCTTAGCTCCTGGAAACCACCATTCTACTCTCTACTTCTATGGATTTGACAACTTTAGACACCCCAAGGAAGTGGGATCATACAGTATTTGTCACTATTGTTATTACTGCTTGTCCATGTGTTTCTTTTTTTTTTTTTTAATTTTTTAAAAGATTTTTAAGAAGCAGGGTCTTGCTACATTTGACAACTTTATGCACCTCAGAGAAGTGGAATCATGCAGTATTTGTCTGGCTTATTTCTCTTAGCATAATGCCTTTCAGCTTCTACCATGTTGTTGCATATGGCAGGATTTTCTTCTTTTTAAAGGCTGAATAAAATTCCATCATATATATACATATATATATACACATATATATATATATATATATATATATATATATGATATACATCTTCTGTATCTATTCATCCATTGACAAACACTTAGATTGTTTCCACATCTGGGCTATGCTGCAAAGATAAGCCCATCATAAGTTGAAACTATCCTTAAGTGAAAAATGCATTTGATACATCTAACCTACCAAACATCAGAGCTTAGCAACATGGGACACTGTTGTATTAGTTGTTCCTTCATGATTGTGTGGCTGCCTGGGAGCTGCTGCCATCATCAAGAGAGTATTGTACTGCCTATCGATAGCCCAGGAAAAGATCAAAATTCATTGTATGGTATCTACTGAATGTGTATTTCTCTCACACTAATGTGAAGTTGATAATATGTGAGTTAGAATTGTGATAAGTAGGGGACTTGTGTGTGCATGTGTGTGCGTGTGTGTGTGCATGTGTGTGTGTAGTCCCCAACTTATCACAGTTCTAACTCACTGTATATGTGTGTACAAGCACACACACACGTGTGTGTGTGTGTGTGTGTGTGTGTACAAGAAGGAAATTTTGCTATCTGCAATGATATGGATGAACCCAAAGGACATTTTGCTAAACAAAATAGGCCAGACACAGGAAGACACATACTATATGATCTCATTATATATAGATTCTTAACCAGTTGGACATTTTGTGGCAGGGGGTGGGGTGCTGGGGATTGAATCCAGGGTGCTCTTCTATGGAGCTACATCCCCAGCTCTTTTTATTTTTTATTTTGAGACAGGGTCTCGCTAAATTGCTGAGGCTGGCCTTGAACTTGTAATCCTTCTGCTTCAGCATCCGGAGTTGCTATCATTACAGACATCTGCCACTGCACCAAGTGGTCATTACTTTTTAAATAATCCCTCTACTCCTTTATCTCACCTCTCTTTGAGACTCCCATAATGCATATGTTCTTCTACCTGAGGGTGTCGCCTCAGTCCCTTAAGCTTTGTTCACTCTTTTTCATTCTCCTCTGATTGGGTAATTTCTAATAGCCTGTCTTTCAGTTCACTGATCCTTTCCAGGGCTTCCAATTTTGCCACTTTGCTGTCACCACCCCCCCACCCCACGATGTTGAGTGTGTCTTTAAAAAGTGTACATACATATTTTCAATCATGAACATATATTATTTTTACATCCAAGTGGTTGGTTATTTTCTGAAAGACATGACTAATGGGAGGCAGTTGAACTTTAAAAATTTTTAAATGTGTTGTGAACAAATAAGATTACAGAAAGTAGGCTTCAAGACCAAAAGAATCCAGATATTCCCAGTTTTCTCCCGCTCACAGGTAGCTCAAGCTTGCTCACAAGAGGCATGGGTCTCAGGAGGAGGCAGAAGAGATCAGTCAAAGCTGATATCCCAGAAGGGACAACTGTGCCCACTCCTCTCTGCTGGAAGCCACCCGTGAAATGTGCGTGAACCCAGTGGGCATGGAAGGCATTGGGTAGGAAAGCCTAGTATCTGGGAACTCCCAGCGGCATCCCTGATGGTTTGAAACTGCCCGGACATGTGACTTTTTATTCAGCTCTGCCACAGGTTCCGCACAGCACCCGAGAAGGGCGTGGCTTGCCGAGATGCCAATCAACCTGTTGATTGCAAGGCGCCATGAAGCAAGACTCCCACGAGGAAACCTTATCCCTGCCTTTGGTGTACCCTCCCTTAAATAAAGAACTGGAGCCATCTTGTAGTCCTTCGGTTCCAGCTCCTATGTGGCCTGGAGGACTTATCAGGAGCTCTTCTTTTTGAGCCTAATTTCTGGCTCTATCTCTTATTTCCTTACCAATTATTTCAGACTTTCTTTTTTCTCAGGTAACTTAACACCTTCTGAGCAGGAAACTACCCTGGCTGGATGCTGGCTGCCCCACCATACCTCTCTCCATCCATGCTAGATGCTCCTTTCTGCTTCTAGGCCAGCAAAACAACCCAAGGTGTGTTCTGGCCTCCTGAAGCCTGGCCTCGACTGTGGTCACTGACAACACTGAACTTCACTGAAGCTCTGTGATAGATAGCTTACCCTCTCCCGCCCTCACAGTTTTCCACATCCTGAGAGAAGCAACCTTGTTTCATTCTCGGCAGGATGTTTCTTCCCTGGACAGGATGTTTTTTCCCCCAGGCAGGATGTTTCTTCCCCGGGCAGGATGTTTCTTTTCCCCAGGCAAGAGCCAATAGGCTTAAAGGACACCCTGTTCTAGCCAATGGTGTTCGGGTTGCTCTAGTGCACCACCCCACCAGAAATCCCTATATAAGGCCCTGTCTGAGAGACTCAGATCAGACAGAGAGAGACACACGGACACATGACATCGGCTTGTCGCTGAGAGGAGGAAGACAGATACATCAGCTCGTCGCTGCAGAGAGGAGGAAGCCACTGCAACAGCTCCAGACCCATCGCCTCCAGCTCGATGGCAGCTGCCCCAGCCAGCAGCTCCAGACCCATCGCCTCCAGCCGACGGCAGCTGCCCCAGCCAGCAGCTCCAGACCCATCGCCTCCAGCCAGCAGCTGCCCCAGCCAGCAGCTCCAGACACATCGCCTCCAGCCGACGGCAGCTGCCCCAGCCAACAGCTCCAGACTGACCACCTTCAGCCCGACGGCCGCTCCCAGCTAACAGCTCCAGCCTCCAGCCAGACAGTAGCTGCTTTAGCCCACAGCTCCAGAGATCCCAGCCGGTGCAACCAAGCACCCACCTTCTGTCCAGAGCTTGCACACTCCCCTCTCCCTGACTCCCTTCTCCCACCAGAGCTTGCACACTCCCTTCTCCCTGACTCCCCTCTCCCACCTCTTCGACCTTCGACCAGAGCACCTCTTCTCCGGTTTTCGCTACCAGCTACGAAGGCTGTTGAATAAATCTTTTGGCTGCATGGCTGTCCCCGGTGTGATGCTTTGCCCTTCACTCTGTACCCCTGGAAAACAGTGAGGATTGAGAAATCCTCCTTACCCTTTGGTGTTCTAAGAAACAAAGGACCCTTCTACCCTGTATGACTTAGATGGGACTTGTGGATGTCCCCTGGGTTTCCTAAACAAGGCCAGAGATGGGTCCTCCAAATTCTCATTCTTTGTATGATAAATGGTGTTCTGAGCTGCTACTCCCCACTACTGATCAGAACACAATACTTGTTAACCAAAGTCTCCTTCCCCCAGGTCTCTGAACTTGGACCCACCCTCATCCTGAGCCAGCACACCACTCCTCACCAGTCCACATCTTGAGAAAAAGCTGGTCTTGGGGTAAGACATGCTCTGATGTACTTTCCAATCATGCTACACCATTCGTCCCACTTTCTAGTCTTGTTTACTCTTTCCTGTAAAAGGAACCTTTTTAGCCCAACCCTTGAGACACTTAAAGATCTTGTGATCAGAATTCTCTCTATTGCTACCCCTTTCCCTTGCCTTTGTGATAATCTTTTTGAATAAAGTATCTTTTAAAGCTAAACCCAGATTTGCTTTTGTTTTTGTGTTTGACACCATATAAATAAAAAAGAAAACAAAGCAAAATCAGAGCCTCTGAATTCTACCCTGGGGTAAGGATGGGAGTCAATACGAACATCCACCCACAAAAAGAAGTTGTAAATGCATCCCTTGGTTGAAAATAAGGCATCTCTCCAGGTGCAGTGGAACGCACCTATAATCCCAGTGCCTCAGGAGGCTTAGGCAAGAGGATCACAGGTTGGAGAGATTTGAAATCTGAAATAAGAAGTATGTGTTGTGAATAAAGAGAAAGCATCATCTGGGTAAACTTGATTAAATGTCACTGAGAAAGATTATAAGGCACATAGGATAAAAAGAAGTTTCATTTCCTATCAACTTACAACTGGAAAAAATATTTTTATTGCACTTGAATTATATGTGTAGAGAAAAAAAGTGTTCTAGGAGATTAGCTTCATTTTTGCAAAAATCTGCGTAGGATTTCCTCAGTTTGCCAGTATTTTTGAAAGAATGTCGTGTGTGTGTGTGTGTGTGTGTGTGTGTGTGTGTGTGTGTGTGTGTGTTTCTTTTCCTTTCAACCCTGCATTTTCAAGCTCATGTTGTTCTGGTAAACAAAAGTAAGACTCTTTGATCTAATATGACAATTCATGCAGAGCAGAGTTTCAGCTATATGAATGTTCCACCTGTAGGCAGAGTTTTAAAAGGCATAAAACTTTCTAACCATTAAGCAAAACTCAGGGTGATAGTTATACTTATTAAGGATAATTATAGCATTTAAACTTAAGGGCATAAATTGGTCAAATGGGTAATTTAACTTGGCAGACATCAAAATTACATTTAAATACCAGAGAAAGGAGACAAAACACAGAAATGGTTGCTGTATGGATTCAAAAACTTTTTGAACACCTTTGCAAAGGCTTAAAAATATTTCCTGTAATTTCTTATTTCCTTCCCTGCCATGAGTCAGTTTCATCTGAAATTGCAGCTTTTTGAGAAATTAAGGACTTTGTTTCCATTTGAGTTTGGTGACAGGCAGTTATTATTGCCATCCCACTGTGAGCACCTGAACTCCACAGCCACTTAGATTTAGTGTTACTAAGTGAGCAGAGTTGGGAAGAAATTGAATGACTGCAACTGGTTCCTTATTTAAGCCATACAATGGTTTCCAAAAATTGGTCAAATAAAAGGTTTGATACTTCTTAGTGGCCAATGTTTTCTTCAGGAAGCAAGCTGTAAGACTTCACACAGCTGGGCCTCCTGGGCCTCATACATAACAACAGGCGTTTCCATTAAATATCTGTGTAGGACAGAGAGTTCCTAAGCAATCATGGGGGCTTTGAGCCATTAGTTGACATATATTAATGGGAACTGGGCTTAGTATGGTGAAGCTTGTCTCTTCTGATATAACCTTGGTTAAAGTCTACTCAATTGAGTCTCTGATCTCAGCACAAGTGTCATTTGGTTGAGATTCTATGTATAGCCATTTATTATATCAATCTGGGTTTCCCATTTGCTGTGAGCTCTATGAAGGGGACTGTGCTGGGTTTTGCTTACCTTGTATCCCTGTTACTTGCACAATGCTTAGCTCAGAGTAGGTGCTCAATAAATACCTGTGGCATGCTAATAAGTGAGAAGACAAGGCATTCCTAGAGAAAAAAATCAACAAAGGAGGTCCATGGTGGTGCAAACACAGGAACAACTGGACTTTTAGCCTCGTTGCTAAAATTTTTTTTTTTTTTTTTTTTTTTAATGCTCTCACTGGTGGTTGTGGTAGGAGGGGCTCTTCCTCAGCCCTTCCTCAGCCTCCTGACACTTGCTGGGCCTTCAAGGGCATTGATTCACAACATCCTAAAAATGGTCCAAGGAACTTATTGCCTATTTTTCCTACAAATTGGAGACTAGATACAGAAACCTAGCTAAATATAGGCTTTATATTTTTGAAAGATAATCTCTCATGGGTAGTTGGACTGTACTTTTACCAGGAGGTCCATAATTCTTTGGTTGTCTCTCTTTTCCTTTATTTGTAGTACTAAAGATTGAAAACGGGGGGGGGGGGTGTCACATTACCACTGAGCTGCATCCCCAGCCTCCCTTCTACTACCCTTGTTTTTCTTTAGACAAGGTCTCTCTAAGTTGCTAAGGCTTCCCTTGAACTTGTGATCTTCCAGACTCAGCGTCCTGAGTTGCTAGGATTACAGGTGGCTGATTATCTCTCTCTCTCTCTCTTTTTTTTGGTACCAGGGATTGAACTCAGGGGCACTCGACCACTGGGCCACATCCCCAGCCCTTTTTTGTATTTTATTAGAGACAGGGTCTCACTGAGTTGCTAAGTGCCTCGCCATCGCTGAGGCTGGCTTTGAACTCGCGATCCTTCTGCCTCAGCCTCCCAAGTGCTGGGATTACAGGCGTGTGCCACCGCACCTGGCTCGCTGATTATCTCATTTTTTCCCTTTTCTTTTTTGCTGATCATTGCCTAGAATGACATATGACTTTAAAAAGTTATTTTCACTGCTCTGTGGTGGTAGATTTGTGTGTGTGTGTGGGGGGGGGGTGAGAGTAGACATTGAGGAAGTTGTGCTAGTCATTCAGTAGAGGTTGGTGGTGGCAAGGAAGAAATGGATTTCAGATATTTGGGAGACAGAATTGACAAGACTTTTGCTTGGGTTGGAGGTGGGGATGCAGGAAGAGGAAAGAGCTGGGGGAGACCCAGAGCATCTGGCCTTAATAATGGGCTGATGGTGATGCTATTTCTTGAGATGACTGGGGACCGCCTAGATTTGAGTGTAAGATGAAGAACCCAGTTTGCACACCAATTTGAATGTTGTTGGGGACATCTCCATGGAGGCATCAGGGCACCAGCGCTTTTGCATTTAGAGCCTGGGTGACAAGACATTTGGGAGACTTTAGCACAGATGACATTAAAACCATGGGGGCTATGAGATCATCCAGGAAAAGTGGGGAAATAAAGGAGAAGAGGTCCCAGCAGCCCACAGGAGCCACAGCATGTGCCAGGGTGGTGGAGGAGGGAAGACCAGCAAAGGGGCCCTAGTTGGAGCAGCTGGTGAGCTAGGCAGCAAACTGGGAGAATGTGGCCTGCAGGTGCCAGAAGGGAGGATGTTCTAGTGGTGACTGGTCAACTGAGAGCAAAAGGACTGAGACGCTGAACGAGATGGGGTCAGAAATGACCATGAGCCCTCATATTTGGCAGCATCGAGAAGCAGTGAGCTTGCCAAGAGCAACTTCTCTGGAGTGGTGAGGCAGAAGCTAGACAGGAAGTGGGTCAAAAAGAGAACAAGAGGTGAGGAGGTGGGGACAATGTGTGAACAACACCTCCGAGAAGTTCTCCAGGGAAGAGGAACAGGGAATATTGTGTTCCTTCTTAGCAACTGGTATCTTTTCATAATATGAAAAAGATGAGTTAGTCAAACCAACTGGGCTTTGTTGTCATGTTTGGCTGGAATATTGCAGTGTTAAATTTGTGGCCCACCTGTAACAAGAGTTTAGGACTATTTTTGTGTACATTATTCAACTCTGGCTCAATTTTATGTCCCTATTCTTCTTTTTTTCAACTCTTTTTTTTTACTCTTACATTTAACTAAGTCCATTTTGTTGATTTTCTGTAGTCTTTTAAGATGACTTAAATATTTCTTAAAGAAACCTGAGCATATAAATCAATGATTCAATAGGCTCCAAAGCCTTTTTAAAGGCTTTGACACTGTCAAAGACTGCTCCCCCTAAAATCAAGTGGATTTTTATTTGTTTTGATAGATAATAACTAATCTAATTCTTTGTCCAAATTTCCGCTTCATTTTCGGGTTATATCCATATTGTCTTCATAAAGCCAAGCTCATTCCTCCTATGGTATTGAGTGAAGTTGGTGATGAGATGTGAGCTAGGTAGGGACCTGGCCTGTTTCGTCATTTGATTTGCACAAGCACTCCACATGGGAACACAGACACGCCAGAGACACTCTGGGCTGCAGGCCAGCTCTTCTCAAAGCTGACTGTGCATTTGCATTGCCTGAGAATCTGGTAAAAATGCAAATTCTGGTTCAGTAGTTCTAAAGTAGAGCCTGAAAGTCTTAATTTATATATATAATTCATTTTTTATGTTCTTTTATATTTTTGTTATTGATTTATTTTTGTGTTATTTTTATATCATTTATTTAATGTGCTTTCATGCCACTGGTCCATGGGTCATGCTTTGAGTAGTGAGGATATAGGTTACTCAGGGGTGCCTGCAGGATACACTTAGCCCTCCTAAATTTTTTTATTTGTGTGTTTTGGTACTAGGAATTGAACCCAGGAGTGCTTTACCACTGAGCTACATCCCCAGTCTTTTTAATTTTTTTTTTTTTTTTGTGGTACCGGGGATTGAACTCAGGGGCACTTGACCACTGAGTCACATCCCCAGCCCTTTTTTTGTATTTTATTTAGAGACAGGGTCTTACTGAGTTGCTAAGTGCCTCGCCATTGCTGAGGTTGGCTTTGAACTTGCAATCCTCCTGCCTCAGCCTCCCAAAGTGCTGGGATTACAGGCGTGCGCCACCGCGCCCGGCTAGTCTTTTTAATTTTGAGATAGGTTTTTACTAAATTGCAGAGGTTCTCACTAAGTTGCTAAGGCTGGGCTTAAAACTTGTGATCCTCCTGCCTCGGCCTCCTGAGTCACTGGTGAACCACTGTGCCCAGCATCAGCTGAAAAATATGCCTTCATCTCAGTGGATTGGCTGTCATTATCTGGGAACAAGAAGAGCCATCAAGGTTAATATAAAAATCTACCTGGATTTGTGGGCTTCTGCTTTGGATTAGAAGGAACAGGCTTATTTGTGAGACTTGAATAACTTTTCAATCAGCCCATTTTCCAATGTGAGCTAGATTTCAGTGTGGTTCCCTGATTTGACTTAAAGCAGTAGCATTTGTCCCAGAGTATTCTGCAATTCTCTTCCTTCGAAGAATCACATGCATGCTGGGTACAGTGGCACATGCTTGTAATTGCAGTGCCTCGGAGGATCACAAGTTCAAGACCAGCCTCAGCAACTGAGACCCTGTCTCAAAATAAAAAATGAAAAGGGCTTGGATGTGCTTGGTGGTAAAGGGCCCCTGGGTTCAATCCCCAGTACAACAACAACAACAACAACAACAACAACAACAAAAATCACACGTGTGATGTGATGACACTGGGGCAGAGCCCTGATAATCAGTTGCTTCAGCTAAGAACTTCTTGGTGGCAGTGTCAGTGGGGATGAACACATTAATTTTGCAGAGATACAGGCCAGATAATGACTGGCAAAATCTTGGATAAAAGGATGACACAGGTATTGTTCAAGGATAAGACTTGGGGTTCGAAGTTTCATTTTTAGTACATTTTGAAGTCAGGTATCATGATGCCTCCAGTTTTGATCTTTTTGCTCAAGATTGCTTTGGCTATTTGGGGTCTTTCTAGTTCAAACATTTTTTAAAAGGAAATAAAGGAAATCCTTTTTTATAGGCAGGACTGATTCAGGAAGCCCAGGAGCCCAGGAAACTTTTGCCTAAGATAGATATACCTGCTGCTCCACCTCCCCTGACCTTTAGAGTCATTGGCCCCAACTCTGTGCTGAGAGGACTGGGGATCTCTCTGTCCCTGGCCTGCCTCGCCCCAGGGTTCCAAGTTGTTAAAGCAGCTTTGCTCCAGGAGGATTTGGTAATTAATCTGTCTCTGTGTCACCATGGCAACATATTTATATATCTCAAATGCCTGGAACCCAGGGGGGGCCAGGATTTTAAAAACTGCTTTACCCAGTGCCCTAGCTAGTGATTAACAAAGGATTATATTGTAGAACATAGGGCAGGCTGCTTGGTTCCAGGACAAAAAAGGTTTAGGGATTTAATGTCTATTTCTCCTTCAGAAGGAGCGGAGGTTCCATTAAAGGATTGGGGAACAGCAGACCCCTTTTAGCCTCATGGGACACATTGTGACTTCTGAGGGACACTAAAGGAAACCATCACCTCTTCTCCTCTTTCCCCTCTCCTACCAGGGGGTGGCAGGAAGGTGGAAGTGTAGCTCCACCCCCATGTGGCTACAGGTGCCATTTTTCTGATGGGGTGAATAGACAGTTGGGAGATTTTCAGTGCTTAGGGGATTGGGCTAGGGTGGAAATTTAAGTCCAGTGATTGTCAGAATGTGGGTGATACTTGGGACTCAAGGAGCAAGCTATGAAGAGGAAGAAAGGAGAGCCAGACCAAAGCCCAGGAGGAAGAGGCGAAAACAGAGAAGGGTCAGAAAGAGAAGCCAGGAGGTAGAGGAATGCAAAATGTGGCAGCAACAAGCCCAGAAGGAGAAGCTGCGAGGAGGAGGGTGGTCAGCCCTGGGGAATGCTGTGGGGGCGGGGGTGGGGCCTTGAGGCCACAGGTAGCATTGCAGGCAGCTGCTTGTTGGGGAGGTGAAGGGATAGAGCTCACTGTTAAAGGTGTTTGGTTAATTGTGGAGGGTGGGGAGCAAAGGCAGCTACTGGACCGAAAGCAAAGAAGAGTGGTGCTTTTTAAGAGCGGGGAGTGTTTGCAGGATGAGATGGAGCTGGTTTGTGGGGAGAGGTTAGGGTACAGGAAGGAGCGGGGTTAGTTGCTAGAGTCTCTAGAATTGGGGGCAGGCAGGAGGCAGACTGCCATCCCTGCTAGTGGCCAGCAGTGGGCGGGAGCACATTGGGAGGTGAAGGGCAGAGCAGGGATGGGAGCATTGAAAATGGCGCCCGCGCTCCACTCTGGGGTGGCCCACCTCACCTGCCTTGCTTCCTCCTGGATCCTCAGGCCCGTTTCCCCAGGCTGGCTCTAGGCAGTCCCATCTGTGCCCTGCCCCAGCCCCAGACACAAACTTCACATGCTGCCCTTAAAACAACTTTGCCAAACAGCACCCCCATCACGTCTCCCGTCCCCCTGTCCAATTAACAACCCCAAATCAGACCTGATAAAGAGACTTTATTCAGAAGGATTATTGAGGGTAGGGAAGGGATTGCTAGGTGGGGCTGGGGACAGGATTAGGGGACTAGGGAAAATACTCTCAAGGATTAGGCTTTATTTCCTTCCTTCCTTCCTTTCTTTCTGTAAATGAGATTAGAAAGAACCAGAGTGGGAAGGTGGAATGGAGGAGTGCCAGGGCCCTGTAGCATTCCGAGGATGTTTCACCCAGAGGGCTGGAGGGGCTGCTAGGAAAGGCCCTGGGTTGCTCAGGAACCTGGGGGAAGGAGACAGCTTCAATAAAAGTCCAATAAGCATTTTGTTTTGATTGATCAGGAATGAAAATCAGCTCAATCATTTATGAGAAAAAGAATGGGAATTTGTTGGCCTTGTGTGGGTAAACAAGGGGGCACCCAGGATTCTTATCCAAGTCTTATGGAGAAGAAGGATTATTTGAAGTAAGCTGCTTCCAGGAACACAAAAGGGTGGTGGTGGTGGTGGGGGGTGGGGGGTGGGGTTCTTAACCATTGTTTTCAGGCACACAGGGCACAGATAAAATTCTACATTATCTGCCCCCTTCCCCAGATTCCTCGTTAACAATTCATTGCTTGGAGCAGTAGATCTGTAATAGTTCATCAGTGATCTGCAGGAGGCCTGGGACTGCTACCTTTAACCTTAAATCTTCCTACATGTGTGAGGTCCTGGTAGTATCATCTCCTCTTCTGGGACTTGTTAGAAAGAGCTAGCTTCCATGTCAATGGCGAGCTAACAAGGGGATTGCATGGTGAGGGTCTCAGCCTCAGTGTCTCACTCCCAGCAACTTCTGCTGGCTGCCTGGTCCTGCTTCTCTGAGGGCAAGAGGTTGGTACCAAGGCAAACTGGCCCTCAGGTTGTATCTGCACCCCAGCCCCATGCTAGCACTGGAGCCTCCCATGTACCCCCCCCCCCCCCAACATTTAGCTGGCAAGTTAGGCTTCAGCAGGGCCGGCCTGTCAGCATGCCCCCAACTCTCATTATAGCTGCTTGCACTGAGGGGCCGACCCTGCCCATCAGCTAATGGTTCTGGATCTTGGCTGCACATGGCTCCCCTGAGGAGGTTTTAAATATCCCAGTACTAACCAGGTCCAGAACAATTATATTAGAAAAGGCTCTAGGCATCAGTATTATTTTTAAGCTCCTCAGGTGATTTCAGTGTGCACCCAAGTGTGAGATTCATTGTTCCTAGTGTTCATTAGAAAGGTACTTCTCACACTTGATGTGCAGAGGGGCTCTTGTGCAAATGCAAATTCTCTTCAATAGAGCTGCAGTGGGGTCTGAGATTCCGCATTTCCATCAAGTATCCAGAGGATGCCCTACTGCTGGTCAGGGGTCTGCATTTTAAGTGGCAAGGGTTTACTTCAGAACAGAGATTCTAATACTTAATTCCATATCAGAATCACCAAGGAGTTTTCTAAATTACCAGTGTCTGGGCCCCATCCCTAGAGATTCTGATGTAGTTGTGTAGGAGGGAGGTCCAGGAACAGGGAACTTTAAAAGCTCTCTAGAGCTAGGCATGGTGGCACATGCCTGTAATTCCAGAGACTCAGGAGGCTGAGGCAGGAGGATTCCAAATTCAAGACCAGCCTTAGCAAATTAGCAAGGCCCCCAGCAACTTAGTGAGACCCTGTCTCAAAATAAATAAATAAATAAGCCAGTGTTGTAGTTAAATTTTTCATTGCTGTGAGCAAAATACCAGAAAACAACAATTTAGAGAAGGAAATGTTATTTTTTTTCTGGCTCACAGTATCATGGGTCTTAGTCCATGGATGGCCTACTCCATTGCTCTAGGTCCAAGTGAGGCAGCTCGTCATGCTGGAAGAATGTGACAGAGGAAAGCTGCTCCCCTCGTGGCAGCAAGGAAGGAGAGAGAGAGGGGTGGGGGGTGGAGTGGGGCAAGGACTGCAGGAAGAACAACTTTTCTAGGGCAGGCCCCTAGTGACCCACCTTCTCTAGGCATGCCCTACCTGCCTACAATTAGTACCCAGTCATTCAAACTAGGATGAACTGATTAGTCTAGTTCTCATAATTCAATCATTTCACCTTTGGATATTCCTGCATTAAGAAATTTTGTGGAACACTTCATTTTCAAGCCATAACATTCTGCCCCTGGTGCCCCAAATCTTGTGTCCATCTCATGGTGCAAAATGCACTTAGCTCATCTTCAAGCATCTCATAGTCTTAACAGTTTTAGTATTGCTCCAAAGTCCAAGTTCAAAGTCTCCTCTGAGACTCAAGGCAAACTCTCAGTGTGAGCCCCTGTAAAAATCAAAAGCAAGTTATACATGTGCAGTATACAGTGGCATACACTAAACAGTCCCATTCCAAAAGGGAGGGATAGGGGCATAGAAAGAAGGGATGGGGCCAAAATAAGACAGAAATACATCCAGGCAAACTGGTCCTGTAACTCTGCCTGTAACTCCACATACATAATCTAGGATTCATGGTGGCAAGATTTTATTTTCTAAGGGCTCAGACAGCCACACCCCTTTGACTTTGCCAGTTGAAGTGCACATGGGATCTGTTTTAGCCTGGATTTCTTTGCAGCCAGCAGCTTTTCTCAACAGACAGTCCATGTTACTGGCATCTGTTAATTCCTGGGGCCTCCATTGAAGCTTTGGTTTTACCTTCACAGCCTCATGCATTGCCCTTTCAGGAGCAGCCCACAGGGCTTCTGATCCTGATGCACTTTGCCTGACCTCAGAAGCTTTCTTTTAATCTTGATGGAAGCTTCTATGACCCCCTAATTCAAGCATCCTGCCTTCCTGAAGAACTAGCACCATCTGGATGATGCCAAGGTCTGTTGCCAGCACATACCTGAGACCCTGAAATCATGGCTGCAGCAGCCTAAGTGCCTGGGCAACTCAGCATTGTAAGACAACTTCCTAGGCCCCTCTACGAGAGCAGGGCTACCCCATGATCTCTTCTCAAAGTAATTTTCTCTTCTAGACCCTTGAGCCTGTAATGGTATTGACCTACAAATTCCTGAGATGCCCTCAAAGGTATCTTTCCTATTGTTTCTGTGCAAAACACTTAGCATCTCTTCAAGAAACACACTTCTTTGGCTCCAACTTTTATATGCTCTTTTCTAGCCAAACTGCAAGTTTTTAAAATGCTTACCCCTATGTATGGGTATGATTGCATGAATGGTGTGACTCTATATCATGTACAACCAGAGAAATGAAAAGTTGTTCTCCATTTGTGTAAAAAATATAATAAAATTAATTAAGTACAAAATAAAATACAATGCTTTAGTTCCATTTTCTTCTCCCAATTCTCACACTAAACCTGACTAAAAACCTCCAGCACTATCCATGCCGCTGACTGAATGCTGTGCTGCCTTGAATTTCCTCTGCCATCACCTTTAAATTCAGTCTCATATAAAGCCTCAGGACATGGGGGTAATGTAGACAAGTTATTTGCCAGAATATAATGTGAGTGGCCTCTAGTTCAATTCCCAACAGAATTCTCATTTCCTTCTGAAACCTCATGAGCACAGTCTGCACTCCATTGGCATTCTGGTCTTCTGAGCTCCCACCCAAGTCATCGATCAAGTTTTGCTTACAATATTTGAATGCTTTTCCAGCTCACATCACTAAACTTTTAAAAATTCTCCCTGAAAACAAGCTCCAAAGGCTTTTGAATCACATGGTTAGATTAGTCACAGCAATGACTTAGCTATCTCTGTAACACTGTGACTGAAATACCCGACAAGAACAACTTAGAAGAGGAAATGTTTATTTGGGGCTCATGGTTTCAGAGGCTTCAGTCCATAGATAGCTGACTCCACCGTTGTTCTGAGCCCCAAGGTGAGGAAGCTCACCATATTGGAAGGGCATGGCAGAGGGAAGTTGCACCCCTCTTGGCAACAAGAGAGCAAATCGAGGAGGTTGGGATGTGTGTGATGGGTTGCAGGAAGAACAATCCTTCCAGGGCATACCCCTAGTGACCCACCTTCTCCAGCCATACCCCCACCTGTCTATAGGTATCACCCAGTCATTCGAACTCAGATGAACTGATTAGGTTACAGCTCTCACAATTCACTCATTTTGCATTGGAATATTCCTGTATTAACATGAGCTTTTGGGGGACACCTCATATCCAAACCACAATAGCTAGAATGTAGCTCTGTGGTAAAGCACCCCTGGGTTAAATCTCCAGCATAAATAAATAAACAAATAAATGAATAAATAAATTCTTTTTAAAATTTTTTAAAATTCAAAGTTGTATTTATAATAGTAGTATGCATTATAATTCATAATAAACATATAGGGCATCTTTTTACATAACACTGTTTGTATACAATGTATATTTGTACCATTCAAATCTTCAATCATGCATTTAGGATAATGATATCCATCTTATTCAACCACCTTTTCTTTTTTCCCCTCCCCTCCCCCCTTGCTCCCTTCCTTCCCCTCCCTCCCCTTTGACCTTTCTAGTGTTCCTCTAATCCTCCTATGTACCCTGACCCAACACCACTGTGAATCAACCTCCTTATATCAGAGAAAACATTCGGTATTTGGATTTTTGAGATTGGCTAACTTCACTTAGCATTATATTCTCCAACTTCATCCATTTACCTGAGAATGCCATTATTTTATTCTCTTTTATTACTGAGTAAAATTCCATTGTGTATATATAACACATTTTCTTTATCCACTCATCTACTGAGGGACATCTAGGTTGATTCCACAACCTAGCTATAGTGAATTGTGCTGCTATAAACATTGAAGTGCTGTGTCACTGTAATATGCTATTTTTAAATCCTTTGGGAATAGACCCAGTAGAGGGATGGCTGGGTCATAAGGTGGTTCCATTCCCAGTTTTCCAAGAAATCTCCATACTGCTTTCTATAATGGTTGTACCATTTTGCAGTCCCACCAGCAATGTATGAGTGTGCTTCCCCCCCCCACATCCTCTCCAACATTTGTTGTTGTTTGTATTCTTAATAGCTGCCATTCTGACTGGAGTGAAATGAAATCTTAGAGTAGTTTTGATTTGCATTTCTCTAATTGCCAGCGATGTTGAGCATTTTTCATGTGTTTGTTGATTAATTGTGTATCTTCTTCTGAGAAGTGTCTTTCCAATTCCTTCACCCATTTATTGATTGGGTTATTTGTTTTTTTGGTGTTAAGTTTTTTGAGTTCTTTATATATTCTAGAAATTAGTGCTCTATCTGATGTGCATGTATTAAATATTTGTTCCCAATTAGTTGGCTCTCTGTTCACCTCACTGATTGTTTCTTTTGCTGAGAAGAAGCTTTTTAGTTTGAATCTATCCCATGCATTAATTCTTGCGCTACAGGACTCTTATTAAGGAACTTGGGGCCTAATCCAACATGTTGGAAATTAGAGCTTACTTTTTCTTCTATTAGGCATATTGTCTCTGGTCTAATTCCTAGGTAAAAAAAATAAATTCTTTCTAGATGATTCTAACATGCGGGCAGAGTTAACCACAGATCTTAGAGAATGGGATCTGACAGGTGATTGTATCTTTACTATTTATTTATTGTGGTACTGAGGATTGAATCCAGGGGTGCTCTACCATTGAGTTACCTCCTCAGACCTTTTTTAATTTCTTACTTTGAGACAGGATATTGCTAAATTGCCCAGATTAGTCTTGAACTTGTGATTCTCCTACCTCAGCCTCCTGAGTCACTGGGATTACAGTTGTTCATCATCACTCCTGGCTGGAGGCAATGCCTTTAAGGTGTGGATATCACCCCATGTCTTACCTCCCTTGCTGCTGCCTTCTCACATCAATAGCCCTCTGATCATCCAGTTTCTGGAATGATCTATGGAAGCAGGAAGGTCCTAAATCCACTCTGCCCATTCCTCACTTTTCCCCCTTTCCAGAGAGGTTCATCAGTGAGTCCCTCCTGGCTAGTCTGGGTTGGGACCTAAAGAATTTTTTTTTTTTTTTTTTTTTGCACATCTGGCTTTTTATTTTTTTTTTAATTCAAAGTTGTTGTATATATAACAGTAGCATGCATTACAATTCATAATACACACATAGAGCATCTTTTTACATATCACTGTTTATATACAAAGTATATTTATACCATTCATGTCTTCAAACACGCATTTAGGGTAATGATATCCATCTCATTCTACCATTTTTTTCTCTCCCTTTATACCCCCTTGCCCCCTCCCTTGCCCTCCCTCCCCATTGACTTTTCTAGTGTTCCTCTAATCCTCCTATTCTCCCCAACCCAACCCCACTGTAAATCAGCCTCCTTATATCGGAGAAAACATTCTGCATTTGGATTTTTGAGATTGGCTAACTTCACTTAGCATTATATTTTCCAATTCCATCCATTTACCTGCAAATGTCATTATTTTATTCTCTTTTATTGCTGAGTAATACTCCATTGTAATACTCCTCATTTTCTTTATTCACTCATCTACTGAGGGGCATCTAGGTTGGATCCACAATCTAGCTATTGTGAATTGTGCTGCTATAAACATTGATGTGGCTGTGTCCCTGTAGTATGCTGTTTTTAAGTCCTTTGGGAATAGTCCCAGTAGAGGGATGGCTGGGTCATAAGGTGATTCCATTCCCGTTTTCCAAGGAATCTCCATACTGCTTTCCATAATGGCTGCACCATTTTGCAGTCCCACCAGCAATATATGAGTGTGCCCTAAAGCATTCTTTAAGCTAAAACTTCTTTGGGTGGAGAAGAACCTGGGCCTTGCCCACCCTTTCCACTGTGGGCCTCAGTCCATTTAGGAGTCTGCTTCTCACTTCCTCCATCAGCCTCCAACTCAGAACAAGGGTCTGTCTGACTCTTTTATGTCCTCCCTTGGGGCCTATCACTGAGTTTTTGCCTAGAATCTGGACCACATTCCTTGATGCTGACCTCTACAGGTGGCTCAGTCAGAAACTCCCAGCAGTGCTGATGATAGGGCTCCATCTCCCTGCTTGTCTAACCTCGAAACGCACTTTGCAGTTATCTGGTCCCTGCCCTGATCAGCAACTCCAGAGCCAGTCTAGTCCATTAGGGTAATCCTCTCTGTGGGTCCCAGACTCTGCCCCACTCCCTGTCACTGAAAAATGAAGCCCCGCCAAGTCCTGAGATAGGATTGACAACTCTGCTCTTACCACCTCCTCCCTGACTCCCAATCTTTGTCTTGCCATGTCTCCTATACTCTCCAATTATTTCTAGAGCTGTCTTGACACGTAAAAGATAGTCAAAGCAAAATTTATTGCCATTTGATGTAGTTCATAAACACGTTCCGTTAGAGAACTTGCAGGAATGGAGGGGAAAAAAAATCAAACAATGGGACACATTGCACTCAAAGAGGGGTTTCTTTGCTGAAGTCACTATTGGAATTAGCGCCATTAATCTTATAAAAAGAGGATATCATCAGCAGAAAGTCTGTAACAACTACTTCAGATGATTTGGAGCTTCTAACGGTTGTGAAATGTGGGAACTGAGGATGGAGAGGCCTGTTGGAACACACCCATTCCCAGATGTGGGACCAGAGTCACCTTTGAAGCTGTACCTATCAGATGGCTTTGATCCTCCCGGGCCCACAGATAAAGACACATGAAGGAGGTGCTATTAACATCATTATTTATACTTAGTGGAACTTACATTTGGAGCCTTTTTAATAAAGTGCTTAAGGCACTACTGGTTTAAAAGTAATTTGACTTCTCCCAGCATCACTCTGGGCAGAGGATAAAGGTTTGAGACACCTCTAGAAATAATCACTTTCCTCCAAATTAGAGTACTCATTAAGCCAGGCCTAATGAGAACATACCTTCCCTTTAGGGTCTGGCTTTTATGGGAAATTATGTCTTTCATAGAAGCTTGTGTGCTGAAGTGACCTAGGATGGTGGGTTTTGAATGATTTGTATCATTCTCCTTAATATAAGCTTATATGTAGGAAACATATGGGTGTGAGTTTGAAGGTGATTAAGGGCCTACATTTGGTTTTGCCAGAAGATTTCCACTAGAACAATGATTCAAAGTGCAAAATGCACCATCAGCTTCACCAGCATTTGTGGAGTACTCAATGGAATGGCTTTTCAAACTTCAGCATTCCCTGGAGGCCTGGTTAAAACCAGGATTGTTGGGTCCCTGAGTTCCTGGTTCAGCGGGTCTGGGCTGAGGAATGAGAATTTGCACGTCTCCCAAGTTCCTAGGCAATGCTGGTATATAGAAACGATGCTCATATTTTGGGGTCACATTTTGATAACGACTGAAGTAGTGTACCAGAGCCCTGAGATCTAAAATTCTAAAAAAATGTGAAACAATAAGATTCCCCTCAATTGCCAAGTTTTCACACTTTAATTAAAATTGTTTCAATTTTGTGTGTGCAAGAGGCAGACCAGAAGTCCTGTTGGATGTGTTTAAAACAAAACAAAAACCTTTTATCATGAAATAATTATAGATTCCTTAGATTTCTTAGAAGACTTAAATTTAACATGGCATTCTCATGGATTCTTCACCCAATATCCTGGTTAATTGTTTGCATGCTTATATTTAAATATATATAATATCTAAATCAGGAAATTAATATTCAGGCAAACTATGGAACTTATTCAGATTTTACCAGTTATACATGCACTCATTTGAGGATACATACGTGAATATTTTACATGCAAACATGTAGCCTCAATATATTCAACTATACTATTACCACAAGAGCCCCTCCTCATGCTACTCTTTTGTTCCATTTTTCCTTTGCATTACTAGGGGTTAGACCCAAGGGCACTCTACTATTCAGCAGCATCCACCTTTTTTTTTTTTTTTTTTTTTTTTTTTTGAGACAGGGTCTTACTAAGTTGCTGAAGTTGGCCTTGAATTTACGATCCTCTTGCCTCAGCCTCTGGAGTCACTGGGATTACAGGCATGTGCCACTGTGCCCAGCTCTTCATGCTACTTCAATAGCTATACTCATCTCCTTCTTAATCTCTATCTAGAAACCGCTAATCTGTTCTCCATCTCAATGATTATGCTATTTCACAAATGCTATTATATATAAAATTAGGCAGTATGTATATTTTTATTGACTTTCTTTATTTAGCATAATTTCTTTGAGGTTCGTTCAAGTTCTTTTATGTATCCAGTTTCTTTCTACTTATGGTTGAGTAGTATCGCATAGTATAAATATACCAAAGTTTGTTTAACCATTTATTCTTTGAAGAACATTTGGGTAGTTTCCAGTTTTGAGATATCACAAATAAAGCTGCTACCAATATTTGTGTGTAAGCTTCTATGTGAAAATAAGTGTTCTTTTCTCTGGTATATATGTCTAAGTGTGCAATTGCTAGTCCTATGGTAAGCCTGCTTTGTTTTAAAAAGAACTTCCAAACTATTTAACAGTTGCTGTACCATTTTACAGTTTTACCAGTGATTTGTAAGTGATCCAATATCTCTGCATCCTCACCAATCTTTGGTGTTATTATGATTTTTCATTTTAGCCATTCTGATAGGTACATAGAGATATTGCATTGTGATTTTAACTTGTGTTTCTTTGGTGCTTAATGATATTTGACATTTTTCACGTACTTACTTGCCATCTGGGTATCTTTTTCAGTGAAAACTTTGTGTCTTCGGACCATCTTATAGTTTATTTGCTTTGTTACAGTTGTTGAGTTTTGAGAATTCTCTTTGTATTTTACATGCAAGTTCTTTGTTGGATATGTAATTACATATGCTTTTCTCTTTTTTCATCCTTTTCACAGAAGCTTTTAATTTTAATGAGGTCCAATTATCTTTTTCCTTTTGATTTTTCTAGAAATTTTCTACTTTAAAAATTACATTTAAGCCGGGCGCGGTGGCGCACGCCTGTAATCCCAGCACTTGGGAGGTTGAGGCAGGAGGATTGCGAGGTCAAAGCCAGCCTCAGCAATGGCGAGGCACTTAGCAACTCAGTAAAACCCTGTCTCTAATAAAATACAAAAAAGGGCTGGGGATGTGGCCCAGGGGTCGAGTGCCCCTGAGTTCAATCCCCGGTACCAAAAAAAAAAAAAAAAAAAAAAAAAATTACATTTAAGCTCATGGTTCACTTTAATTGATTTTTGTATACATTCTGAGGCTTAGAGTGAGGTTCAATTTTATGTTTTACATTTAAGTCCAACTTCATTTTGAGTTAATTTTTATACAAAATTCAAAGTTCAAATGGAGATTCTTTTTTTGCCAAAGGATGTTCAAGTCTTCCAGCACCATTTATTAAAAAGAATATCCCTCTTCCATTGGCTTGCTTTTGCTACTTTGTTAAAAATCAATTAGGTATATTTGTATGAATATATTTCTAAGTTCTCAATCCCATTCATCTACTATCTCTGTCTTCATCAGTACTCAATATTGCAGATATACAGTAAGCCTTAATATTCAGAAGAGTGAGTCCTCTCATTTTATGCTTTTTTCCTCAAAATTGTTTTGGCCATTCTAGGGCTTTACCTTTTCCTTATACTTTTTAGAATAAGTTTGCCTATTTCTACAACAAGGCTTATTGAGTAATTTTCTTCTTCTTCTTTCTCTTCCTCCTTTTCTTCCTTCTCCTCTTCCTCCTCCTCCTTCTTTAAGACAGGGCCTTGCTAAGTTGCCTAGGCTGTCCTTGAACCCAGGATCCTCCTGCCTCAGCCTCCCACATAACTGAGATTACAGGCATGGATGGCTACGGTGCCCAGCATTGCTGAAGTTTTGATAGGAATTGTATTAAACCTATAGATGAATTGAGGGAACGGACATCTTTACTGCATTGAGTCTTCCAAATCCATGAACATAGTATATCTCTACAAGAGTTTAGATCTTTGATTTCTTTCATCAGTATTTTACTACTTTCATTATACATATTCTGCCCATGTCCCATAGTTTTGATCTTAAATGACTTAAAGACTCCTGTGTTAAAGGCCCATGTGTTAAAAACTTGTTCCCCAGAATGGCAATGGTTGGAGATATTGGAAGCTTTAAGAGGTGGCACCTAGTGGGTGGCTTTAGGTCATTGGGGGCATGTCATCGAAAGGGACTGTGGGACCCCAGACTCTTCCTCTATCGCTTTTGAATCCTTGCCATGAGGTGAATGGTTTTGCTTCTCCATGCAATCCCTGCCATGATGTGCAGCCTTGTCATAGGCCCAAAGCAATGGGGCCAATTGGCCATGGACTGAAACCTCTTAAAATTATGAGCCAAAATGTGCCTTTTCTTTTTACTTTCTTTCTTTGCATTGAACCCAGGGGTGCTTTACCACTGAGCTACATCCCTAGTCCCTTTTATTTTTTGCTTTAAGACAGGGTCTCACTAAGTTGCTAGGTTGCTGAGGCTGTCCTCAGACTTGCAATCCTCCTGCTTCAGCCTCCCAAGTTGCTGGGATTACAGGAGTGTGCCACCACACCTGGCCTGTTTGGTTTTTGACTGAAAATTGAACCCAGGGGTGCTCTCTCTACCCCTGAGCTACATCCCCTGCCCCTTCTTGTTGTTTATTTTGAGACAGGGTCCTGCTAAGTTTTTCAGGCTAATTTTGAACTTCTGATCCTCCTACTTTAGCCTTCTAAATCTCTGGGATTATTGGCATGCATTACCATACCTGGCTTCTATCAGTTTTTGCTTCATGCATTCTGAGATCTTTCGTTTTTGTTTATGGTGTATATACACTTAAGATTTCTATCTCCTGTTGGTGGATTGATCTTTTATTATTATGCAATGTCCCTCTCTGTCCTTGGTGATTTTATTTGCTCTGAAGTCTGTTTTGACACTATGATAGCCACTCCATCTCTTTAAAAATTAATGATTGTGCTGGGCACAGTGGCACACATGACTGTAATCCCAGAGACTCAGAACACTGAGGCAGAAGGATCACAAATTCAAGGCTAGCCTCAGCAACTTAGCAAGACCCTATCTCAATATTTAAAAAATAAATAAATAGGGGCTGGGGATGTGGCTCAGCGGTACAGCACTCGCCTCTCACGTGCGCGGCCCGGGTTCGATCCTCAGCACCATGTAAAAACATAAATGCATTGCATTGTGTACAACTAAAGTAAATAAATAAATATTAATAAAAAAATAAAAAAAAAAAAAATAAAAAGAACTGGGGATGCAGCCTGAAGGTAAAGCACTCCTCGTCCAATCTCCAGTAACAAAAATACAAACAAAAAATTAATGATTTCATGATGTATCTTTTTCTTTTTACTTCCACTTTATCTGTGTTATTATGCTTGAGTTGAGGTATTATTTTTTTCTTTCTTTTTTATTTATAATAGTAATATGTATTACAATTCATAATGCACATATATAGCATCTTTTTACATACAACTCTTTGTATACAAAGTATAAAAGTACCATTCAGATCTTCAATCATGCATTTAGGATAATGATATCCATCTCATTCAACCACCATTTTTTTCCTTTTTTTCCCTCCCTCCTTCCCCCCTTGCTCCCTCCCTTCCCCTCCCTTTCCTTTGACCATTCCAGTGTTCCTCTAATCCTCCTATGTACCCCCATCCAACAACACTGTGAACTAGCCTCCTTATATCAGAGAAAACATTCAGTATTTGGATTTGTGAGATTGACTAATTTCACTTAGCATTATATTCTCCAACTTCATCCATTTACCTGCAAATGCCATTATTTTATTCTCTTTTATTGCTGAGTAAAATATATTTTTTTGTAGACAGCATATGGTTGGATTATTTTTAAAAATCTACTCTGCTAATCCTATCCTTAAATTGGTGTGTTTAGACCACTTACTTACATTTAAGTAATTATTAGGGCTGAGGATTAGGGTTGTAGCTAGCTCAGGGGTAGGGTGCTTGCTTAGCATGTGCATAAGACCATGGGTTTCATCTCCAGTACTGCAAAAAAAAAAAAAAAAAAAAAAAAAAAAAAGCATTGATGTGTTAAGCTTTTCTGACTGTATATCCTCTGTTTTTATTATCTACTATCTTTCTCCAGCTTTCCTGTGAGTTATTTGAACATATTATTTTAGAGTTCCTCTTTTGATGCATTTATAATTTTTTGAGTATATCAGTTCACACAGTTTTCTCAGTGGTTGCTCTAGCTATTATTGTATACATATTACATATGTATATTTCTGTAAGTTATCACAGCCTACTGGGATCATTGTCTTACCACTTTCAGGGAATATAAATATCTTACTTCCTTTTAATCCCTTTACCCTCCACGTTTGAAAATATAATCGTCCTAAGTACTACTTCTACATATGAATCAGATAATGTTATAAACATAAATATGATTAAAGAAACTTATGAAATAAAAGACAATTTTGTAACCAGGGCTCCTTTGAAATTGTCCTCCCTCTCCTTTGTTTAGCCCTTCCTTAGTCCCTATTCCTTTGGCTAAAGAGAAGCTACACCTAGATAGTTAAGATGTTAACTGTTACATCTTTCTTTAGACTCACACAACCCAGAACATCTGATGGCTTTTGTAGCACCCTTCCTTAGTGATTAACCACAGGAGGTTGAAGTCCATTGTGACATTCCAGCCAGAGTAAAAGAAAGGAGACAGGCCCTTGTGACAAAGAACTTGCTTGGTATGTGGCTCTTCTCCTTGCTTCTCCTTTCCTTGCTATAAAATTCCTTTGCATGCCTGAGACCCCCCCGCCAAGAGGGGACTTTGAGATTGATAGCCCCTCCTATCTTTTCAAGACTATGGTCCTTGACTAAACTGATTCCTTTCCACCTACTCTTACCTCCTAAATATGGGGAGCAGTGGACAACCTAGACATTTGACCAGTGTACTACTGTGTGACTTAGCTGAATTTCTGTCCACCCTATTTTCTGAGAACAGGATGCTTGTAGGCCAGAAGTGCTTCTTCAGGTAGGCTAACAAAACCAATTGGATCTAGGATGGCTACCAGAGTGACCTCCAGACTACCTCTAACTTCATTATAATTCCATCTGCATGCTAAGTGACAACCCCACAGCACCAGAAAACTTAACAACTGTCATGATGATGCCCCCAAACCACAAAAGGCTGGTGTGGTGGTGCATACCTGTAATACTGGCATCTTGGGAGGCTGAGGCAGGAGGATCACAAGTTCAAGATCAGCTTCAACAACGTAGTGAGAGCCTGACTCAGAATTTTAAAAAATTTTTAAGAGGCTGGGATGTAGCTCAGTGGTAGAGCACCCCTGGCCTCAATCCCCAGTGACACACACACACAAAGGTCAGCTTCAACAACCTCAATAACCTCTTCAACTATAATGGGATACTTCTAAAATTAGAAAATTTCAAAGAAGCTTAAAAAAAATTTTTCCCCCTCAGTCCCAACCATTGTCCTGCTAATTTGTTCTTTAAGCTATTTTCTCCATCCCAACTACCCACAGGCATGAGAGGCTGAGAATGGAAGCTGAAACTGAGATAGGAATTTAAGATACAGAGCAAGCGAGTCTTCAGAGAGAAACGCACGTAAATTACTGGAATGCAGAGCAAACAACAGGTGAACAACCCAGCTGTGTCCGTGCACCCACGTCCTTGTTTGCAGCTTGCTGACTGGCTGATAAAAAACAACACAATTTGAAATTGTGTAATCCTGCCCGACTCCAGTTCAAGCCCCTACCTATTTTACCTCTATAAATGTTAAAACTCTAGACCAAGGTGAGGCTACTCTCTAAGACCACTCACACTTCCATCTTCAGTTGCATACTTTCCCTTTGTGATAAATCTCTTGGTCCATTTCTCATACCTGATGCACCCTTCAATTCTTTTCTGCAACATAGAACTTAGAAGGTCTGAGTAGAGGTCTCTGGGTGCAGAGGTGACCTCCTTGGATCACTGCATTCTGACATCTGCGTAGGGGTCGCCTCTACTCCTGGAGACCTCCTTGTGTTACAGAATGAGATCTGCTCATGGAGTCAAGGCAACTGTGGGCATCTGTGACCATCAGTTCTTGCAATCTTGCTTGAAGAATTTCAAGGAAGTTGCATATGATGGCAGGCATGAGAAAGAAAAATGGAAAAAGGGACACTCTAAAGGGAAAAAGGGAGAGTGGCTCTTTTCATAGAGGAGACCATACACCCCAGTTTTATTGGAGGTGCCAGAAAAAGTTTCCGGAGAAGCCCACCAGGGTAGACCTTTTGATTGACAGAGGGATTGCATTGGAGCTTTAAGTGCCCACTGGGCATAGTCTTTCCGCGGAGGGGAAATTTTTACTATCATAAAGACGTGCTAAAGATCCAAAGGCAACCCTAGGTCAGCTTGACCCATGCTCACTGGTTCTAATTGGAACTTGTTCTTACAGATTTAATGGTTGGAGGGTTTTGTTTCTAATTATCCTGTCTCTCGAGTCCTGGAATTTGATCTGAATAAAGTTCATGTAAGTGTCCGCTTCAGGGTAACTCTGTGTTCTTGTTGGCAGGGAGGAGTTTGGGGTCTGCATTTCTCCTGCAGACAGAAGGTTGTTTTGCTGAGCAGCGTAGCATATCCTGTTGACTTAAGCCAGGACAGGGCCTTAGTGGCCTTAAATAAGTTGCTTTGTAAAAGAAAGCATGTGGGGGCCAGTCCAGGGCCCACTCTATTGAATTAGTCTCTTAACTTCATGTCCCCACCACTCATGTCTGTCTATTTTCTCTGTATATCTATCACATACAGAGACAAAACTGACCCCTGGCACCAGGAGGATTTGGTGGAACCTAGAGACCCAGCATTGAAACTTATCTTTAGGATTGGCTCAGGGGGCCAACAACCTGGTGAATCTACATATGTATATTTCTTTGCTTTTGTTTTCCACAAATGGTCCTTCCTATAAATTGTAATTCTCCTCTAATTACAATTAAATGCTAAATGACAACCCCACAACAGCACCAGAAAAGTTGAGGAAAGGCAGATCTATCTTCCCAGTTTGGGCCAAACTACACTGATTAAATTCGTTTTTCCTCATTATATCATTTTTCTCTTATTCCTGATGCAGACAGGTGGCCCAGTCAGTCAGGACCCCAGACGGAGGCCTTTGGCCTGGGGCCTGGTAACACAACCTCCAAGCATTGAGAAGCTGATTTGTGAGTCTGTCTCTTGCTTCTCCTATTTTGGGCCAAGAATAAAACTTTCCTTTGCTGCTGAATCAGAGCTTGGTCCTCTTTGCCAGTTCTGTGAGTCTGGGAGGGCAAATGTACCAGGTTTTGGCTGAAAATTTGGTAACAATTCCCGTAACAGTCTCTTGGGTTCACTTCCACTTTTACCCATTTGGATGTTCTTCTTTACTTTCAGAAAGTCTCAGCCTTCTATTACCATTTTCTTTCTGTTTTGGAATTTTCCATTTGCCATTCTTTAAGAGTACGCCTGTTGGAAACAAATTCTCTTGGTATCTCTATGCCTGAGAATGTCTTTATTTAACATTCATTGCTGAAGAACAGTTTCACCATCTATATAAGATTTGTGGTTGATAGGACTTTCTTCTAGGACTTGAAAAACATGTCACTTCCTTCTAGACACCATGGTTTTGATGAGAAAACCGTTTTTGTTCAAATTATGTTCCTTTTAGATAAGGTGTTTCCTGCTGTATATGAGATTTTACTTCTCTCTTTGGTATTCAGAAGTTTAATTATGATGGACTCTTGGAGTGGATTTTGTTGGGTTTATTCTATTTGGAATCTTACAAGCATCTTGGATAAGTGATTTTATGTCTTTTGTCAAATTTGAGGCATTTTCAGCATCACTTCTTTGAATATCTTTTTGGTCTCATGTTCCATTTCCTTTCCTTCTGGGACTTCTGTGATATGAATGTTGGACCTCCAGTTTTTGTCCCACAGACATCGGAGGCTCTGTTCCTTTCTTTTAAAATTTCTTTTCTTTGTTCAGAATGAGCACATTCTATTGATTTGTACTCAACGTCTTTGAGTCTATCCTTGCCATTTCTACTTTACAATTGAATCCATACAGTCATTTTTAATTTTGATTATTTTAAGTTGTAGAATTTTCATTGGTTCCGTATTTTTTTCTGAGACTTTCTTAATTTGTCTCAAAGTGGTAAGTTTTGGAAGTCCCTAGACAATCACTGAATGGAGAGCTGGTTGCCAGGGGAACCAACCATGTGGTTAGGGGGTAGCAACTCAAAGTCCCACCCCCCATTCCCCCTGCAGGGGGAAAGGGGCTGAAGATTGAATTAATTAATCCCAATGATCAATTGTTTAATCAATTATGCCTACATAATGAAGGCTCTATAACTGGCCCCGCACACTCCCCAAAAATGTTTGGAGAACATCCACATAGCTGAACACACGGATGCTCGAAAAAGACACAGAAATCCCATGCTCCTTCTTCTCACATCTTTCACCACTTACATCTCTTTGCATATCCTTTATAATAAATGATAATTGCAAGTTAAGTGTTTCCCTGAGTCACCCTAGCCAATTAATCAAACCCAAAGAAGGTTTACTGGAACAGTTTATAGCTGGTCAGCCAGAAGGGTAAGTGACAGCCTCCCACCTGTGACTGGCATCTGAAGCGTATGTGGGTGGGGTAGGATTGTGGGATTGAGGCCTTCACCCACAGGATATGATACTATCTCCAGACAGGGTCAGATCTGACTAGGGTTAGAGGACCCCCTGCTGGTATCTGCTGAATTGCTTTTGTGGTGCGTGTCACATGTTTGGTGTCAGAACCATTGTGTTGAGCAGTGTGTGTGAGAGCAGAGAGCAGGAAAAAACACTTCAGTTCTTTCCTATCTTCTAATACAAGGTGATTTGTAATTCATTGTTGAAGCTGTCTTAGTATGACTGCTTTTAACATTTTGTCAAATAATTCCACATTTGATTCATCTTAGCATTTGTCATCATAACATTTGTCGATGACCTTTTCTCAAGAAAACCATGGCTTTACTGGTTTTCAGTACGATGCGTGTATGTTTTTCTTTTCTTTTTTTTGTGGTACTGAGGATTGAACTCAGGGGCACTCGACTACTGGGCCACATCCTCAGCCCTCTTTTGTATTTTATTTAGAGACAGGGTCTCACTGAGTTGCTAAGTGCCTCGCCATCGCTGAGGCTGGCTTTGAACTCGCAATCCTCCTGCCTCAGCCTCCTAAGTGCTGGGATTACAGGCGTGCACCACCACGCCCGGCACGTGTATGTTTTTCTTAATTGCATCCTGGACATTTAGATTCTTCTGTTGGGAGAATCTTAATCTGAACTCGTCTCCTTTAGCAGGCAGTCACTCTTGCTTAAGGTTTGGTGTGCAGGTTGTGGTCTACTTTTGTGGGCATTTGTATCGGTGACAGCTTAATTTGCGGAGCCCTTTGAATTCTTTTGTTTATTTTTTTCCTGCTTTGTTCTTCTGTTGCCAGGGTTTCCACTCAGTCTTTGCTGGTGCAGTAGTTGCAGGTGGAAAGAACATCTGTGGAGACCTGGTGTTGCTGGACCACCTTGTTGGGTGTTTCAGCAGAGAGATGCGGAGCTCAACTGCTGTAGACCCTCAGGATGGATCAGATAGCCTTCAGGGCTTCCGTGGTGGGGTGTGTGTGTGGGGGGGAACCAGTCTCCCCACAAGGTCTCTGTTGGGCTTCCCAATGCTTTCCTTTGGCCAGAGATAGCAGACTTTTCTTCAATTGACCCCTCTCTGTCTTTTGGTGGTTCTGGGGTGCAGGCCTCTCTGTTACCCCTCTGGAGGCCTATGGAAAATGAAAAGAAAGCCCAGGTGACTTGCCACATTACAGTTCCTTCAAGTTTTGAGGTTCCCCAGCCAGTCTATTTTCTTTCTTCCCAGCTTTCAGAGTTCTTTTATCAATGTCTATTGAATAGTTCGGAAGGTATCTAGCTGTGGTTAGGGAAAAATGATTCTATACCATCTTCTTCTGGAATTGAAAGTCTGGATGAATTTGATAATTTTTTTTTTTTTTTTTTTTTTTTGGTACTGGGGATTGAACTCAGGGGCACTCGACCACTGGGCCACATCCCCAGACCTTTTTTGTATTTTATTAGAGATAGGGTCTCACTGAGTTGCTAAGTGCCTTGCTATTGCTGAGGCTGGCTTTGACCTCGTGATCCTCCTGCCTCAGCCTCCTAAGTGCTGGGATTACAGGCGTGCGCCACTGCGCCCGGCTGATAATTTTTTTTTTAAAAGCAGGAAAGTGAATACTTCATGCATTTTGTTTGGTTAACAAATGTGTCAAAACATAGAACCCAGTAAAGAAAACAGTAAGAAAATTCCTGGCTGGTGCTATGGATTCAATTGTGTCCCCGCAAAGATATGTTGAAGTCCTTACCATAGTACCACAAATGGTGGCCTTATTTGAAAATAAGTTATATTTAGTTTATTTTTCATTACTATGATGAAATACCTGAGGGAAGCTAACTTTGGAAAGAAAAGAGGCTTATTTAGCTCACAGCTTTTGAGGGTGAAAGTGCAAAGGGCATGATACAGATTTTGGTGGGGTACCCTTGGCTGTGTCACTTCATGGCAGATAGCAATGGTGGGAGCACATTGGAGGAAAGATCAGATCTTGGAACAGAACACCGAAGAGGCTGAGTGGGGCCAGCTCAGTCTTATATTATAGCCCTTTCTGGAGAACTAATCAGGGTTCCATGAGAAATACTTTAATTCTTCCAAGGCATGCCCCCAATTCACCTAAGGATCTCCCACTAGGTATTGCCTCTTAAAGATCTTACCTCCTAACATGACCACTCTGGGGACCAAGTTCCCAACACATGAACCTTGGGGGACAAATCACATCCAGACAATAGCATTGGGTCATTGAAGGTATACTTAAGTCACACAGGAGTAGGGCATGGGCCGCCCAATATGACTGGTGTCCTTGAAAGTAGGGAAATATTTGGACACTAATGCAGAGAGAAGATGGCCATTAAAGAGATTGTTGGTAGAAATAAGGCAGAAATTGGACTGATGCAACTATACGCCAAGGAACACCAAGGGTTACCAGTTGTTACAGGTGCATGGAATGGAACCTACCTTGAAGTCCTCAGGAGTGCCACCTTGATTTCAGACCTCCAGTCTCCACAGTTGTGAAGGAAAACATTTCTGTTGTTTGAGGCCACAAAACAGTGTGTGGTTGTTATGGTTTAGATATGAAATGTCCCCCAAAAGCTCCTGTGTTAATGCAGGAATGTTCAGAGGTGAAATGATTAGATTATGAGAGCTGTAACCTTGTTAGTGGAGTGATCATTTGAAAGGACTACTGTACTGGGTGGTAACTGTAGGCAGGTGGAGTGTAGCTGGAGGTAGGAGGTCGCTGGGGGCATGCCCTTGGGGATTATTTCTTGTCCCCCTGGTTCCTCGCTCCCTCTCTCTTCTTCCTGGCTGCCATGATCTGAGGAGCACTCCTCCACCATACCCGTTTCCCAGGATGACTTGTCTCATCTCCAGCCTGGAGCAACGGATCTGGCCAACCATGGACTGAGACCTCTGAACCTGTGAGCCAAAAATAAACTTTTCCTCCTCTAAGTTGTTCTTGTTGGATATTTTAGTCATAGTGATAAAAAGCTGACTAACACAGTGGTACATTCTTACTGTGACCTTAGGAAATTAGTACCATTGGGAACTAGTGGCCTAGCATGCTGAATCACTAGGAACTTAGATAAAAACCTGAACATGTACCACAAACTCATATTATGTAGGCACATGCTTTTTTTTTTTTTTTTTTTCTTTTTTCTCTTTTTTTAGGTATTGGGGATAGAAACCAGTGGCACTCTACCATGGAGCCACAGCCCCAGCTCCTTTGTGTTTTAGTTTTTTATTCTGAGACAGGGTCTCACCAAATTGTTCAGGCTGGACTTGAATTTGCAATTCTCCTACTTTGGCCTCCTGAGTAGCTGAGATTACAGGTGTGTGCCATGGCACGGAGCTAGACACCCATTCTTACAATAGAGCAGAGAATTGAGAGCAGAGTCTACATGTGTGGTTGCTGGCCTGGAGCTGGACTGTAGGCACCTGGGTAATCTGTTTCCCCCTGTCTTTGAAGGGACCACAGGGCAATGGGTATTTGCTTATAACTATGAAGGACTAGGATTGAGACACTCCACCCCTTCTGTTGACCAGGCAAATTGTTCAGATTCTTGTACAAACCCCAAAGTATTCCATTCTCTGCATCAAATGATTGGGATGTATTATGGTTTAGATATTAGTGTCCCCCAAAAGCTCATGTGTAAGACGATGCAAGAATTTTTCAGAGGGGAAATGGTTGGATTGTGGGAGTTGTAAACTAACTAATGGATTAATCCATTGATAGGGATTTCCTGGGTGGTGACTATAGACAGGTGGGGAGTGGCTGGAGGAGATGGATCACTGGGGGCATTCCTTGGGGCTTATGTCTTGTCCTTGGTGAGAAGAGCTCTCTCTACTTCCTGTTGTCAGGTGCTGAGCTGCTTTCCTCTGTCAGGCCCTTCTGCCATGATATTCTGGCCTTCATCTAGGGCCCAGAGCAATGGTGTCAGCCGACCATGGACTGAACCTCTGAAACTGTGAGCCTGAATAAACTTTTCCTCTTCTAATTGTTCTTGTCAAGACTTTTGGTCACAGCAATGCAAAAGCTGACTGAAACATGATGTAACGTTTTACCCCATGACATTATTCAGTGTGGGGTGGTGACATAAGGCAACTTTTCATTAGATGATTCACGCAAACCAATTTTGGCTTCCAAAAAGACATATTGAAGTATGAACTATAGTACCTTAAAAATGTGACCTTTTGCTGGGTGCAGTGGAGCATGCCCATAATCCCTGCGACCTGGGAGGCTGAGATAGGAGGGTTGTAAGTTCAAGGCCAGCCTTGCAGTTTAACAACACCTTATCTCAAAACAAAAAAATAAAAAGGGCTGGGGAGGTAGCACAGTGGTAGAGTGCTCTGAAGTTCAATCCCTAGTACCCCTCAACCCCCACTCCCACAAAGTGACTTTATTTGGAATAGGGTCATTCGAAGATACAGTTCAGTTATGAAAGTTACTTTGGAGCTGGGTGTGGTGGTGCATGCCTGTAATCACAGTGACTTGGGAGGCTGAGGCAGGAGGATCTAGAGTTCAAAGCCAGCTCAGCAACTTAATGATGCCTAAATAAGTGAGACCCTGTTTCAAAATAAAAAAATACAAAGGGCTGGGGGTGTGGCTTAGTGCTCCTAGGTTCAATCCCTGGCACAAAAAAAAAAGAAAGGAAAGGAAGGAAGGAAGGAAGAAGAAAGAAGGAAGAAGGAAGGAAGGAAGAAAGAAAGAAGAAAGGAAGAAAGGAAAGACCAAAGGAAAGAAGAAAGAACCAAAGGAAGAAAGGAAGAAAGAACCAAAGGAAGAAAGAAAGAAAGAACCAAAGGAAGAAAGAAAAGAGAAAGAAAGAAAATTACTTTTGAAAGTAACTTCAAATGAAGGAATAGGGCAGGAAAAACATCATCTTAAAAAGCAGGAGTAGGGGTTGGGGGTGTAGCTCAGTGAAAGAGTGCAATGAGACCTTGGATTCAGTCTCTAGCAGCAAAACAAACAAGCAAACACCAGGGAAATATACACTTACATCAATCTTTACAATTTTTTTCCCCTGCAGTTTCATTTTGAGCTCTCACTTTAGAAATTGATTCTTTGGAAGTTGAGTGACCTTTCAGAGCCACTCTATGCTGACATGTGGGGACCTCTCATGGTTTTATTATTTTCTGCAACTAAACATCCAATTGCCTGGTGTGGTGGCATACATCTGTAATCTAAGCTACTCAAGGAGGCTAAAGTAGGAGGATAGCAAATTCATGGCCAGCCTGTGCAACTTAGTGAGACCCTGTCTCTAAATAAAAAATAAAGTAAAATGACAAAGGACTAAGAATGCATCTGTGGCAAAGCATACTTGTATTCAATCCTCAGTACCACCAAAAAAAAAAATTTTTTTTTAATTGAATGAGTCATGAATATTCTTTAATTTGCTACACAATTGGGGCATTTTTTTGTTTCTAACTTGGAGGGAGAAGTTCAAGACCACAGACCCTCTTTTTTATTGTTGCTGTTGTTGTTTTTTGGTACCAGGGATTGAACTCAGGGGTACTCAAACACTGAGCCCACCCCCAGCCCTATTTTGTATCTTATTTAGAGACAGGGTCTCACTGAGTTACTTAGTGCCTCGCTTTTGCTGAGGCTGGCTTTGAAATTGTGATCCTCTTGCCTCAGCCTCCCAGAGCCGCTGGGATTACGGGCATGCGCCACCGTGCCAAGCCCACAGCCCCTCTTTGATGTAAACATTTATGCCTAACTTGACTATTACTAGGAAAGTTTCCGGGCCAACAGGGGCAGATGGAAGAAAGCATTTAATGAGCACCTACTGTGTTCTAGGGCTCATACTGGGTGCCTTTCAGTGAAATCAGATCTGTTACCCATGGTGCTATGGAGGAGGGATGCTAAGGGAATCAGTTCAAATGGAAAATATCTAGTTAAACTGCAGTGATCCAAACAAAAATGTAAAAGGACTTGGTAGATTCCCTTCTTGTTAGAAACCCAGAGCCCAGCCCTGGGTTTGATCCTCAGCATCACATAAAAATTAAAAAAATTAAAAAAAGATAGAAAGAAAGGAAGAAGCCCAGAGTCCATTTTCTTGGAGTTTTATGAAATGAGCCTTTCTGTGGAACTGTAGTGACACCAGGGCTCTCCCAGGCAGGAATAAAACGCTGGCGCTGGTCAGATCCATGTAATGGATTCCTTGAGCCCTGCCAGCCCCAGAGCGACCAGGGCGCCAGCTCTGAAAGGCCTGTTCTCGAGACAGAGTTTCATTGTACTCCACATTGTGAGCTGCTGCCAAAAATGAATCCCACAAGCTGCATCTTGAACAACACTCCCACCCCCACCTAGTCTGAACATCCCGCAAACCTGTGAGTTTGAAGAAACTGGAAAGGGGGAACAGGGGAAAGGGTTTTAAGTCACCTAACCCAGGACAGCTCCTACTCTGCCCATCATGAACAGAAGTCTGGCTTTGGTTCCACACCATGATTAAGCAAAACCACATCAGTTGGTTTTGAACTAAAAAAAAAAAAAAAAAAAAAAAACACTTTTTCTAACAAGTCCCAACTATTGTGCTATCAGAGAGGTGGTCCGATTGCAAGCCCCAGTTTCTCTGAATGAAGCGGAGTGGTTATGTGTCACCCTTTTATGGCTGTAGGTATGGGGTGGGATGATTTGAAGCATCCTAAGACTTCCTGAGGGTGAGGTCATCTTCTCAGATAAAATACTCAGCCAGCGCCCTCCAGTGGTGGTTGGTTTTTGAAATTTTATTTTTAATGGACCAATGCTAATTGTATGTATTTATGGGGTACAGTATGACTAGCAGACCTTATGCTGAGCAAAATAGCTTCCAGCACAAGGCGGGGCTCTGATGGTTCTCAAATGACAGTTACTATTTATACGCCCCCAAAGAGTCTTATAGCGTTATTTGTGGGAACTGTCGTTTGAAAAATCTGAACAGCTGTGACTTGTGCCTGGCCTGGGCCTGTGCCATCCTGCCACATAGCCCCATCTCCATTCCTCTCCTTCGTCTTTCCCCCTTGCCTTCAATTTATAAGCTGCAACATTTGGGGACTTTGCATAATAGAATTTTGCCTGCCGTTTTCATTGTTGTTTTGGTTAAACCTAAGTTGACCTGAATCACTGAATCTCTGGAGTATGGAGTGGTTGCAGTCTGGGAAAAAACATGGGAATTTTAGGCACTTGTCAGTCAAATCCTACTAATACTGGGTAGGTGAAACATTTAAAAGAACATTTGTAGTTCCTCCTTTTATTGGAAACCCAAAGCCCTCTTTCTTCGGGTCTTATAAAATGAGCTTTTCTTTGGAACCGCAGTGACACCAGGGCTCTCCTAGTCCACAGAGGCACCAGCCCTGCCCCTGCTTCTGCCCCACTTGGACATATCACCCCAAACAGCACCAGCAAGTCCCCCACTTAATACCCAGGAGGTCACACAGTTGACCAAATATAAAACCCAGACTCAGCCTGGCACTCGACCCTGCCTCCTCCCTCTCACCTCTTTCCAGAAGATTCTAACGTACCTTGCCAACTGCCTTTTCCACTTGTTCTTTATTTGAAAAAAAAATCACACCGTTTTCCCCAAAGTCACAAGCGATGCGTGAATTGCCAGATCCTCTAGCGCTGTCCCCCTTCAGGTCCTCCTAGAGGCCTCTGCACAGACGGGTGCCAGGCATCCGCAGACCCGCTTTCTGAAGCCTCTCCCTGCCTCGCCTCCCATCGCCCACTCCCTGCTGGTGTTCCCATAGCAGCTCCGCTCCATCGCCTCTTTGGCTCCGCTCTTAATGATCATGACTCCGCGGGCTCTGCTCTGGCGCTGGGCATTGGAATGGGGGTTTTAGAAGCACAGGCTCATTTAATCTTCACCGTTGCCCTGCATGGGAGTTTCTATAATTACCCTCAGTGTACAGATGAAGGGATTGAGGCGCAGAGAGATTCAGTAACCTATTCTCAGTCAGAGAGTTGGCAGAGCTGGGGGTCGAACTTGGGTCTAATGAGTAGTCAATGGTATTAATGACTATTCTGGAAACTGTTCTTGGCCTCTCCCCAACTTCTTCTCTTTTCTGGTTTCTTTCCCTCTTATCCTTCTCCTCTTGCTCTGCTTTCTCTTCCTTCCCCTCTTATTTCCACTGGTATCCTCTTCCCTTTGGGAATATCACTAGTTCTTGGAGCTTTAGTTCCCCTGCCTGAGTGACCTCCCTCTGAGCTCAGCCTTCAGCCTCCAGCCTCCATTTCTTTCTTTTCTTCCTTCCTTCTTTTTCTTCATTGGCACTGGGGGTGGAATCCAGGGGTGATTTACCACTGAGTTACATCCCCAACTCTTTTTATTTTCAGAAAGGGTCTCATTAAATTGCTGAGGCTGGCCTCAAACTTGTGGTCCTCCTGTATCAGCCTCTCAAGTAGCTGGGATTATAATCATGGGCCACCACGCTGGCTGTTTTCACCTCTTTATTGAGTTCCAAACACACTCCCATGTTGTAGCTTCCCAATGGCTATCTCTCCTTCTTGAGCCCTGCAGGTTCCAAGGGAGCTCCTTTCTTCCTCTGTCTTGCTGCACCTGAGATCCTGAATTACTCAGCCAGCATCTCTCTCCTCCTGGTCACTTAGACTCAGGCCTCTCTTTCCATACCCTGCCCAACCCACCCCCTGGCCCCTCAATGGTGTTTTCCTTTCTTTCCAGTCTCACCTGTGTTACCACTGGTTTGCATTACTGCAAGGACCCCTGATGTTAGAGCCTATTTTTTCAACTCTCTCTAAACTCACATAGTGATGCCAAACCATTTTTCGTGAGACAGAACTCAAACTGCATGCATAAAAGCTAACTCTTACATAATGCTAAATAGCAGGGCGTATAGTAAAAGCTTTATCCACTTAGGCCTGGTGGGGTGGGGGGTAGGTAAGGAAACCAAAGTTCAGAGACACATACAGACTTGTTCTAGTTTGTACAGCTAGCAGCACTGGGATTTGAATCCAGGTCATTTGACTCCAAAGTGCCTGCTTATAACCACCACAGCACACTGTCTCCTGTCACACTCCTGCCCAAAAACACTCTCTGGTTCCTCATTGCCTAGCACAAACTGTCTGAAAAGTCCCCATGAGTTCTTCTCAAGTTACCCACCCAGCGTTAGCCCCTTCTCCTGTTCTTTCTCCTTCCAATTATTCAATCAAGATGCCCTCTTAGCTGCCTGCTACACCCGGTTCCCTAAGAGTTTCCTGCCTTTGGATTTTGTTAATACCAATCCTGTGTCAAGGATACCCTTCTCCCATCACCAGTCAAGCCAGGCTCATCCTTTGAGGCTTGTTTCAAGAGTCACCATATCTTCATGAAGACCTGTCTAATTTCCTCTTGGGCAAGCAGGTGCACCCCTCCCTCCTCTGAGCTCGCCACCTCTTCCCTGGCCTCTACCTGTGGCCCCGGATACTCCTTTCTCTGCAGCCACTTGATATTTTCCTGCTTGAGCTCTGCTAATAGATGCCGCGATGCACTGTGCACCTCATCCTGCACCTGCCCTGTGCTGCCTGCACACCTGGAGCCCAACAGCACCGTCCAGCGAGTGAGCACAGGAGCCATCAGAGTTGGCACTGAGGATGCTCCCTGGTGCCACTTCACACCCATCAGGATGGGTGATATGAAACTAAAAACCAGAAAATAACAAGTGTTGGTGAGAATGTGGAGAAGCTGGAACCATTGTCCACTGTTTCTGGGAATGGAAAATGGTAGAAAACAGTAAAAGGATCCCCCAAAACATTAAACCTAGAATGACCATATGATCCAGTAATAATTCCACTTCCAAACATAGGCCCCAAAGAGTTGAAAGCAGGACCCTTGAGGGTATTTGCACACCCATGCTCACAGCAGCAATGCTCACCATAGTTAAAAGCAGCAACCCTGGTGTCCATCAAGGGATGAATAGAACAAAATGTGGTATACTCATACAATGGAATACTATTCAGCCTTAAAGATGAAGGGCTGTGGTACAGGATGGGTGAAACTTGAGGGCATTATGTTAAGTAAATTAAGCCTGTCACAGAAAGGACCAATATTCTATGATTCCAATTATGTGAGGTACTTAGAGTAGTTAAACCCATAGGGACAGAAAGCAAAGTCGTGGTTGCCAGGGGCTGGGTGGAGGGGGCAATGGGAGTTAGTGTTGACTGGGTAGAGTCTCAGTTTGGGAAGATGGGGAAGTTCTGGAGACAGAGGGTGGTGATGGCCACACAACAATTGGATATACCTAATGCCACCGAATTGTACACTTAAAAATAGTTACTTCTACTTCATGTGTATTTTTCCACAATTAGAAAAAAAAAAAAAAAAAAAAAAAAAGAGGGAGCGTGTTATCTTGGCAGCAGATTGCACTGGAATAGGTAGGGGAGCTGGGTGAAGAGACACCACCTGGGGGTGTGGAGTCACTGCAAACATCTTTAGGCGGTTATGGAGGGGCCAGGCCATACTCACTGACCAGGGATGGTGGTTATAGATGGCAGAGCAGGGAGGCAGAGGTTAGAATCCACGGCTACCACTTTCTGGTTTGGGAACTTTGGCCAAGTCATTTAACCCCTTAGCACTTTATCTGACAGGGGCCCTCATAGTGAATGGTGCTTGGTTCAGGGCCTTCCTAGCATGCAGGGAGGGCTTAATCAGCAGCAGCTCTCATCTCCCCAGCGTATCCTGGTACCATGTTGCTCAAAGTGTGGGGGCAAGACCGGCTGCACCAACATCCCCTGGGGCTTACTGAAGTGGAGATTTGGGCGCCCTGCTCAGGACTTACTGTGTCAGGAATCTCTAGGTGGATCCCAGGAACTTGTGTTGTGAGCAGGTAGCACAGATATATCATGACAACCATTGTTAGGACTAAAGGAAACATGAAGAGTCTAGGCTGAGCAACAGCTGGTTAAATCAGACTGGTCTTCAGAGACCAGACCTTGGCAGAGGGCAGGCCACAGACTCCACTGTAAAACTCTGTCCTTGGAGACACTCGTGGTTTTATCTGAAGGCAGCTGACCCTGTGATGGGCAACTTCTTTGTGCAGCTGAAGGAGAGGACCGATTAGAGGAACAGTTTGTGTCCTGCCGCCACCCTGGACATCGTGCGTCCATGGCACGGACAGAGAGGTTCATGTACTCTGCCTAGCGGTCAAGTGAACGACTGTCCCCACTCGGCAGCCTGTTCCCAGGAGGGACAGCAAGGGAGGGAGGGAGACAGAGAGATAAGGTGTCCATCCCACAGCTAGAGTTGAGATAGGGTCTCCTCACATGGCTGAAAAGGACAGAAAGAGCAACATGACAACAATAAACACTGGCCGCAGCCCTGGGAAAGCTGCTCTTGGGAATGTAATGTGGCCAGAACATATCGTGCCCTTTGAAGGGGTGCCCCGTGCTCAGACCTCCCTCGCCCAGGGATGCTTACCTGGAAGAACCAGAGGGCCCGATAAGGAAGCCCTCAGCCTCCCGCCTCCGCGTCTCGAGACCGAATCTGTTCTAGCTGTTTGGTTCCTGGGGCTGGGGATGTCGAGAAAGCCCGAGGGAGGTGGCCCAGGGCAGAATACAAGGCTCCATTCTCCACAAACTGCTCATTTTAAACAAGTGCTACACAGCCCACTTGTGAAGGTTTAGGGGCAGAGCCTATGGTCCTTGGAGAAGGGACAAGTGTCCAGCTGGGACCCTCGGGGTTGGGGATTCTCTGGTCAAGTTCAAGTGTGTATTTTGCAAAGGACCCACTCTCTCTGGCATGGGTGCCTCTTGTCAAAATAGCATGCTGTTGGGGCTGGGGATACAGCTCAGTTGGTAGAGTGCTTGCCTCGCATGCACACGGCCCTGGGTTCAATCCCCAGCACCACCACCACCACCAAAAAAAAAAAAAAGCATGCTGTCATTGGTCACTATTGGTAGGTTCATTCACAGCCAGGGTCCCTTCTCCAGGTCCTCTGGACAAGGGCAAGGTATCCATTCCATGCCCTTTGGCATCAATGGGGACCCTCAGCAGGGAGGTCATATAGAGAATGGGCAGAGTGGGCTGGAGAAGCTGCAAACACAGGAGATTTGAGAGGCATCATGGGCTGCATGTGGCCCTAGGAGGTCAGGAGGCCTCAGAAGACTTTAAAATGTATGTAATTGTATTTTTTATTGGGACAAAATTCATGTAACGTGAAACTAACCATTTTAATATGTGTAGTTCTGTAATTCTCTGTGCATTCACAATATTGTCAACCACCCCTCTATCTAGCAGCAGTTTTGAGACTGGGGGACAGGGTCAGGGCCAGACTAAGGAGTGCCATTGGAGGGAAGAGTGAGGTTGTTTGTAGGCACTGGGGGTGAGAGACAGGCCTCAGAGGATCTGGTAGACATGGGAGAGGTGAAGGCCTGGAGTTGGGAGAAAGATGCAGATGTGAACCCAGGCGACAGAGCCCTGCATGTGAAGAGAATGCTCAGCAAGAGAGCCATAAGGGGAGCCCAGGCAGAGGCCAGGGACCCCTCACACTTATAGAAGAACGTGGCTGGAGGCTACCAGGCTCTGATACAAGGTCAATTGAGTGCTTGTTTGAGGCCAGGCTTGCCTTTCCTTTGTGTTGACCCAAGAAAAGGTGGTGGTGGTGGTGGTGGTGGTGGTGGTAGGGGCACTGCCCCTGTGTGATTTGACCTTCCCAGATATTAGAGAGATTTGGTTAGTTCTTGTCAGTGGTCCCTCTTTCTTCTTCTTCCCTATTTCCTCCACTGTATTGGGGGATGACATCATTCCTCAGATTTTCTTTGAACAGAGATGCACCCATGAACCCAACAGAACAGCAGCCCAGTGGTTCCCGCAGTCAGAAGAAGAGTGGCACCTGCTCCAGGCCAAGGCTTTGGAGGCTCCCCTCTGGCCCTCTGCTAGCCATGTCCTTCCCAGACAGGGAGGAGCCCATTCGTCCCAGATACATCTGTCCAGAGCTTGCACTCTTCCCTCTACCCATGCTCTAGGCACCTGGAACGCTGGGATTCCACCCCCGAAGCCCTCAGCATGCCTTCTGGGCAAGCAGAGGACGTCTCCCAGGATGGACAACACTGCTTTGGAGGGCCAAGGGACAACTTTCAGAGAAGGGCATGAACGGAGCTCAGGGGTGCAGATCAGGGTGGCTGAGTTCTTACGTAAGACATCCCTGGGGGGCTGAATGTGGGAAGATGAGCAGTCGGGGGCTTTGGTCCACGTTCTGGTGTGGCGTTTTAGAAGTCTAGCCAGCCCTGAGGGTCTTTAAGAGGCCGTATTTGCTCATGTTCTGTTCTTTTCTTTCTGGAACTGGGGATTGAACCCAGTGGCGCTCTACCACTGAGCCGTATCCCCCAGCCCCCTTTTCAGTTTATTCTGAGACAAGTTCTTGTTAAGTTTCTCAGGATGGCCTTGAGCTTGGGATCCCTCTGTCTCCATGTCCTGAGTAGCTCGGATTATAGGCATGTGCCACCACACCTGGCAGATAGAAGTATTTTTATTTAACACTCTATTGCTTGATTTAAAGATTTAGGTGTGTGGCAAGCAGCTCCTCACTGTTTTATTTAACACTCTATTGCTTGATTTAAAGATTTAGGTGTGTGGCAAGCAGCAACTCCTCAATCCTCTTGCCTTGAACCCTGTACGTGCCAGGAGTAGGCTGCCTGCAGCCTCCTCACTGGGCACGACTGAAGGGCGAGCTGTGATTCTCAATGTATTTTCTTCTTCTTGGAACCTGAAATGTGGTGAGAGGGAATTTCCTAAAAGAATCTGTAAAACTGAATGATGAACTAGTAAGTGACACTGGGGTCCGCCTTTCCAGCTTATTTTCTGTTGCTCCCTGTACAACACCCTCTGCAGGAGGGTTGGGGGTACAGACTTTTGAATGCACGTGTGTGTTTGTGTGCATGTGTGTGTGCATGTGAACAGTTCTCTCCACATCAGCCTCAGATCAAGTGCTCATGCTCACATGCTTACAAACCCTCTCCCAGGGGCTGAGGCCTCTAGAACTTTCTAGAAATTATCCAGTCATAGACTTAGTTTCCAACTCCCTTGACCAACCATTACACATTAGGCATCATGACAGTGGCTACATCATCACCATTTCAACCACCGTCATCTGGCTCCCCCACCTTTACTACCATTGCCACCACTACTACCACCACCACCTCCAACACCATCACCTTGGTCACTTCCAAACCCACTCCCCTCGTCACCATCATTACAAATGCCCCTCACCTCAGCACCATCATCATGCAATCATTCAGTCACTAAACACTTCTGGGCATCTGTTTGACCAGACATTATCCTGGGCACTTGGGATTCCTCACTAAACAAAACAGGCAAGGTCTCTACAGAGCTCACGTTTAAGGGGGCAAAGGGAAGACTCTGTAAACCACAAATGTAGTAAATGAGTGAGTCAGCTAAAATGCTGGAACTTGATACATGCACTAGAAAGGAAGTAGAGGATGGAGAGAGGGAGCAAAGGTGAGGAAAGTGATCAGGATGTGGTGTCATAAAGATGGTCAGAGGCAGTGAGTCAAGACATAAAGGAGGCGAGGGAGTTAGCTGTGCTCACTTATATCATTTACTGAGTGCTTATTAGGTGATTTTGTATACTCATTACCTTATAAAGAGAATTTGGGAAAAGGCTGAAATGGCAAGGACTAAATTCCTTCAATAGTGTGTTTCAAGTTCCAATCAATTTCACTTTTCACAGTGCTACTAGGCAGCCCTGCCAGGTTTCTTTTACAATGCTGCCCCCTGGTGCTAAATAGAAGCACTGCAGGGCGAGGAAATTGAGATCTTAATCATTTGTCAGAATCAATCCACCCACATCAGGCGTTAACATAGTTAAGTGTTTCAAAACACTGAAAAAAATACTGTGACACAAGCATGTTTTAAATTTTAAAAATCGAACAAGGCAAAACTAAAAGGAATGGGCCAAAACTAAAAGCCAAATTTGCAAAAATATAAAATCATATTTTGTTAATTATATTATTTTTACAATAAGCTTTTAACCAAATAGAGTTTATGCTTTGGATGCGAGTAAAATTATCATTATTGTTACATTAAGAAGAAAACCCAGACAGGGCTACATTGTTAATGATAATTGAAGAAAATACCACTTATTGAGTACTTTGTGTGTCAGTGTTAGTAAGCTTGTCATGTGACAAAAATACATGACAAGAACAATCTAGAGTAGTAGAGTTTATTTGGGGCTCATGATTTCGGAGATTCAGCCCACAGTTGGCTGTGTGCCCAAGTGAGGCAGAGAATCATGGCAGAAGGGAATGGCAGAGAAGCTGCTTGACTCTTGGCATCCAGGAAGGAGAGAGAGAGGGCGGAGCCGGAAGGGGTCACAAGGAAGTTGAGCCCTTCCAGGCCACACACCTAGTGACCCACTTCCTCCAGCCTCACCTGCTTGCCTACAGTTACCACCCAGTCAGTTCATTCAAATCAGAATGGACTCTCACAAGCCAATTCTTTCACCTCTGAATATTCACGGATTAACACGGGAGCTTTTGGGAGACACCTCATATCCAAATCACAATAGGCAAGCACTGTGTTGATATTTTCCTTCAATTCCCAATTAAACTTCACAGTATTTTACGAGGGCAGGATTATCACATTTTATTTGAGGTTCCAAGAGATCCCCAGGGTCCTATGGCCGGTAGATAGATGTTGAAGCTGTAATTGAAGAGAAGTTTCTCGCATCCCAAGCTTAAGCATTTTGGTAAAATAAGTGTGATGTGTGATGGTTTCTTTCTTACCATATAAAGTATGTATTTTCAACCAAGAGTCAACCTGCTAGCTAATATTATGTAAAAAGGGAGCGTTAGATGCATCCTTAACAGGATAAATTATTAAAGCAAACCCATTTCAGGCCAGACATGGGAAAACATTACAAGCATCCTCATGTAAGTGGGAGGAGATAAGCCATCCATTAGCATCATATTACTTAATATTCTGGATGTCAAGGAAATGAACCAAAAAAACAATAATTTTGGAGTTTAAAAAATTAGAAATGAGGAGGTAAATCATCAATAGTTTGGAGATGGTATATAAGTATATACTCAGAAAACCCAAGAAAAACAAATGAAAAAAAAAATATTACAGATAACAAGACAGTCGGTAAGGTGGCAGGTCCAAAGTTCACATTTAGAGCAAAATAGCTTCCAGTAGCTACTAGTCAGAAGACACAGTGGAAGAAGAGGCCCCATTTACCACATCAATAAGAAAGAGAAAAGTTCTAACCTTAAATTTAATGTGAAAAAACCATTTCAATAAGACTTCAAAATGCTTCTGAAGGCACAAGAGATTTAGACAAATAGAAATTCAGACCATGTTCTTAAATAGAAAAACTCAATGTTATGTAACTTATCCCCCAGTTAATTTAAAAATTTGAGGGGACTTAAAATAAAAAAAAATCATTATGAAATGTTTTTTTAGGGGGGAAGAACTAGATCTGTTGATTATAAAGACATGTAAAAATAAACATTAGAGATTAGATTCATGGTGTCTAAAGTTAATAATAATGTATTGCCTGTCCTTCCTTCCTTCCTTCTTTCCTTCCTTCCTTCCTTCCTTCCTTCCTTCCTTCCTTCCTTCCTTCCTTCTTTCCTTCTTCTGAGGATTGAGCCCAGGGATGCTATACTACTGAGATACATCCCTAGTCCTTTTTATTTTTTGAGACAGGGGCTCTCTCATTGAGTAGCCAAGATGGCTTCTTGTGACCCTCCAAGTCATTGTGATTACAGGCATGAACCACCATGCTTGGCTTGTATTGTATATTTCAAAATTGCTAAGAGGGTAGACTTCAATATTCTCACCATTAAACATAAGTGAGTGAAGTGATGGATATGTTATTAAGCTTAATTTAGTCATTTCACGATGTATGCATATATCAAAACATCATGTCCTACCCCATAAATATATTCAATGATTATTTGTCAACTTAAAAAAAGAACTGCTAGGCAACTTCTGCCAGGGAGAATAATGAGGGGATAATTCTGCCAATTATTAAAATCTATTATTATAAGGATTTAAATACATTAGACAGATCAATGGAATGTATTTGAAAAGGAAAGTTAAGAAACAGACCTGATGCACCTGGACATTTACTATACCATAAAGATGGGGTTTCAAATCAATGGAGGAAAACTAGAGATTGTTCAAATAATGGGATTTGGAAAACTCAAAGACAACAACCAGGAGGCAAATTTGGACCTATACCTTTCATCTTACACCAAAATATATATCAGACTTAGTCCAATAAGGAATCTAAAGGGAAAGGCCATAAAAGTGCTAGAAGCAAGAGAGAAGTCTTCCATAATCCCAGAGGGACAGAGTTCCTTCAAAATATGACACAAAACCAGGAAGCCATAAAAATTGACTGAAAAATTCCAATTGCCAGCAATAAATGAGAAAGAAAAAGGACAAATCAAAATGTGAGCAAAATATGGAAGAGGACCACACCATTAGCATGATGTGCAGTAACAGGGACAATTCCATCTGGTGCATGGCTGGAGCAAGCGAGGCCATCCTGAAATGGGGTAGAGATTGATAGAAGGAAATGGACCAGCTGCATGCATCGAATTTGTTTATCTAAATATTTTTGGTAAGGGAAGGTATGTTTGGCACCAACAAAAGCATCCTTCTGACTGGCTAATATTATCAGGTGTTTGGTATGCAATATTCTGTGTTCTCTCTTTTATAATAAAATAGGCAATGGGAAAAAAATGAACTAAGTTGTTATTGAAAACTCAGGGACAGGCCCATAAGGAGAATTAAAGACAGGGCATTAATGTACAACAGGATATTGCAAAGAATAGAAGGGTCAGCAGAATGCTTACACCAATATCCTTGCATTTAAGAACCTTTAAATAGATTATAAGAACCAGGTACAGAGGCCCACACCTGCAATCCCAGCAACTTGAGAGACTGAGGCAGGAAGATTGAAAGTTTGAGGCCGGCCTCAGCAACTTAGTAAGACACTGTCCCAAAATAAAACAAAGAATAAAAGAAGAAGCCGGGCGCGGTGGCGCACACCTGTAATCCCAGCATTTGGAAGGCTGAGGCAGGAGGATCGCGAGTTCAAAGCCAGCCTCAGCAATGGCGAGGCACTTAGCAACTCAGTGAGACCCTGTCTCTAATAAAATACAAAAAAGGGCTGGGGATGTGGCCCAGTGGTCGAGTTCTGAGTTCAATCCCCGGTAAAAAAAAAAAAAAAGAAGAAGAAGGATTAGGGATATACTTCATGGGGTGGGGTGGGGTTACTTTGGGTTCAATCTACAGTATGGTCCAAAAAAAATTTATGACACCAAGAACCAGTATAATAAAAGTAAACCACCTGGAGACTGTTGGGAACCATTTAATTAGCCTCCTCCTCACGGGCTTTCCATACTGGAGCAGAGATGCCAAAGCATTTACTTGCTGGGGCTGAACCTGGGAAGATGGCCTAGGCAACAGATATGGGTCTAGTTTGTTAAGAGAAACAGTTTGAGGAAAGATGAGGATGATCATGGAGACAGAGATAAGGATGGAGAGAATGAAGTTGATGGTGTTTGGACTCCTGCCCTTCTTGAAGTTTGTTACATAGCAGACAAATCTCCTTTCTTGACCCAAGCTTTTTTTGAGTTAGGTTTTTGTCCCTTGGGACTAAAGAATCCTGATTCTCTCTATCATCATTGTGGTAGGCTTGAGGTTTGAGGTCACCCATGAAGACATGACCTCTATCCCCATATGGTGACTTTTTGCAATGGTGTGGCACCAAGTGGCTTCTAAGAAGGAGATTCATGTACAGTGCTAATGCAGTTCCTCTAAGGGACCCCAGAGTTAAGCAGCATCCACCTTTAGAAAACTCATGGAGAAGATAAAGCTGAATGGAGACAAGACTTCAACCTTTGTGGAGTGGATCTAATTGCTCCAAATAAAAACATGTTGGTACCATTCTTGTCTTCCCTAGATGGCATCAGAATCAAAAGATGGTACAGCATCTGATATGTTAATATCAGACCAAAGAGAATTTTAGGAGAAAAACACTAAGAAAGACAAAGAGGGTTATTTCATGTGAAAAAGTCTAGCGAGAAGATACAACACATGAACTTACATGGTCCTAGCAGTGTAGTCTATAAATGAAAATAAATCACACAGTTAACCAGAGACACAGACACAGAATTAGAATTGGATTTCAGACCACAGTTCTTAGAATAGATTAAGAGGATAGATTAAATAGATTAAAAAAAAAGTGGAAAGAATAAGAAATGGAAGTGGAATTAGAATGAACAATGTATGTATGTATGTATGTATGTATGTACAAATGAATAAGAGCATCCTGATTAATAAATTTTACTAAAATAGAGGGATTGAGGAAAAGAGAGGGAGAGGGAGAGAGAGGAAGGAGAAATCATTTTTTCATAGAAAGCATATTTTCCCCAAACCTGTATATTGAGGTACAGGGAAAGAATTAACAGAATATAAAGAATAATTTTATAGACCATGTTTTCCTAACTACAGTGAAATAAAATTAGAAATAACTTAGGGGTTAAAGAAAATATAATAGAAAATCTGAAATGTTTAGAATTAGACAATAATACCAATTTTACTTTTCAGTGCTTGTAAGTGAAAACTAAAGTGATCCTTAGAGGTAATTTTCAAATTCTACAACAAATTTGTTAGAAAAAAAAAAAGAACAAAAATAAATGGCATCACTTGTTGGAAACTCACAAAATCCAAAATAATTAATGAATGAGAAAGAAAAGCACTCTGAAACATGCAAAGTGTTTCTTAAGAAAAAATGTTTTCACAGGCCCGCTGACCTCCCACCAGCCCGGGCAGGCCCAGGAAAGGCCCACTGACCTCCCACCAGCCCGGGCAGGCCCAGGAAAGGCCCACTGACCTCCCACCAGCCCGGGCAGGCCCAGGAAAGGCCCACTGGCCTCCCACCAGCCCGGGCAGGCCCAGGAAAGGCCCACTGACCTCCCACAAGCCCAGGAAGGCCCAGGACAGGCCCACTGAACTCTGACGAGCATGGGCAGGTCAGGACAGGCCCGCTGAACTCCGCTGAGCCTGGGCAGGCCCAGGACAGACCACGGACCTCCTCTGAGCGTGGGTAAGCCCAGGTCAGTCCCACCAACACCCACCTAGCGCGGGCAGGTCAGGACAGGCCCGCTGACCTCCTCCGAGTGCAGGCTGGCCCAGGTCAGCCCCATGGACCTCCGCTTAGTGTGGGCCCTGGTTCATCCCTCCACTGGCAAACACCTGCTGAGCTCAGGGTCTGCCATAGGCCCGCCTCTTCCGACTAACAGACCACCCTGGGAGCTCAGATTCATCCAGTTCTGCCCACACTAACCTGCGTGGGACCCAGGCCCAGGGTAGGTCCAGAGTCTGCTACCCCACCCCGACGTGGGAGCACAAGCCCAACCCACTTCCATTTTGAGACACTGCAGACATAGCCATAGCCTTCCCCACACAGTAGCCCCTGCCTTTTGACAATAGACAGGGCCTAAAAGCAGCCACATCTCAGTGCAGGCGTCTCAAAGACATTGTAAGGCCCACCCTTTCAGCCCCATCTCCGAAGATGTTGCATCCATCTTGGTGCACCTTCACCGTTATCTCGAGTTATCTCTGCTATTGCCGACACCACCTTTAGTTGCAGTAGCATACATCAAGGGACACCTGCAGGGTCTGAAAGCCCAACATTAAGGTGAGGCACAGACAATTTGCATGGAAACTACAAGAATATAGCGTAGAAACTATAATATCTCAGATCCACACTGCAAGAAAGGAAGACAAATAGACAACATAAAAAAAACAAGGGAGGAAATTACCTCAAACAAACCAGGATACTACAATAATAGAACCCATGCTCAACAAAGTTGATGAAATGTCAGAGAAGGAGTTCAGAGGTTCATAATTAAAATGATCTGTGGATTAAGAATGACCTAAATGAGCGAATACAGGCAAAAATTGATCACTACAACAAAGATATAAGAGAGCAAATACAGGTAGCAAGAGATTATTTCAAAAAAGAGATAGACACTCTGAAAAAAAAAAGTCAGAAATCCTTGAAATGAAGGGAACAATAAACCAAATAAAAAACACAATAGAAAGCATCACCAACAGACTAGATCAATTGGAAGAAAGAACATCAGATAATGAAGACAAAGTATATAATCTTGAAAATAAAGTTGACCACACAGTGAAGATAGTAAGAAATCATGAACAGAACATCCAAGAATTATGGGACAGCAGCAAAAGACCAAATATATGAGTAATTGGGATAGAGGAAGGCACAAAGTTTCAAACCAAAGGAATGCAATCTCTTCAATGAGATAATATCAGAAAATTTCCCAAGCATGAAGAAGGAATTGGAAAACCAAATACAGGAGGCTTTCAGGACACCAAATGTACAAAATTACAACAGATCTATGCAAAGACACATTATAATGAAAATACTTACCATACAGAATAAGGATAGAATCTTAAAAGCTGCAAGAGAGAAAAATCAGATCACATATAGGGGGAGACCAATTCGTATCATGACATATTTTTCAACCCAGACACTCAAAGTCAGGAGATCATGGAACAACATATACCAAGCTCTGAAAGAAAATGGATGCCAACCAAGAATATTATATGCAGCAAAATTAAGCTTTAGATTTGAGGATGAAATAAAAACCTTCCATGATGAACAAAAGTTAAAAGAATTTACAAGTAGAGAGCCAGCACTACAGAACATCCTTGGCAAAATATTCCATGAAGAGAAAACAAAAAACAATGATGAAAATCAGCAGAGGGAGGTATTACACTAAAGGAAAAACTAATCAGAGAAACCATGTCAAGTTAATACCAAAAATGAACAAAAATGGCCAGGAATACAAATCATGTCTCAATAATAACTCTGAATGTTAGTGGCCTAAACTCACCAATTAAAAGACATAGACTAGCAGATTGGATAAAAAAAACAAAAAAAAAAAAAAAAAAACCCAACCAACAATATGCTGCCTCCAAGAGACTCATCTCATAGGAAAAGACATCCATATGCTGAAGGTGAAAGGTTGGGAGAAATCATCCACTCACACGGACTGTGGAAGCAAGCAGGGGCTTCCATCCTCATATCAAATAAAATAGACTTCAAGCTAAAGTCAAGCAAAAGGGGTAAAGAAAGACAAGACATACTGCTCAAGGGAAGCATACACCAACAAGACTTAAAAATTATAAATATATATGCCCTAAACAATGGAGCACCCACGTTCATCAAACAAACTCCTTGCAAGTTCAAGAGTCAAATAATAATTTGACTCAATAACACAATAATTTTGGGTGATATAACACACCTTTTCACCACTGGATAGATCTCCCAAATAAAAGCTGAACAAAGAAACTATAGAACTCGAAAATACAATAAATAACTTAGACTTAACTGACTTATATAGGATATTTCATCCTTCAATGAGCAAATACACTTTCTTCTCAGCAGCACATGGATCCTTCTCTAAAATGGACCATATATTATGCTACAAAACAACTCTTAGCAAATATAAAAAAAAAAACCCTGCATTCTATCAGACCATAATGAAATGAAATTAGAAATCAATGATAAAATAAGAAGTAAAAGCTACTCCAACACCTGGAGATTAAATAATATGCTACTGAATGACCAATGGGTTGCAGAAGACATCAAGGAGGAGATTAAAACATTCTTAGAGGTGAATGAGAACACAGACACAACATATCAAAATCTCTGGGACACTATGAAGGCAGTTCTAAGAGGAAAGTTCATTGCACGGAGCTTCATTCCTCAAAAGAAGAAAAAGTCAACAAATAAATGACTTAACATTACATCTCAAAGCCCTAGAAAAAGAAGAACAATCCAACACCGAAAGCAGTAAAAGACAGGAAATAATTAAAATCAGAGCTGAAATCAATGAAATTGAAACAAAAGAAACAATTGAAAAAATTGACAAAACAAAAAGTTGGTTCTTTGAAAAATAAATAAAATTGACAGACCCTTAGCCAGGCTAACAAAGAGAAGGAGAGAGAAAACTCAAATTACTAACATACTTGATGAAAAAGGAAATATCACAACAGACAATACAGAAATACAGAAAATAATTAGAAATTATTTTGAAAACTTGTACTCCAATAAAATACAAAATATCAAAGTCACTGACAAATTTCTAGAGCCGTATGATTTGCCCAAATTGAATCAGGATGATATACACAATTTAAACAGACCAATTTCAAGCAATGAATATGCCATCAGAAACCTACCAACCAAGGAAAAAACCCAGGACCAGATGGATACACAGCCGAGTTCTACAAGACCTTTAAAGAAGAACTGATATCAATACTCTTCAATTTATTTCAGGAAATACGAAAAGAGGGAGCACTTCCAAACTCATTCTATGAGGCCAATATCACCCTGATTCCAAAACCAGGCAAAGATGCATCAAAAAAAAAAAAAAAAAAAAAGAAAACTTCAGACCAATATTTCTAATGAACATAGATGCAAAAATTCTCAATACAATTCTGGCAAATTGGATACAAAAACATATCAAAAATATACTATACCACAATCAAGTGGGGTTCATTCCAGGGATGCAAGGATGGTTCAACATACAGAAATCAATAAATGTAATTCATCACATCAATAGACTTAAAGAACCATATTATTATCTCAATAAATGCAGAAAAAGCATTCGAGAAAATACAGCACCCTTTCATGTTCAAAACACTAGAAAAACTAGGGATATCAGGAACATATCTCAACATCGTAAAAGCTATCTATGCTAAGCCCAAGGCCAACATCATTCTAAATGGAGAAAAATTATGTGTTCCCCCTAAAAACCGGAACAAGACAGGGATGCTTTCTTTCACCACTGCTATTTAACACAGTCCTTGAAACACTGGCCAGAGCAATAAGACAGATGAAAGAAATTAAAGGGATACAGATAGGCAAAGTAGAACTCAAATTATCACTATTCACTGATGATATGATTCTATGCCTAGAAGACCCAAAAAATTCCACCAGAAAACTTCTAGAACTCATAAATGAATTCATCAAAGTAGCAGGATACAAAATCAATACCCATAAATCAAAGGCATTTCTATATATCAGTGACAAATCCTCTGAAAGGGAAACCATGAAAACCACCCCATTTACAATAGCATAAAACAACAACAACAACAAAAACTTGGGAATCAACTTAACAAAAGACGTGAAAGACCTCTATAATGAAAACTACAGAACACTAAAGAAAGAAATTAAAGAAGGCCTTAGAAGATGGAAAGATCTACCTTGTTCTTGGATAAGCAGAATAAATATTGTCAAAATGACCATACTACCAAAAGCACTATACAGATTTAATGCAATTCCAATCAAAATCTCAATGACATTCTTCACAGAAATAGAAAAAGCAGTCATGAAATTCATCTGGAAAAATAAGAGACCCAGAATAGCTAATGCAATCCTTAGCAAGAAGAGTGAAGCAGGTAGCATCACTATACCAGACCTTAAATTATACTACAGAGCAATAGTAACAAAAACAGCATGGTATTGGCACCAAAATAGACTGGTAGACCAATGGTACTGAATAGAGGACACAGAGACTAACACATATAATTACAGTTATCTTATATTAGACAGAGGTGCCAAAAATGTACATTGGAGAAAAGATAAATGGTGCTGGCAAAACTGGAAATCCATATGCAGCAAAATGAAATTAAACCCCTATCTCTCACCATGCACAAAACTCAACTCAAAGTGGATCAAGGACCTAGGAATTAGACCAGAGACACTATTAGAAGAAAAAGTAAGCCCTAATCTCTGACATGTCAGATTAGGCCCCAATTTCCTTAATAAGACTCCTGTAGCACAAGAATTAATATCAAGAATCAATAAATGGGATAGATTCAAACTAAAAAGCTTCTTCTCAGCAAAAGAAACAATCAGTGAGGTGAATAGAGAGCCTACTAATTGGGAACAAATTTTTTTACCACATGCACGTCAGATAGAGCACTAATCTCTAGAATATATAAAGAACCCAAATATCTTAACACCAAAAACCCCCCAAATAACCCAATCAATAAATGGGCCAAGGAACTGAACAGACACTTCTCAGAAGAAGATATACAATCAATCAACAAATCCATAAAAAAATGTTCAACATCTCTGGCAATTAGAGAAATGCAAATCAAAACTACTCTAAGATTTCATCTCACACCAGTCAGAATGGCAGCTATTAATGTGGGGGAAAAGGCACACTCATACATTGCTGGTGGGACTGCAAAATGGTGCAGCCAATCTGGAAAACAGTATGGAGATTCCTTGGAAAACTGGGAATGGAACCACATTATGACCCAGCTATCCCACTCCTTGGTCTATACCTAAAGGAATTTAAAACAGCATGTGACAGGGACACAGCCACATCAATGTTTATAGCAGCACAATTCACAATAGCTAAACTATGGAACCAACCTAAATGCCCTTCAGTGGATGAATGGATAAAGAAACTGTGGTATATATACACAATGGAGTATTACTCAGCAATAAAGAGAATAAAATAATGGCATTCACAAGTAAATGGATGAAAACGGAGAATATAATGCTAAGTGAAGTTAGTCAATCCCCAAAATCCTAAGGCCGAATGTTTTTTGTGATATAAGGAGGCTGATTCACAGTGGGGTTGGGATGGGGAGCATAGGAGGATTAGAGGGACACTAGAAAGGCAAAGGGGCAGGGAGGGGTTTGGAATGAGCAAAATGGTAAAAAGAAGGAGGGTAGAATGAGATGGATATCATTACCCTAAGTGCATGTATGAAGACATGAAAGGTGTGAATATACTTTGTATACAACCAGAGATATGTAAAAATGTGCTCTATAAGTGTTATATGAATTGTAATGCATTCTGCTGTCATATATAACAACTTAGAAAAAAAAAAAAGAAATAATATTTTCATTATCCAAATTTGTCAAATGAAGACAAAATGATCCTTGGGGGTAAATTTGTAGCCCAGTACACATTTTAGAAAGTCTAATCTAAATCTAATAATGAGGAAATAATTGCAAGCTATTCTGCACCTTATTTTCAAATGGCTCATATATATGTATGAAGATATTCACAGGAGCACTGTCAAGAAGGGCAAAAATAAGAGCTAACTTCAATGTGCACCCACAGGAGACTGTAATGAGTAAATGAATTATGGTATATCCACACAATGTAAACTAAACAACTATAAATGTGAGTTTTAGCTACATGTATGCCCGTAAAAGAATCCCACAAACATGATGTAAGCAAAAAAGTCAATTTGCAGAGAATTGTGTTATATGATGTGTTCATTTCTTTAAAGCTTAAATATGTTCAAGACAACACTTGTGGATACATATATTTGTGGTGAACGTATGCGCGAATGCGCAGGAACGATGAATACCAGATTCAAGGTAATGATTAGCCTGGGAGCGTGGGGAGGGAGACACGGTTCTGGAGGTAGTCAGAGGCGGCTACAACTGCACTGGTTGAAGTTGAAAATATCACATTGTAAAGCTTAGTGGTAGATTCATATTATTGGTATATCATATTAATGGTACATCATATTATTATTTATGCCATTGTATAACTTTAATGATTACACCCCAGACAATCCCTGTTAAATTTGGTGCATCTCATTACAGTTTAAACTATTCACACATCATGCACATACACACACGTGCGTGTGTGTGTGTGTGTGTGTATGTGTATATGTGTGTATGTATGCTTATGTGCCATAACAGATCTGCCATTAAAAAAAAAATTCACCCAGTCTAGTGGTGCACACCTGTAATTCCAGTGGCTTGGGAGGCTGGGGCAGGAGGATCACAAGTTTGAGGCCAGCCTTAGCCATTTAATCAGGTCCTAAGCAATTTAATGAGAACTTGTCTCAAAAAATAACCAGTGCTGAGGATGTGGCTTGGTTGTAAAATGCTCCTTGGTTTGATCACGGGTACCCTCCGCCAAATAAAAGACTCATGTTTTAAATCTACCTATGCTCCAAAGTCTTGTTCTTGGCTGTTTCTTGGGCCAGAAGTCTGTGTCATGCCATTGATGGTTATCCATGGCACAGAAGTACATTCTATTTGTGTATATTGCTCACTGGGGCAGGAATGAGGGAAATTAGTTGGCTGTCTGAAGAAACGATATGAAATGATATTTAACCAGGCAAATTTTGATCTAAGGCCTCTTGTTAGTTGAAGCAGAGTTATCAGTATGTCGGCTTCATTTCAGCTTTTCTTCTGGGGAATCTAACCCATTTCCCTTGAGTAGAAGAAACCAGCTGCTGTGTTCAATCTGTATCTATGTCACATTGAGCTTAATCAAATATTTCTTTATACGGTTTCTCACCGAAGGCATTGACTGTACACAGGATAGACTCCAGTTTGTATCACAGCCGAGTTCAGGAAAAGCTGCATAAAATGGAAGTATAATAAATGTAATGACTTTCCCTCGGTGATTTACATTATAATTTCAGATGTGTTGATGTCCCTTTTTTTGAAGTCTTTCAGTAAAAGGTGAAAAGAGCCAATAGCACATTAGCTACAAAAAATCTCTTGAAGTGGTTAATGATCCTCCAGAAGCTTTTCAATTGCTTTAGGTTCATTTTTAATGGAATCTTCCCCTAATATATGTATTTATAGCTCCCATTCACCAAGAACCATTCATCAAACCCTTCCAAGTACAAATAATTATCCATCTAATTACTGCCATATAGTCTTGTTATTGGCCAAGCTCTTTCATGTTATATATAATAAAGTGCATGAGAAGAGAGGTGATGAGTTCAGCTCTCTGAGTGCCCAAGAGATGAGCAGAAGAATATGCTCTATCTCCCCCACTCCCTCTCTGGAAACTCCTTTTCAGTTGATGTCTGGCTGTGAGTTTGCAGGAATCTCCCACCAACCCCTATTCTTTGCCATGACAGTTAACATGTTGAGAATCCTGGGAAAGAGGTTCCAGCCCAGGCAGGACTGTAAATTAGAGATATTGGGGAGCAGACTCCTGCATAGTAGGGAGAGTGGAAAGAGGGGTTTTCAGGCTTGGAATTGTAAGTCCGGGCAAGGGATGAATGTCAGGTTTGGAGAGGTAGCTAAGGTATCTTGATTCAGAGCCAGGCTGGGAAAGGAGTCTGGGGTCAGAGTGGAATCTTCTCACCCTGTGGACAAGGCCTTCAAGTACTTCAAATACTAAAATAATAGTATCAATAATAAATTATGTGCATGCCCACTATATCTCAGACACAAATCTAAATGCCAACCTATTGTCTCAAGTTGCCTTCCCCCTAGGAGGAAGAGTCATATGAAAGTAATTTATTAAGAAGCAAGCCTAGGAAATGCCCAGAGGAGAGTGAAAAGATGGGATTGGGAAGAGAAGAACACCAGACAAGAGAGAAGTATCTAGTTGGAGTATTTATATTCCTTGTCCTCAACTGTCTCTCATTACTTAAGATCTATTGCAGGGGTCTACCTTGATTAATTCTATGTGCCAACTTAACTTGGGCCACAGGCAGCTCAGGTATTAAGTGTAGCATTATTCTGGGTATTACTATGAATGTGTTTTGGATAAGATTAACATTTTTTTTAAAAATAACATTTAAATTGGGATTGGAGTAAAGCAGATTGCCCTACCCAGTGTGGGTGGGCCCTATCTAATCAGCTGAAGGACTGACTAGAACTAAAAGGCTGACTCTCCCCTATATAAGACAGACTTCCTCTTACCTGACTTCTTTCTAGCCTGGGAAAATAGCTTTTTCTTGCCTTTGGACTTGAATGGAAACATTGACTCTCCTGGGTCTCCAACTTTCCAATGGCAGATGTTTGTATTTCTTAGCCTCCATGATTGTGAGCCAATCCTTATATAATAATATAAATCAATCTCTCTCCGTCCATATGTGTGTGTGTGTGTGTGTGTGTGTGTGTGTGTGTACGGTCACATGCCATATGTTTTTGTCAACAACAGGCTACATACACATTGGTGATTCTCTGAGACTGCATTGCCTAGTGATGTCATCGCCATTTTAAAGTACACTCTATGCCGTTCTCACAACCATGGAATCGCCTAAAAAGCCTCCTATTCTCAGAACATATTCCCATCTTGAAATGAGACATGACCTATGGATTCTTGGTTTCCCTGGAGAAACTGCACTAAGAGAGGAGCAAATAGATTCTCTGATCCCTGGAGCCTCCAGGCTGCTGTGTGTGGTTAGGGAGGTCCTAGGAGTTTGGGACACCCCTGAAACAAAGAGAAGCAGCTGCTGGCTGTGTCCCCACAGTGAAGGCACACTGGGACCGAGTGCTGGAGAGAGGAGAGGCGTTGAGGGAATGCGTGGGAGCACAGGTCTGTGACATCGCAGTAACTCACTTACCTTATGCGATACTTAGGACATAGATATTACAGTTGTTCTCCGTTTCACAGATGAGGAAACTGAGGCACAAGGAGAGTAAGTAATCAGCGATGCTAACTCAGAACTTGACCACCGCATTGGAAGGAAGACGTGAAATCTGTTAAGCTACAGGTAGAGGTAGTAATAATCAGTCACCAACTGAGTTAATTCGTGGGGGAGGCAGAGGTAGAACAACAGGCACTGAGGGCAGCTGAGAGTTGGGGGTCAGAGGAGAAATTCTTGGAAAGAAGAGGGGGTGTGTGGAACCCTCTACCGCGCTGACCAGGCCATTCTCCTGTGTGGACTGCAGAGGGATTGCAGTGGGGATGATATTTGCGGATATCTTTGCAGATAGTCGTCTTCCCCGTGACCTTCCAACACTCCATGGGCAGCTCCCCTGCCAAGGACCCAAGGCCCACTAGGGTGCCCAGCATTCGGCTGGAGGAGTGCCAGGAGTGGCCGCGAGAGGGCGCGCCAGCCTCGGGTACTCGCGTAATCTGCCAGAAACCGGGAGACCCGATCGCCCCTCGGGGCTGCCGGAGAAGGGCGGCCCTGAAGGCTTTTCCTTAGAGCCTTTCAGTAGGGCTTCACTTTGGATCCCTCTCCCCGAGGAACTCAGCAAACCCCCTTTCCGCCCTTCCCTCCCTTTCCCACGTGGCGGCATGGGGGTGAGATTTAAATCGTTGAGCTACGTACCCTTGGCACCCGTACTCTGGTCTTCCTGCGACTTTGCAAATCTGGACAAGTAAACAAAATCTGAAGGCAGCCCAGTTTAAGACTGGGCCTTGTGTTGGCCTTGAATTGCGAGCATTTGGATTTGGTGTGGAGTAGAAAGTCACACACACACACACACACACACACACACGCGCGCGCGCGCATTAATTAAGAGGAAGCTTTGTGGCTCATCCAGTTCGTGCAACAGGTGGTTCCCTCTGCACGGAATACCGGAATACCGCTCGGCTCCCTAGCTATCTCAGGGAAGCCCCCTGCGGCCCTCCCTGCGGGCCATCTCTTGCAGGAAGCCCCAGCACAGGAGGGCCTTCTGAAGGTTTGCAGTAGATAGGGTCTTACCAGCCTGCCTGCTGGGGCAAAGTCCTGGGAATACACCTGGCTGGGGCCAGGTCCCGTGTTTCAAGCTACAGACCCTGAGCTGGTGCAGATGGGTGGTGGTTCTTCCTCCATTTGGAACTGTAGGTTAGAGTCTGGGGAGAGTACAGGAAGGCCAATTACTGAATCCCTAGAGCTGTTTGACCCCACCCCCACCTCCACTTCATCTTCAGGCCGGAGTTGGCTGAATGTGCATGTGCAATGGGGAGGGGAACTTGAAAAGGAGGAAAGGAGAGATGGGAACTGATGTTCCTCCCAGGTTACTCTTCTGGGCTCTAGAATGAGTTGTTTATCCAAACAAGGATAAGGTCCTATGGGGAAACGGAGATCCTAGAAGAATTGTCTTAGCCAGGATCAAACAAGTAATCAGATATAATTTTGACACAGTCAAATTGGACTAATGATTCAAAGATTTCAGTCCTGGGAGCTGTACCACTTTGGACAACTCGTTGCATGGTGGAGACCTCCATTTCTCCATATGTAAATGGCAAAGTTCTGTGGCATGCGGTGCAATATGGGTGGGGGAGAGGGGAAAGGAGCAATAACTGGAGTGCAGTGACCTGTCTCTGTCAATAAAACACTGGGACCTGCTAGTCACTCTAAGGACCTTAGTTTTGTCAAACAGACATGGGACAACAATTCCTAGCACCAAACAGCATTTACCCCAATAATGAAAGAGTTGTTTACCACCAAGAAATGTAAACATTTTATATATTGAATCCATAGGAATATTAGGAACCACAGGGTCATCTCAACAGACTCTGAGCAGAATCAATTACAGTACAGTTATCATTACTGAATAGAAATTCCTGGTAAACCAGGAGCAGACTAACATTCTTGCTATAACTACATTAGGTATTATGTATTCTGACTGTCAATGCTATTCTTTACATTTAAACAATAAAGGAATTATTTTAGTCCATTCAGGTGGCTGTAACCAAATGCCACAGACTGGGCAGCTTATAAACAACAGAAATTATTTCTCTCAGTTCTGGAAGCTGGGAAGTCCAAGATCAAGGAACCAGTAACTCAGTGTCTGGTGAGGAGGGTCTGTTTCCTGATTTGTAGGTGGCTCCTTCTTGCTGTGTCCTCACAGAGTGGAAGGGACAAGATAGCTCTCTGGGGTCTCTTTTATAAGGACACTAATCCTACCCATAAGGGCTCCAATCTCACGACCTAATATTTTCCCAAAGGTTCCATCTTCCAATATCATTACCCTGGGGTGTTAGAATTTCAACATATGAATCTTTTTGGGGGGATGGGAGATACAAACTTTTAGACCACAGCAGATGTTCTTGTTCAAAAAGGCAAAAACCAACGTAAAAAAATATATTTTTTTTAATTTGAAAAATTCTGGCTATTTTAATAAAAAGTAATTTAGAAATAAGTTTTTATAAGAGTTGAAAAGGAAGGAAGATTTCTCTTAAGGTGGTCATAATTTGAAGATGTTATGGCTTGATACTAGAAACTTAAAAAAAAGCGATTACAAACACTGTTTTAAACATGAGATGGAAAATTAGGTGGTTAGATACAAAAGAAATACCTTTAAAAATGTTTCTCTACGTGCCAACAATTACAAGCTGGAAAATGAGGACATTTTCCATTTGCAAAACATACTGGAGTGGTTAAGACATAAACTGACAAGGCCATGGAGTCAGACTGCCTGGGTTCAAGTTCTGGCTCTACCATCCTCTGGTTATGTGACCCCCGGCAAACCACTTAGCTACTCTGTGTCTCAGTTTCTTCTTTTGTAAGATGAGGACATTAATAGTATCTGTTACCAACTTAATGGGACAATGCTTGCTTTATGTATTAGGTTGAACCCTATGAAATTGATGTTTTGAGAGGTCACGATCTGATTGCCTATCATTTTCATGAGTCAACTAGTGAATACACACATTGTAACCAGAGTTATACTTTTTCTACTGCTGTTCCGTCAACCCCTAGTTGTGAGCACTCCAGAGTAAATGGTGGCAAAGCACAGGAACATACAAGTGGCAGAATAGAAATACACACGACCAATAACACATTTAAAAAGCTCAGCCACATCACCTATCATAGAAATGCAAATCAACACGGAGACAATTTTGCCTATAAAATTGCCAAGGCTTTTTTAAAATGATCACTTTTGTTGCTGGGGAGGCAGAAATGAAAGGCACCTCCATCCCCTGCTGGTGGTGTGGAATTGTTCTACTCTTTCCAGGAAGCTAGTGGAGAATACTCTGAAACAATCATACTCTTTCCTCTTTCATCATTACTTCCATTTCCAGGAATTTGTTCTAAAATCATAAGGAAAACTTTTCACAAAGACACGTGTATGATGACGAGCTTCACCACAGCATTTATATCATCAGGAAAAATTAGAAAATCTTAGTGTCCAAAGGGGAGCTGATGAAATATGTTTTGTTGAATTCTTATGTGACACACAAGCTGCCATTAGAAATAATTTTAAATAAAATTTAATAATATAAAAAATGCAACATGACATCAAAGAGAAGAAAACACCTCACCAAACTGCATGTGTTGTGACCCAAATTTTTTTAGAAACATAATACATTTGAAAAAAAGGGATTTGTATCACTTCAAAAAATCTGTCTCTTCTCCATTTATTTATAGTTCTTTCTCTATGTATAGAAAACTCCAAAACATGTATATTTATATATGTAAATGCATAAGTGTATATATAGCTTTTTTTTTTTTTTTGTACTTGAGATTGAACCCAGGGGCACTTAACCAATGAGCCTCCTTCCCAGCCCTTTTAATTTATTTATTAATAATAATAATTATTGGGGCTGGGGTTGTGGCTCAGTGGTAAAGCGCTCGCCTAGCACGTGCACGACCCAGGTTCTATTCTCAGCACCACGTAAAAATAAACGCATCGTGTACAACTAAAGCAAATAAATAAATATTTTTAAAAAATAATAATTATTATTATTTGGTCCTGGAGATTGAACTCAAGGGTGTTTGATCACTGAGCCACACTCCCAACTCTCTTTTTAATTTTTTTATTTTGAGACAGGATCTCACTAAATTACTCAGGGCCTTGCTAATTTGCTGAGGTTGGCCTCAAACTTGCAATCCTCCTGCCTCAACCTCCTGAGTTGCTGCCACACCCAGTTAGTGTATCTTTAAATATCTTTAAATTCATACATTGATGTATGCAAGAAAAGAGAGAAAACAAACAAAACAGAGAGGAAAAAAGAGCATATTAACAAAATTCAAGAAACTGTAGCTATACTACGATTCCATTACTCCTCCTGGGGATGGGGCGGGGTGATGCAGGGTCGGTGACTGAGCTCTGGTCTATTGCCCTTTCTGAGGGGCCCGAGGGGCATGGGGAGGGGTCTTAGCATGGTTTAGACCATGGATCCCTCCAGTACTCTGGCAGTGCTTTATGGAACCCGTTTGAAATTTTACCTTTAAAGAATAAAGTCCAGCTGGGTGCGGTGGCACACGCCTGTAATCCCTGCACTTGGGAGGCTGAGGCAGGAGGATCGTGAGTTCAAAGCCAGCCTCAGCAATGGTGAGACACTTAGCAACTCAGTGAGACCCTGTCTCTAATAAAATACAAAAAAGGGCTGGGCCATCCCACTCCTGGGTCTATTCCCAAAGGACTTAAAAACAGCATATTACAGTGACACAGCTATCTCAATGTTTGTAGCTGCGCAATTCACAATAGCTAGGTTGTGGAACCAACCTAGATGTCCCTCAGTAAATGAGTGGATTAAGAAAATGTGGTATATACGCGCAATGGAATTTTACTCAGCAATAAAAGAAAATAAATTAATGGCATTTGCAGGTAAATGGATGAAGTTGGAAGACATAATGCTAAGTGAAGTTAGTCAGTCTCAAAAATCCAAGTACCAAATGTTTTCTCTGATATAAGGAGGCTAGTTCATAGTATTGTTGGATGGGGGGGTACATAGGAGGACTAGAGGAACACTAGAATGGTCAAAGGGAAGGGAGGGTAAGGGGGGGAGCAAGGGGAGAGGGAGGGGGAGAAAAGGAAAAAAAAAAAAGAGAAAAGGTGGTTGAATGAGACAGATATCATTTTCCTAAATGCATGATTGAAGACCTGAATTGTACGAATATACTTTGTATACAAACAGTTGTATGTGAGTTGTACACATTAAAAATTATTTTAAAAAAATGAAGACATTTTTAGCTTTGTCAATCATTACAAAAATGTTCATTAAAACAGCAAGAATATATCATTTAAAACTATAAGTTGAGATACACTAAGATATGTTGTGCATGTATGATTGTCTCTGCATGCTCTTGCTCTAGGGTAAACCATCTCAAGATGCTAATGGTAGTAACCTGTACAAAGGACAACCAGGGAGCAAGGGCAAAGTGAAAACATGTTTTTACTCCATACAATATTGTGTCATTAATTTTTTAAATTATGTGTATCGCTTTTATAAAATAAAATAATTTAAAAACATAAAATATATATATATATATATATATATATATATACTAAATAAGTAAATCTCCTAGGTTTAAGGACAAAACATTTTCTGATGTTGTGACCTAATAAAAGATACGAGAAACCAAAAAAAAAAAAAAAAAAAAAAAAGGGCTGGGGATGTGGCCCAGTGGTCAAGTGCCCCTGAGTTCAATCCTTGGTACCAATAAATAATAATAATAATAATAATAATAATAATAATAATAATAAAGTACAGAGAATTATAAAGGGAAGCAATTATATTGATGTACAGTTATCAAACTACTGCTACAAAAACCAAATTGGTGACACTGTATTAGATGTACATCTTCACTAATGTGTTAAATAACCAGGTCCAGCAGCTGGGCCACTACAGTTCTGAAGTACCATCTGAATGTAAACGACATTCTGAGGTAGTAGCCCCAGATGTGACGTGTCTTGAAACTATGTGGATTCTGCCATCACTCCTGTGGCTCTTTGCCTGCATTACAAGTGAAGGAGAGCAGTGAAAACAAAAAACATTTGTTTTTGTATCCAAGTTCACAGATCCCTGGATTCTACTTGTGGGTCCCAGATTAAGCACCTCTAACTGTTATGACCCCAGGACCCTAGCTTCCTATCCTGGCTCCTCCAGGGCACCCAGACACCAAGCCTTTCTTTGCTTTTGTTTCTAGTCCATGGGAAACTGCAGCCAGTCATGTCCTTGACAACTGGATAAAGAAGCAGTGAGACAATGTAGACTAGCTGTGCTGTGGTTCACGGCTTCCCTGACCTTGTTTGGCCTGACCAGAATGGAAGAAGCATCACAGTGCTGTAGAACATAGAAGTGTTCTGTAGCAGTTCTCAGACACACAGATATGAATGTATATATGTGACCTTATTACCAGTCCAAGTACAGCCAGATGTGCCCTCAGGTCACTCATATGTGCTTCCCACTCTGGATTGTCTTAGTCTGTTTTCTGTTGCTATAACCAAATACCCCAGACTGGGTACATTATAAGAATAGTTTATTTAGCTCATGGTTCTGGAGTACAGGAAGTCCAGGATCAAGGTGCCAGCAGGTCAGCATCTCATAAGGATTTTTCTTCCATGATAACATGATAGAAGGCTTCATATGGTGAAACAGAACAGGCCTGCTAGTTAAATTCTCTCTTCTTCCTCATCTAAAGCCACTAATGCCATCACAGAGACCCTGTGCTTGTGACCTCATCTAATCTGAATTACCTCCACCTCCAAATACCATATGAATTTGGGGTTACATTTCTAAGCCATGAACTCTTGGGGACACAATCAAGCCATGGCAGGAATTATTGGGCTGGAGTTCCTGGTTCCTTCCATTCCCAGGCCATCCTAATGTGGGAGTGGGAGATCCCCTGGGGATAGGGCTAGCTGCCAATCCCATGGTCTTTCTTCACTTTTCTTTATTTCCTATCACTTTTCAGAGGCCTGCTTTCCTCATGCATTTAACTGAAGTCTGGGTTTTACCCAAATAGTCTTGAGATTTACTTAGCATTTTATTTTACCCCATCAACTTCTATGACTTGATGGTGAACAAACCTTTCAAAGGGATCACAGTGATTCCCTGATGCCTGTCACTGGATTAGAGATAAAACCCGTCTAATAGCCATTGGGCCATCTGCTAGATTTGTTCTGTCTTCATTGGAGATTATACTTTTTTTCAATGTAAAAATGAATCTCTTTGTTCCATTTAATGCCTCGAATTCTATGTAGTCGGAAATGAATTTTGTTATCCTTGTTCTTTTAGTGTTTGCCTGATAAATCTCAGCTCTTCTTTTTTTTGAAACATTTATTTTTAACTTTTCAATATCATTTTGTTTTAAGTTTTTGTCTTGAAAGCACCATATAATTAGAGTTTCTATTTTAACCTTATAATTTGAGGGTCCTTTTTTGGGGAAAAAAAACATTTTTATTGTGTTTTTTCCTGTTGTATGTATACAAGTTCTCTCTTAAAACTACAGATAAGCAAAGAGAAGAACACTAAAATCACTCTGTTTTAAACTACACAGAAGTAACTGCTGTTCTCTGAACTTGGTTCTGTATTTTCCTCTCTGGTGATGTGAACTCCTGTGTTTTCTTCCCGAGGTAGGCAGGTTTAGTTCTAGCTGCTCGCCCTGGAGGGTCCTCTTGGCTCCACGGGGAGTGAGAAGCCACACCCAGCTTCCTCAGCTCTGCTCTCAGCCCAAGAGGAACCTCCCTGCTGACCTGATACCCATTTCCTTGGGTTCCCCTTTTCCAGCTTCTTTCTTATCACAGAATTGGAAAGACCATCAGGAACAAGATTAGGGTGACGATCTAGGGGACTGGATTAAGGAGGCAGCTGGGAAGCTTTTAAAATGTGCCCTCAAATTCTTTGACCAATCTGTCCTATAAAGACAGAAATTAATTTTCCTCCCTCATCCCCATAATACATGCTAGGGTTGAGATAATCTGCAGCAAGCCTGACTCTGTGAGGAGGGCTGGCCTACTTCTAGCTCAATCTTATCCTGAAGGTAGAGCCTGTTAGGGTCCTAACCCAACATTGAGGTTTCATTTCTTATTGAGTCTGGACTATGGTTTTTGTCTTTTTAGCTCAAAAAGGTGCTGACCTGCCAGCACCTTGATCCTTGACTTCTTAGACTCCCAGAACCATGGGCTAAATAAGCCTCTATTCTTTATAAAGTACCCAGTCTGGGGTATTTGGTAACAGTCTGTAAAAGCTAAAGACTGTTCAGATGTTCTATCCATTAACTTTTCCACAATTGGCATTCTCAGGAAAAATTCTCTTTTTTCTTTTCCTAGAACTGGACTCCATAACTAATTGGTTAGCTCACTGGTGTCTCCCAGCAGTTGATTTTTGTCCATTTTTCTAGTTATTCTTAGCGTGATGATTTGTCTCATGTACATAACACATAGCTGAGGTGACCATTTTCAACTTTTTAGCTGCTGTTTCTTCTGCTATGGACTTTCATGTTTATAAATAAAATATGTGTATTGCTGTTAACATTTCAAGAAATTACCTACTGTCTTTCTTCCACAATGTTCTCCTTCAACTTCTCTTATTCAATCTTTTCAACATAGTTATACAATAAATTGATTAAAGTAAGTGTTTACAGATTATTTGGTCTATTCACTGTTCAACCAAATCATGGACTTTAATAATGTTTTCTTTCTTGTGAAATTTTAAATTTTGTCTGGGGCTGGGAGAGTAGCTCAGTGGTAGAGCTCTTGTCTAGCATGTGTGAGGCTCTGAGTTCCATCCCCAGCACCACACAACACTCTCTGAAATTAATAATTGTCCCAATTTTAAGATTTGTTTAGCTTTCTCTGTGCTTGCTAAGTATTTTCCCCCTTCATTCCTTCCTGTATTTGTGAAAGACCTACTAAGCAGCCAATGAGACAGGAAAAACAAACAACCACCCAGAACATCCGGAAGGGTGTCTTATCTTGGAGGTCGAATACAGAAAGTGTTTCAAGGGAAAGGGGGTGATCCATTGTCTTTCATACTAGTCACAAGTCAAGTGACATGAGGACAGAAATGATCAATGGATTTGGCAATGTGGAGGTCATTGGTGACCTTGACAAGAATAGATATTGGTGGGAACAAATGTTCGACTGTAAGAAAAATCCCAGAAAGGGCAGAGAAAAATTTTAAGTGAGTTTTCTGCTCCAAGGAGCAGAGAAATGTGGAGAAGGATGGAGGATGGAGGAAGGGATTTGTGGCAGGTAGTCGGCAAGATGACTTCCAATGATCTCCATCACCTGGTGTTCACACCATTGTATAGTCTCCTGGGTTGGCGTATGTGACCAATAGTGTATTTCAGAAGTGATGGTGAGGTTCTAAAATCCTGTGACTTCCATTTTGGACACTCTCTGGCTTTTCTTCTCTCTCTTATCTCATTCTATGCTGCCATATTGTACGTAGCCCTATGGAGAGTTCCATCATGATGAGGAACTGAGGCTCCAGCCCACAACCAGTGAGAAACCAAGGCCTGCCAGTAACCAGGTAGGTGAGCAAAGCCTGGAAGAAGGTCTTCCAGCCCCAGCTGCATCTTAAGCCCTGGCCAACAGCTTGATGGCAGCCTCAGGAGGGACCCTGCGCGTCAGAACCACCAAGATAAACCACGGCCCATTTCCTAACACTCATAAACTGTATGAGAGAATAAATGCGTGCTGTTTTAAGTCGCCCATTTGGGGGATGATATATTATGCAGCAATAGAACTAACATTAGATTATTTTTAGATGGGACAAAGAAAAATATATTTGTGGATTGATGGGAATAATTTAGTAGTGAGGGAAAAGTTGATTTTGTAGAAGAAAGAGAGGAAAATTTTCAGAAGAATTTTTTGTGCATGTGAAACAAGATGGGACTTGGTGTACGTGTGGAAGAAGGTGATGAGCTGAGGCAACGTATCTCTGCTAACAGGTGAGAAGATGGTCGGTCACAGCGGTGGGAGAAATCAGTGACTGCGAGGACTTACCTGTCAGTGTAGCACTGTGACTAAGTATGCAGGTGTGTGGGGAATGCTCAGTTCCAGTCTCTCTGCTCTGTACTACCTGTGAGACACTAAACATTTAAAAAATAATTCTACGTAATGTTGGGATTTATTTTGCTATAATTGTACACGCACATAACATGATACAATCAATCTCACTCCCCAGTACCCAACCACCCCCTTCCTTCAGTGACATTGGACAAATTTTAACCTCTTCAGTACCTGGTAATAGGACATTCTCAGACATTTATAATATCATTAATTCACAGATAATCCAAGGGATGTTAGAGAACATCTAGTGCAGTTTTTTAAAAACTCTGTGTATGTTCGTATTTGTGCCAGAAAATCATTAAATAAATAGAATAAAATTTGGGGGGCTACAAATAAAACTTATTAGGTTATAATACATTTATTAACATATTAAGAAAATTTGTTACATAGTAATATATTTCCTTCATTGTTAATGCGTTATAAAACAAGATGTAGCTCCAAGTCCTAGAATTTGAGTACTAGTGGTGATGAGAACAAATGATATTATAAGATATATGCAAAATCCTTAATGTGACACAAAACATCTATGATTTCTGTGGGTGACAAAGTCACAGATATTGCTAATTCCCTACATTTGTCATTAAAGTAAGTGGTGAATTTCATTTGAATGTTAGTGAAAATCAATATTTTTTTCCTATGCAAATTTCACCAATTCCCTGAATTCTGGGGTTGTGGATCACAAGTTGAGAACCCCTGATCTGGTCCAAGCTCCCAATCAGATAAAGATGAGGGTGCTTCACTCCTGCTATGCAACATGAGCTGTTCAGGATTACACAGATAAACCTGGCTCACCCGGACCAGGAACCTGATTCTCGCATCAATCAGTTCAATGACTTTTCATTATTTTTCATACAAATGTTTCAATCCTTTCAAGTCTTAAGTGTTTCAGGTGATTCAAGCACAAGTGTTTTAAGACTTTGAGATTAGGTGAACCACAGCAGATTTGACCTTGTTTTAAAGTGAATCTTGACATTTTTAGAGGGGTTCCATTAGAACCTGTGTGTTGGTTAGTGTTTCATTGCTGTGATCAAAATACTTGACAAGAACAACTTAGATGAAGAAAGATTTATGTTGGCTCATTGTTTCAGAGTTCTCAGGTGGTGGTTAGCCAACTCCATTGCAGAAACATCATGGTGGAATGGCATCGAGGAGAAAAGCTGCTTGACTCATGCCCACTGGGAAGCAGAGGAGAGGTGGTGAGCAGGGGAAAGATAAGCCTTTCCAGGGCATGCCCTCAAAACCCAACTAGCTCCCTTTTCCCAGTAGTCCATTCAGCTATCAATGGATTAGACCACTGCATGGATTAACCCACTATGAGGTTGGAGCCCTTATGATCCAATCATTGTCTAAAAGCTCCACCTCTGAACCTTGCTGCTCCATGCTTTCGATACAAGAGGGTTTTTTTTTTTTTGGGGGGGGGGGGGAGGAACATTCTAGATCCAAACCATAACAACCTGTGAATGAGTGAGTTGGAGTTTACTTACATCTGCTTCCTGAGTTGATGAAGTTCTTCCTTCCCCTTCTCACCTCTCAAAGTCTCAGGTCATCCAGACAGTCTCCTTCTTTGGCCTCTCTCCCCCTTGTTCTACCTCTGAGTCTGTGTCCCTTGCACTGTACAGTCTTTCCCTCTTTCATTTTGTTCTCTCTCTCCCCCAGCAGATTTAGATATCTCGGTGAAGGAGAGAGATCTAGAGAATTCTTGCACAAGGTGACCCAAGTGAGGCCCCGAGGAGATGCAAAGTGAGTTCAGAATCTGTACATCATCTATTTGGAGCTCCAGGAAACCCAGCATGAGCTCATTCACCACAAAATCAATATGCACTGGCATCCCAGAAACTGGTCTAGAGCCTTTCTCATCCTCTGAAGAAGTTATAAATCCCAGTAGGTGGCATTGAAAGATTTCTGGGGCTCCAGCTGAATTTTTTTTCATTAAGGTGTTATATTTTCCCTTTGGTCTCTGCCAAAATGTTTTGTAAGGACATGCAGGGGAAAGAAAATAAATTGCTCATATGTTCATGTTCCTCCTTGGTGTACTAATATCTTTTACTACAGATGCATTTTTTGGCTATTGTCGTTGGTACAGCCACCCAGGAACAGAACCATGTTATGTGTTAGCAGCATTCATACCTTGCATGGGGAATAAATCATGTAGATAAAACTCCTTTAAATGATATTAAAGCTTTCCTCTATACCGGGTTCATTTTTCTCCACATTGTTATTGGGTGTCAACTGTTTGCTTAGGTGGAGAGCTCAGGGACATTTACTATATGTCCCTAACTTCACAGTACTCTCAAAACACTCAGAGAGATACTTTCAGAGCTGAAAACTCATTTAATAGTCACAGCCCCTATCAAAGCTGTGCCCATCTCAATCCCTGCAATGCATGAAATATTATGTTACAGGATCAAAGGAATCAAGGTAATTTTCAAATGGGGAGATTATTTTTTTTTCCAGGTGGGTCCAATGCCATCATAGGGGCTCTTAAAAGTGGACGAGGAAGGCGTGAGCGTTGGTCTAAGAGATGGGAGGACGGAAGAGGCAGGAGATTCCCAGAGTGTGAGAGGAGTTCTACCTAGTTTTGGAGGTGGAGGAAAGAGGTGACCATGGCTAAGGGATGTGGGTGTAGACACTGAGAATGGTCCTCAGCTGACAGGTACAAGGAAATGGGGGCATCAGACTTCCAAAAGCAATTCTGCTAACAACCCAAATGGGCAAGGAAATGGATTCTTCCCTCTATAGACCCTCCAGGTAGAACAAAGTCCTATGGACACCTTTATTTCAGCTTAGTGAGACCCACATCAGACTTATGACTCACAGAAGTGTGAGATAATAGATATGCGTTTTCTTAACCCATCATGTCCTGTTGTCCTATGACACCTATAAAAAAAGTTGTTCAATTTATGTTTTTATGGGTGTCCTATATATAAGATAACAAGACATAACAGGTTTAATGATGCTGGGTTTGTGGTAATTTTTTAGAGCAGCAAAAGAAAGCTAATACAATACTTTAGACAAAGCAGCATGCAATTATGTTCCAAGTGAGACATGTAGAGTCATGTATTTAATGTCATAGGATGCAATAATTATACCCATTGTGTGTGTGTGTGTGTGTGTGTGTGTGAGAGAGAGAGAGAGAGAGAGAGAGAGCGAGCGAGAGAGAGAGAGAGAGAGAGAGAGAGAGATCAAACCAACCGATGAGAATGTTTAGGAATATAGTGGCAGATTGAATTAATGGTTCCAAATTCTCCTTCTTCCCTGTAACAGCACTTTGCTTCGTGCAATCTATCTCATTGAGCGTGGAGTGTATTTTCTAGATTTGGCCATGCACCTTGCTTTAACCTCCAGCATCCATTTCTCCCCTCGGTAGTAGGTATGTCACTTTTGCTCAGTGAAGCCACTCTTCCTCATGGTCATGTCTTTGACACACTGCCACTCTAGCTAATGGATCTGACTGGTCCAAGCCAATCATGGCAAAATGGTACCTCTTGCCTGGGATTGGCTCAAGGGTGAGCTTGCAACCCAGTTTTGACCAATAACATGTGACTTCTCCTGGGGATTTCTGAGAATTTTCCTAGATTCTAAAAAGAAGGGAGACAAAGAGTCTTTCCTTCCCCTAAATACAGTCATTTCTGCATGTAACATCTGGAAGCTCTGTACCTATCTTGAGACTGAGGGGAATCCGTGAGAAGACAGTGGTAATCGACTTCAGATGGTGACATACAATAGGAGAGACAAATTGTTTCAGAGTCACAGAATCATCTTCTTGAAGCAGCTCCCCTTTTGGTACTAGTTTCTTTCTATGTGCCTTATTTCCATTATCCTGTCACCCTTCTTGAATTATCCCTCCCTTCAGGACTGTGGTGGGTGCTATTCCTCTGTTAAAGAATACTAGTCCTTTCACTTGACATGGCTAACACTTGCTCTCTTCCCTTTCTCACTTTTCAATCCACATATCACTTCCTCATGTAAGAAGTTCCCAGCCATAAGTTGTTGATGGAATCAACAACTTCTTCACCCTTCTGTTATGGTTTGGATACGAAGTGCCCCCCTCAAAATCTCCTGTGTTAGTGCAGGAATGTTCCAAGGTGAAATGATCAGGTTATGAAAGTTGTGAGCTAGAGTTATAACCTAACTAGTGGATTAGTCCATTTGATGGATTAATAATGTGAAAGGATTACTGTGCTGAGTAATAACTGTAGGCAGGTGGGACATGCTAGACAAAGTAGGTCTCTGTAAGAGCCCTGTTTGGAGAGATGGCTTAAATTGCTGTTAACTATGGGCCATAAAGATTTGGGCATTGTCGCCTTCCGTAGTCTCACGGGACTTGGCCCGGGATCTCGAGTGACTTGGCCGAGATTGCTGATCGGGTCAGCGCCATTTTGGTGGTGTGTGTGGCACGTGTTAGTCGTTTTTAGAACCAGAGAAAAAAGTTATCAGAATAAAAAGCTGTTTGTCTCCAGTTTGCCTCTGAACTTCTTCTCGCGGCTCCGTTGCTCCAAGCGGCCATCGCTTCAGACGACAACAGGTCTCTGTGCCTTTGGGGATTATATCTAGTTCTTCCAGCTTCTCTCTCTCTCTCTCTCTCTCTCTCTCTCTCTCTCTCTCTCTCTCTCTCTCTGCTTTTGGGCTCACCATGAGTTTGAGTAGCTTTCCTCTGCTATGCTCTTCTGCCACCTCACCTTGGGTCCTGAGCAATGGAACTGGTCATCTATGGACTGAACCTCTGAAACTGCAAGCCCCAATCAACTTTTCCTCCTCTAAGTTGCTCTTGTTGAGTATTTTGGACAGAGCAATGAAAACTTAACCCAACTTCCCTGTTTCTTGAACTGTTGCTATGTGCCTTTGCAGTTACTCTTCTACAGGTGAAGTGTATGTCCCAGCCCCTTGACTTTGGGTTTGACTATGCAGCTTGCTTTTGGCCAATGGAAGCAGTAGTTTGCTGGTTCCAACTAAGTTCCCTAAGAAGCCTACTGTGTTTCTGCTTGCTTCCTTTTGATCTTGTCATTTCCATTAAAACATGCGCTGGCTGGTATACTGGTCCAAGGAGGATGAAATACATATGAAGCAGACCTGGATCCTAACTGGCAATCGGAGCTGCTCAACCAAGTCCAACCTAGAGCGAGCAAAACAGCAGACGTGGGAGCACAATATGTGTTTATTGTATGTTGCTGAGATTGTGCAATTTTTGCAAAGCAACAACTAATATAGCATCTTGCAGCAATTTTTTGGTAATTTTTTTTTTTTTTGTAGTGGGGATTGAACTCAGGGAACTCGACCATTGGGCCACATCGCCAGCCCTTTTCTGTATTTTATTAGAGACAGGGTCTCACTGAGTTGCTAAGTGCCTCGCCATTGCTGAGACTGGTTTTGAACTTGTGATCCTCCTGCCTTAGCCTTCCAAGTGCTGGGATTACAGGCGTGCGCCACCATGCCCAGCTAATTTCTTGTTAATATTACAAAACAATTGTATATGGAATGGAGGGAACTTTAGATTAATCATGATCCTTTCTATGATATTTAAAATTCCATGGAAATTTAAAATTTGGGGGGGTTTTCATTTAGACAATAAGCTAAAAATATTAGTGCAAACATTTTATGAATTATAAGATAACTGGATGCTGCGTTGTGGCTTTTTAATGTCCCTATAAATTTGTGCTTGTGTTTATGATCTTGCTGGTATCAGGCCAACTAAAGAATGAGAAGGACTTAATTTATAAGTGATCCTTCACAGCTAGAGCAGGCCCATAAGCATTCTGGTGCACTGTGTGATAGCAATTTGCTCAACAATTGAGCAAAGTGGTAGAAGAATTTGATTGCAAAGTAAGGCTATGCTGAGTTTAAGAAGATCCATGGCAATCTTCATTACCATTATAGTGGGAGCAATAATTTAATTCCTGCCGAACAGCTGATGTTTATAGCACGCCTTTTGTTTGCACAAATTTCATAACAATCCTGGACGTTCAGGATAATTTTTTTTTTCTTTTAAAAGGGGATTCAAACTTCCTGCCCTCCTGCTCTAAGTTTGAGACCCAGGTCTACGCACATCAGGCAATGAGTTTTACTGAGTTGACTGGGAGAGGAAAATTAAGCTTTGTATATGAAGAATTAGAAAATAAAAGAGCCCTATTTACAAATATATACCCAGGGGACTAAAATCAAGACTTGAAGATGGATTTGTTGAAGGACAAATACTCTGGTGCAGCCTTTACCTCTGAGCTGGACAACAGCACTATGGGTGTCTGCTAGAGATGAAAACCAGTAGCAGGGGCTTGGGAGTCTCAGCAAAGAGCAGCCATGCCTGAACTTATTAGTGATAGGTGCAGTTGCTTCTACATCTTTGAGCAATAGCATTAGATGGATGGTGGGGATCTAGCATATGGCAGCAGATACCTGTGGCAGCAATGATAACACCAATCCAACATACACCAGACAAAAGTGGGACTGGAAGTGGAAGTAAGAATTGGAGCCTGGAATTAGAGTTCTGTGGTTATATAATTTTGGACCATGTAATCCCAGGGCTTCTTTAATGAGCTACATCAGGATAAGTTTTCGAAAGTGTGATACTGGTCTTCCCACCAATCTGGGGGAACTGATTCTAACCTAGACTGAGAAAGAAAGAAAAATACTTCTAACCTGGGTATGTGGAGCAGTTCATACCTGATCATCATATAACTATGGGACTGAATATGCTTGATTTGTAGCATGTTTCAGGGGACATCCCATTTTCTCTTCTACCTAGAAGCTGTTTCTGACCCTTTGTGGATGTCCTGCAAAGGAAAGTAATAGAGGCTTGGCAAAAATAGCACTTGATATATAAATATTATAGAAGTAACAGTTTTCTCAAGGGCTAAATTATCAGTTGGGTGCTTCAGATTGAGGGATGGTCATTGACATAATTTATAGTAGGCTTCCAAATTCCCCTTGTGAAATGCACTTGGATTGGTATGATGGTCTCTTCTGGTTTAGTGAACTGCTGGGTCATGGGAGAAGCTGAAGTCAAGGAGATGGAATTTACCAAGCCTCTCATACTTCAATCTCAGCATCCTGAGACTCTAGCATATTACCTCATTATCTGATAATGGTTGCAAAACCCATTTGGCAGTCTAAACCACCTATATACAACTTCCCATGCTACTATGCTACTGGTTCCACCTAGGTTGCAAAGTATGGACAAAAGTCAAACAAACACATTCACTGTTCTCCTAAGTAATAAAGAGCAATCTGTGAATATGCAAATGAATTAAAGACAGGAGGGCCTGAGCCCAGTGGTCCTGTCTAGGAGTTACTCCACCCTCAGGTATGACCATGGGGTTGAAGGTGTTTAAAAAGTTCTTCTTGCATTGGTACTGGTGTAAGATGGTTCTGCCTACCATGGGTTTTGTAGGTGTCTGAAGCTGATGCTCCTGGATTGAGTCTTCCAGTGCTTCCTTGCAATAATGTTCTCTGACTGGTCACTCCCATCGCCCTCTTGGCTTCTGATTCTCCAGTAGTCTACACTATTGTAGGGTCTCCTTAAGTTTTAAAAGAAACTTTTCTTTTTGACAGGTTCCCTTTTAATATGATCCAAGCCCAAATTCCTACCATGTGGCAGTAATACCCGCAATTGTTCATGCCTTCCTGGAATTGGTTCTGTATTTCCATCCTTTGAAGGTGGCCTGGCTTTGTGACTTTGCTTTATCTGATGAAATAGAGTGTAAGTAACACTGCTTCAGTGATGAGCATAGGCCTAAGAGGCTGTGCTATTTTTAAAAATACTTTTATTTGTTTATTTTTTATGTGGTGCAGAGGATCAAACCCAGGGCCTCATACCTGCGAGGCAAGTGCTCTACCACTGAGCTACAGCCCCAGCCCCTATTTTTTTAAATTGGTATGTGATAAATTACCACACACTTAGTGGTTTAAAACAACCTATTATTTCTCTAGGTCAAAAGAGGTCTTGGCTGGCTCCTTTGCTCCTAGACCCAAAAGGCCAGAATTATGGTGTTAACCAGACTGGACACTTATCTGGGGAAAGATTCTCTTCTAAGTGGGTTGTTGGTTGAACTCAGTTTCTTGTGGCTGTGGGACCAAGGTCTTTGATTCATTGATGACTATCAGTCACTATTCTCTTCTTTAAGAGACTACCTATTTTCCATCTCCTGTGATCCTCTCCATCTTTGAAATCAGCAATGACACATCAAATCCTTCTTATGATTTAAATTTGAGTTCCTATTCTACTACAGCTGGAAAAAGACTCTCTATTTGAAAAGTGGTTCATGATTATTTTAGGCTCACCCATGTAATCTCCCTTTGAATTACTCAGAGTCAATCATTAGTGACCTCAACTGTATTGGACAAATCCCTTTTGTTATGCATCATTACATAATTTTAGGTGTGATGTCTTATCATAGTCACAATTCCATAGATAAAGAGGAAATCCAGTTCTTTTAGTATGTGGTTTGCCACAGTCCACCTACTGTTCATTCAAATTCTCCATTTCTATGTGTCGAATGTACTTCATCTTTCCCAAGGTCTTCAAAAGACTCGTTTCATTGTAGCATTAATACAAATACAAATCTTATATAAATCTCACCAGTCCAGCAACCCTGTTTTTTCCTTTCCCTGGTTTATGGTAACCACCATTCTACTCTCTCTCTCCTTTAGAAAAAAAAGGAGTTTGACTATTTTAGATACTTCATATAAGTGGAATCATGTTGTATTTGTCTTGTGACTAGTTTATTTTATTGTAAATGTCCACCAGTTTCATTCATGTTATTACCTATGACAATATTTCTTTCTTTTTTAAGACTGAATAATATTCCACCTATATGTATCACATCGTCTACTAATATTCCACAAGTATGTGTGTGTGTGTGTGTGTGTGTGTGTGTGTGACATTTTATGTGTCCATTTGTTTGTTGATGGACATTTAGGTTGTTTCTGTATCTTGACCATTATGGATAATGCTGGAATAAACATGGGAGGGCAGATATCTTTTCAAGATACAACAATTGAAATATGACAATGGTCATCTTAACAGGTGTGAGGTGGTATCTTATTGTGATTTTGACTTGCATTTCACTGTTTATTAGCATTGTTGAGCATCTTTTCATGTGCCTATTGGCCATTTGAATTTCTTTTTCAAATGAATAAATTCTAGCAATTTGTCATACAACATTGTGGTTATCAATAGTGCATTGACGACTTAAAACTAGTTAAAGAAGTAGATCATGTTAAGTGTTCTTACTGCAATAAAAAATAAACTTTATTATCTCGAAGTCCAAATTCTCATAATCTAAATCAGATAGACAATGAGGCTCTGGGATATGAAAATTCATGGTTCACAAATCCTCTCCATCTGTGGGCCTCAAGAGACAAGTTATTTGCTCCAATCCTCATAACATACGATGGTGAGCCCAGCAAAGGATAATATTTATGGTTCAGAGGGGTTGATGGGAGCGGTGAGGGGTAAGAAAAAAATTGAAATCATTAGTATAAAAAGCTTTGAAATTCAGCTAGAAGAAAGCCAGCTAGGGTCTCAGAAATCATCCTCTGCAGCCCTTGGTTCTGCCCTCTGGGCTCTTAGCTCTGACCTATAAATCATCCTTTCTTTTCCATGGAATATAACATGTGTTTTAATGAGTAGCTTTATCAGCCTGCTTCCTACCAGTAGAATGGGGTGGGAAGTGTTGAAAGTTTCCTTTCATTGCTATTTACATTTAAATCCAAAGCAGGAGTATTTCTGCTGATGTAATTTTCTCAAAGGAACTTCATGGGTCTCCTGTGGATGTCACAGAGTTTGTTCCATTATAACTGAGCCAAATTGACAGATATTTTCAAGGTAATATCTTTTCTACTTTTTGCTACTGCTGAAATGGATGAAGAACAATGCTTTCAAATTTCTTATTTCCTCTCTTATTCAAGAAGATCTATAAAGAATACCCTTAGGGTTGGGGTATAGATCAGTGACAGAGCACTTACAGAGCATATGAATAGCCCTGGGTTTGATCCCAGTGCAATAATTAATTGATTAGTTAGATCATTAATATCTTGAAAGAATATGTGTATGTATGGTTGAGCACATGGACCTTTTAAAAATTCTAATTAAGTAATTAATTCTAATTAGGTACATGTGACAGCAGAATGCATTTTGATTCATTGTACACAATTGCAGCACAACTTTTCATTTCTCTGGTTGTACACAATGTAGCATTGCACCATATGTGCGGTCATACATGTACCTAGGGTAATGATATCCATCTCATTCCACCATCTTTCCTGCCCCACCTACCCTGTACCCAATCACAGTCCCTACTTTTTTCCTATGCCCCTCTCCTCCAATTATGGATCAGCATCAACTTATCAGAGAGAACATTCAGCCTTTGGTTTCTTGGCATTGGATTACTTTGCTTAGCATAATATTCTCCAACTCCATCTATTTACCTGCAAATGCCATAATTTTATTCTCTTTTAATGCTGAGTAATATTCCACTGTGTATATATTCCACAGTTTCTTTATCCATTCATCTATTTAAGGGCATCTAGGTTGGTTCCACAGGTTAGCTATTGTGAATTGAGCTGCTATAAACATTGATGTGGCTGTGTTACTATAGTATGCTGATTTTAAGTCCTTTGGGTATAGATCAAGGAGTGGGATAGCTGGATCAAATGGTGGTTCCATTCCAAGTTTTCTAGGAAATTTTCATACTGCTTTCCAGATTGGTTGTACCATTTTGCAGTCCCACCAACAGTGTAGGAGTGTGTCTTTCCCCCCACATCTTCGCCAACACTTACTGTTGTTTGTATTCTTGGTAACTGTCATTCTGACTGGATTGAAATGAAATCTTAGAGTAGTTTTGATTTGCATTTCTCCAATTACTAGAGAAGTTGATCATTTTTCATATATTTGTTGATTGATTATATATCTTCTCCAGAGAAGTATCCAGCTCCTTAGCTCATTTATTGATTGGGTTGTTTGGTTTTTTTTGGTATTAAGTTTTTTGAGTTCTTTATATGTCCTGGAGATTAGTGCTCTATCTGATGTGCACGTGGCAAAAATTTGCTCCCCAAATATAGGCTTTTCTTCACCTCATTGACTGTTTCTTTTGCAGAGAAGAAGCTTTTTAGTTTGAATCTATCCCATTTGTTGATTCTTGATTTTATTTCTTGTGTTTTAGGAGTCTTGTTAAGGAAGTTGGAGCCTAATCTGATGTGATGAAGATTTGAGCCTACTTTTTCCTCTAATAGAGGCAGGGTCTCTGGTCTAATTCCTAGATCCTTGATCCACTTTAAGTTGAGTTTTGTGCATGGTGAGAGGGGTTTGGTTTCATTTTGCTGCATATGGCTTTCCAGCTTTTCCAGCACCATTTGTTGAAATAGGCTATCTTTTCTCTAATGTTTTTGGTGCCTTTGTCTCTGTGTCTTCTATTGTGTACCATTGGTCTACATGTCTATTTTGGTGCCAATACCATGCTGTTTTTGTCACTATAGCTTTGTAGTATAGTTTAAGGTCTGGTATTGTGATGCCTCCTGCTTCACTCTTCTTGCTAAGTGTTGCTTTGACTATTTTGGGTCTCTTATTTTTCCAAATTAATTTCATGATTGCTTTTTATACACTGACCTTTTGATGTCATCCTTTTTAGCCACTTCACACCATTCAACAATCATTTTGGACTTTTAGCTTCTTGATATTATGAAGGGCTTAGAAGTGCCCACATCATCCTGGTTCCTCTTCATTTAATGGTTATTCCTTCAGTTTATCTCTTCTTTCCATTCTTTTTTAAGAATTGTGAAGAAATCAGGCAGTACCTTCAATTCTTTGCTCAAGAATCTCCTAAGCTAAACATCCAGGTTTATCACTTATAAGTCATGTTTTCCACATGCCAGGATACAACTTTGGTATTTTGCTATTATGTAACAAAGATCTCCCTTTCTCCATTTCAAATGACATTCTCACATGTCACCATCAGTATTCTTAAAGTCAAGATATCAACTGTCTGTTCATGATGTTTATAATTTCTCTACAACATACTTACATTCTCTTTCTTGGAAATGAGATCTACCACCTATAAACAAGCCTATGCTAGCCTACTATAAGGTGTGACCACATGTCAGAAAGATGAGTTGTTTAACTGAGGTCATTCTAGACTGTTCAGCCCACAGAAACCCCCCCAACTGACTGTAGATGTATGATCAAACTCAGCCAAGATCAGCTAAGGCCAGCACAGATTAAAAGAAAATTCCACATGGCCAGTAAGTTTGTGAGCTAGGTAAATACCTATTGCTCACTACCACTGAGGTTTTGTGGTTGCTTGCTATGCAAAATCATCAAGTAATATATAACTGATATGCACAGGAGTTACGTTTAGTCCCTTGAATTATGGTTTTGGTACTAGGGATGGAACCCAGGGATGCTCTACCAATGAGATACATTTCTACACTTTTTAAAATTTTTCTTTATGTATTTAAAGATTTTAATGCATAGTAGTATTGCAAAGTTGCCAAGGCTGGCCTCCTGCCTCAGTTTCCCAAATGACTGGGATTACAGCTATATGTACTATTTCCTAGTCCCTTGGATTCTTGTACCTTTGACCTACTTTTGAAAGGGAGAAAAGATAGAGTTCAAAATTTTATTTCTCTCTTTCTCTTCTCTCTTTGAACTTAGGCTGCCTTTAGAGTTCTCAGGCCTCCGAAATAAACAACTGTTATTTACAATTGCAGAAATACAGGTCAGTTCTCTAAGTGTTTGCATTGAAGATGTCCTTCTTGGGCTTGATGAAGAGAGAATCACCCTTATCCTTCTTTTCCTCTTGGGAGAAGCACATGTTAATTCTTATAAGAAATTTTTCCTTCAAGTCCTCTAACTTTTCTCCAAATTTTTATTTGTCGCCTTTAGGAAAAGATCTTTTAAAATTCACATGTTGGTCTGACAACTCATTTTGGAATGTGTTATTATACTTTATTTGATGTTTTCACTTTAACACCTGGTTACACATAATTTGATTGATGTGTGTCTCCTCCACTAGACTGTAGTTCCATGAAGCGAGAGATCCTCTTGCTCAAACATCAGCACCAAGGACAGTGCAGGCACACACCATGATGCACAAATACTTGTTTAATGAATCATTGTGAATGAAACTGCTATATCTTAGGTCATGAATATAAATGTGCAAATTGCCTATATTTATCTTTTACAGAGCATGAATGTGGCCATTTTCTGACAAATCTTTTAACTCTTTTTAGAAGTGCCATATTAAAATCCCTTTTGGGACCCCAGTTGTTTTCCATACTCTAGGCATTGTCCCCTGGAAGAGGACATGATGAGGTAAATGTCATAAAAGAGAAAAGTCTTCCCTAATAAGGTTTCCCTGAAAATTCTTTAACCTCAAAATCAAAACGCAAAACCAGAATGTAGCATTTTACAAACATTACCAACATCTGTACTTTATTCTACCCATTTGTGTATATGAAGTGTCAACTCTGGCTCCTCTCTGACCATGAGACTATACAGAGGAGTAGCAATGAAACTCTTTTTCGTTCTAATTTTAAGGAAGCCCAATTAAAACGTCTGACTCACCCAGGCTGTTCGTGGGGAGCATTCATGCGTTCATAAATTATGGAATGGGCTGTAAAGGCTCTGAACACTCCCTGGCAGCTGTTTTAGTATCCTTTCTAGATAAGAAATGAATCCAGATTCTCCATCTTTTCAATTATTACCACTACTCATTATTATTCAAATTACATAGCATGATTCATGTCTGGAGATCAAGAGAGCAGAAAGATTTTAAGGGCAAATTATGAAAATGAGAGTGAAGGAAGGAAGGGAGAAAGGCAGGGACCAAGAACTGAGGATCAGTGGGTTCTTTCTTCCAATCAGTTTTTTATTTGATGGCAAATTGGATTCCCAATAATTTAGTAAACATTTACTTGCAACATTTAGTCATCATTTACTTCCAAAGCGCTAGTAACAAATGGAAATATGACCCATTTTGATATAATCAAAGTTTTAAGCCTAAAGGACAATATTCTATGGAGGGTATTTAAGGCATGAACAACCATGGTGGGGGGAAGGAGGTTGGTCCTTGACATTCAGAAATCATCTTCAGTAGCAGATGCTGCCACAAAAGGATGAAAGATCACAAAAGACAAAATATTTTTTTCTATATGATAGTTCAGTTAATCATTCAGGAAATATTTGCTTTCCTTTTACTTCCAAGCCCCATTGATACTGAGTTTGGCTAGATAACTTGCTGGTCTAACTGGTTTGGACAAACACTTGAACTGTGCTTATAGATTTGGTGCTGCCCTCTTGCACGTCTGCTATAATCATGTCATGAACACACCCTGGCTCATTTCTTGGTTCAAGGAAGATGAGAAACACATGGAGCTGACCCAGCTCTATTGAGCTTGAAGCTAGGATCAGTCAAGCTCGTTTTAGATCAGCTGATCTACTTATGGGGGTGAATAAATAATTGCCATTTTAAGGCACTGAATTTTGTAGTGGTACTGGATTTGGCTGGTCTTTGTCTTCTGTGTTTAGAAGGGAGCCTATAAATCCTTAGAATTTCCCCAGCAATAGGAGTATCTTTGTTATTCATGGTGAGCTACTTAGACCAAACATAAGTTTATGCTATGAAATGACTTAGGGTCAGGCTGGCCATGCCAGAGAATCCAACCATAAGATTATAAAATTGGGGCTTTGATGATATTAGCTTGACCTCCAGGGAAAAGAGAGGAGTTAGAGACTAACTTTAATCACATGCTCAATGATTTAATCAACTATGTCTTCATAAAAAAGTTCAAATAAAAACTCTGAACACCAGGGCTTGGAATGTAGCTCAGTGGAAAAGCACTGTGAGATCAGGAGTGTGAGGTCTTGGGTTCAATCCCCAGCACCACAAAACACCCCACAAAACCTCTGGACACCAAATCACTGTTGACCTTCCCTAGCTAGGGACATACACGACCTGCTAGCAGGACAACACACCCCAAGGATACAGAAGCTTCATGTTTGGAAACTTTTCAGACCTGGCTTTATGGGTTTCTTCTTTAGGCTGGCCCGATTTGTAACATTTATAGCAAAACGATAACCACAAGTGTGATGGTTAATCTGGATTGTCACCTTGATGGGATTGAGGGATGCTTAGTGAACATGTAGGAATAAGAGACTTCTGGGTATGTCTGTGAGGGTGTTTTCAGAGATAACTGGCATGTGGGACAGCACACTGAACGGGGAGACACACTCTGAATGTGGGCAGCACTGTCCAATAGGCTAGGGACCCAGAAGGAACAAGAATCAGAGGGAGGAAGCCCAGGAGGATGCAAGCTCAATTCATTTTGAATGGGTGCATTCACGGCTGCTGCCATCACCTTGGACAGCAGGCTCCAGCTTCTTCAGTTTTGCAACATGGAACATCATCAGTGATTTTCCAGGGAGCTCCCAGGCCGTCAGTGTTGGACAGGGGCTACATCATTGTTTCCTCTTGTTCTGAGGATCCAGTTTTTTGGACTGAGCAGCTACTGCTTCCTCCAGCTCTCCAGCCTGAAGAGGGCCATTGTGGGACTATACAGTTTCTGATCCTGTAAGCAAATCTCATAAAATCCCTTTCATGATAATGTATATACACAGATATGTGTGTATCTATGTGTGTCTGTCAGTCTATCTATATCTTGTTGGTTCTGTTCTCTATAGAATGCTGACTAATATAATAAGTCTAGTGTTTTCCTGACTTCTCTAAATCATTCTAGTCAATTATTGAACCCAAGAGGGCAGGGAATCCCTGAATTTGTAGCCAGTTGGCCAGAAGTGTGGGTGACCTGGGCACTCTGTAGCTTCTGAATGGTGTTTGAAATGAGGATCATCTCTTGGAGGTCTGTGCCTTTAGTCTTTGCAATTTGATCTAACTCTGGGCATTTAGCATAAGAATTGATTAAATGTGATTTGTTACACATCAATACTTGACTAATAGATCCTAGGTACATAAAATGATGATCAACTAAAATACATATGTGAAACTATTCATAAGAGATATAAATGCAATGCAGATTTAAGGAAGTGTTATTACAAATAAATTTTATAAATGTGTTCACTGTTGATCCAAGACGCAAAGAAAAGACCACCAACTCCAATTTTAGATTAAAGCAAGCTTATATTGTATACATATAAAGAGAGCTGGCCAGGGCTGCCCCTCCCAAACACTGGGCTTGGGGTCAGCGCCGCTCTCCGGGAAGACAAGGTTTTTATAGTTCAAAGAGTTACAGAAAATCTTGGGAACTTACAGCTAACAAGGTCAGACAGGTGTAATTCAAAGCAAGTAGCAAACTAATATCTACATGGCATTGCATTCCAAGAAAAAAAGGGGAGTAATAGTTAAACCCCACATCAAAAGTTTATGAGGCACCGTTAGTTTGAGAGAGAGAGAGAGTTGTTATCTGGTCAAGGACAGCCAGGCCTGAGCGAGCTCAAGGCCTGGGAATGAATGCCAGACAATAAGCTCAAGCCAAATAAGAATCCTAGCATTTCATAGAAAACTGAAGTGGGCTTTTCATAACTTTTTGACAGGATGGCTCCCAGTCTTAAGATGGAATTAGGCTGGTTTATCATTCCCCCCCTTTTTTTTTTTTACTTTTCAAATCTTTGAAAGGGAGTAATCATATAGGCTAATTTTATCGATGGTACATAATAGAATTAAATTGCAGCCCAATAAACCGGAGCATATAGTTAATAACACATGGGACAATAACTAGTAAGAGAAGGATACAAATTATAGGACCTAAGAGAGAAGTTAACCATGGAAACCAATCTCCCAAGCCTAACCAAGAATTACTCGTTTTAATTTTGTTAATCTCCTGTCTTATCTCATCTACCTGTTGTTGGATAACGTTAGAATAATCTGTAACATTAAAACAGCACATGCCTGGGAATTGTTGGCAACCCAAGTGATGTTTCAATAAAAGAAAATCAATAACCGCTCTATTTTGTAACATTGAGGTTCGAAGTTCTTTCATCTCTTGATTAATTTCTGCCAAAACTTGTGCAGTAAGGTTAGCTGTTTTGCTAAAACTACAGGCTAATTTTGTGATTTCTCTTTGTATTCCTACAACTAGACCCGGAAGTGGCAAAAGAAAGGCTGCTGCAATTGCAGTGTCTAGTGGGTCTAGGAGGATTAATTGTCATCGCAGTTGGAGGGCAGACTTCGGACCATTCGGTGGGGAGCTGTCAGAGATGGCAGTAAAGGAAAGATCCGTCCAATAGAACAGATCCCAGAAAAGTTTGTAGGCAAAGCCTGGAAAGTTGCTTTATTACAGAGAAAAACCCATCCTGTTGGCAGTCGTTTGCCATTGGGTAGGGAGATATTTTGCTCAATAGAACAATTGGGGGGGGATCGGGGAAGGATGCAATCTATGCATAAACAATGCTTTTGAATAACCAGTGAAGCTGGCAAAGCTGGCTCTGCATGGTATACTGGCCAGTCTTGCTGCGTTGCTCTATCACCAGTGACTTTAACATAGTCAGTATATTTTACAGATAGACCCATAAGATTGTTAGCTAGCAATTGATGGATGGAGTTTCCTTCTTGTACACAGAAGGAACTTTTGTCCATAGTGTCAACAGCCAATTGTAACCAAAAATTTTGAGTAGTTACAGAATTTAGGGGACTCACAGAAACATCCACCTTTAAAGTAGCTTTTGAATAAACAGTATCTATTGGGGCCCCTTTTTTTAGCTTAGTACAGGAATACTGTCCTGAATCTTGAGGGTGAGCAGAGTATTTATAGATTCCAAAATTTATATTATCCCCTCGAGATTGGTCTGTAAGATTTCTCCATGGTCCCTCCCTGAATATCTGACTAAAAATTTCTTGGTTATCTTTATACCATTTGATAGGGCCAATTACTGGATCTTGACAAGAGTAAGTACAATTTAGTATTAGTGGAGATCCTGCAATAGCAGGTCCTTCTTGGGCTACAGATGGGGTACAAGGTTTGTTGAGGCCAGCATGGCTAAAACCCAAGGATACATGTATACTCCAACAGGCAAAAATTATTAGCATAATGCTTATAATAACAGGGAAAGCAATAAGAATCTAGTGACAAAATATTAAACCTTAGTAATTTTAACTTTAAAAGGCCCACGCTCAGTCACTTTCCACCTCTGGCTGCTGGATTCTCTTCCAGTGGGTTCTTCCTCCGTGGTTTCTGTAGGTGCCTTCTTTAGCTGTGAGTGATGGATCCAGGCAGGAATACCAGCAACTTTGACGGCAGTAGGAGTGCGGAGAATCACGATGTAAGGGCCCTTCCACCTGGGCTCAAGGCTGTTAGTTCTCAAACGTCGTATCAGCACAGCATCGCCTGGTTGGAATGAATGATGATCGGGCAGTCTGTGTCCAACGGGCTGAGCAGCCTGGACCTGTGCACATGTCATGCAGCGATTTGAAATGTTCTGGAGTATCCCTCGGTGTCCCGGGAACCAAACGTGGGGTGAAATTAGTTCTGAAGTCTTCTTGGGGGATAAATGCATCGCCTGATGAAGATCAGTTAACCACTTTCTTCCTAAAAGCTTAGGCATGCAAATTTTCCCATCTGGGAGAGTCCACCAGCCGTGACAGTTTTGTTGGGCTCCCATAGAGGAGTATAAGTTTATCTCTTCAGTAGTGTATGAAGGAGTTTCTTCCTCAATTTTAACTGGGAGTTTGGGGCAATTTGAGAGTTCAAGAATAGTTTGACATTTTGACTCCCCAAGGGCTATTTCCCTGGCTGTTTGATCGGCCAAGTTATTACCTTGGGTCTGGGGGCTATTGTCTTTACGGTGTCCAGGCCAGTGGATAATAGCCAGTTTATCTGGTAACCAGATAGCCTCCAGTAATTGAAGGATTTCTTGTTTATTTTTGATAGTCTTTCCATCTGAAGTTAAAAATCCCCTTTGTTTGTATATCTGTCCATGCACATGTACTGTAGCAAAAGCATAATGGCTGTCCGTGTAAATGTTTACCCGTTTTCCTTCTGCCCATCTCAATGCCTGTGTTACTGCAATGATTTCTGCTTTTTGGGCTGATGAGCCTCTGGGCAAAGCCTGTGCCCAGATAATTTCTTTTTGGCCCGTAACAACTGCTGCTCCCGCATACCTTATTCCATCCCGGACATAACTGCTACCATCGGTGTAAAGGTCTGCGTCTTGCGAAACAGTCTCAGATCTTGATTGAGAGTTTCATCAAAGATAGTGGGGGAATTTTTAAATCCCTGAGGTAGTCGAGTCCAGGTCAGTTGTCCCGATATCCCCATCTCCAAATCCGTCCATTCGAAAGCAAAGATAGGCTGACTCAGTTTTGACAAAGGGATGGAGAAAAAACGCGTCTTTCAAATCCAATACAGTATAAACTGTATGTTCTGGTGGCAACAAACTTCAGTTGTCCCATAGTCCCAGCTTGGTCTTCTCCTAGGTAAAGCTCGTTCAATCACTTCTGTTTTTTCGTCGCTTGTAAGAGCACTTATCCCAGGCAGCGCTTTAGCCGCTTCTGCCAGGATTCGCTCCCTTTCCTCCGTGGTGAAGAGAGTATGGAGAATCTGTTGACAGTCATCCCAGGTGGGGAGGTGATTAAAGAAAACGGAATCAACCAGAGAAATCAAGGAACTAGGATCCGTGCTAAAAGGGGGGATTCTGGTTTTTCCAGTTATAAAGGTCTGTTGTGGAAAATGGAACATACACGTAGCGACCTTCTGGAATCTGGCGGAGAGGAAGAACAGGGGCCGGAGTCGGTTCCACTTCAGGGATATTAATAGAAATGGAGCCGGCAGGTCGGCCAGGGGAAGCAATTGAGTCAGGCCTTCCATAAGGGTGGCCCTGTCGGGTATGGGGAGGAGAAAGAACAGGGGCTGGCTCCTTTGGGAAGACTAGAGTTGGAGGAGTGGATGAGTGGGGCAATTGAGGAAGCGGTTGAGGAGAGGGAGAGGGAGATGGTGGAGTAGTTAGTGGAGCAGCTGCGACTGCACCCGCGGCAGGAGGATAAAGAGGAGCCGAAGCATCTGGGGGAAGGAGGGAATCCTCCGGAGAGTCCTGTAGGACAGGGCTCTTAGTGGATTTATGGTTTGTTTTTGAGGGACCCTGGGGAGTTCTCCCAGCCATAACCAGGGCTTGCCCTCCCTGTCCGTTCCGGACCATCCAAACCTTCATCCAGGCGGGGGAATTAGTTGTTGCTTCCGCCCAGGGTAGAATATATCCTATTTGATCTGGGTGGCCAGGATTACCAAGAGTGATGTTAGATATAGCCCATGCCACTTGGGGATCAAAGGTGCCCTCAGGGGGCCAGCCGACTCCGAAGGTGGGCCATTCTACCTCACAGAATGTTCGGAGGCGTTTCTTGGTGATGGGATAATCATAATCCTGCTTAACAAAATGGGGATAAAGTTTGTCAAAATTCCTTAAAACACAGTTCAAAGGAGTATCAGGCTTACTTGTCTTATTACCCATGTTGTTTAATTTTTTACATTTACAACAGAGAAGACACAATGAGAAAGCAGAAAACAAAAACAACAAAACAAAACAAAACAAAAAAACAGAACACAGGACAATACACAAAAGAACAAGAACCAGGCGCCAAACCAACCAGGGAGCAGTGCAACGTCTTGCTAATGCTCCGGACAGGAGTGCGTATGTGCCTCGTCAGGCACCTCTCTGTCCCCAGTAGGAATTCCCAACCAGAACCAGAAAGCAGTACGACCTTTCGCTACTGCCCTGGACAGGAGTGTACGTGCCTCGCCAGGCACCTCGCTGTCCCCAGAAGAGATCTCAAAACCAGATACCAGATGTTACTAGGGCGCCACTTACCTGTGGAGGTTTTTTTTTTTTTTTTTTTTTTTTCTCTTTCCACTGGATGCTTGCTAATTTTTGATGCGGCAGTTCACTCCAGTAGTCCGAAGGACTGAAGGCACACCCTGGGGCCTTGGAACGTCTCAAGGTGCGCACCCCCTAGGGTAGCACTCCGCCCCGGAGTCCCAGAGCGAAGGTCCGGCTTCAGAATTTGTAGTGGTCTGAATCTCGCTGGGGCCTCCAAAAATGTTGATCCAAGACGCAAAGAAAAGACCACCAACTCCAATTTTAGATTAAAGCAAGCTTATATTGTATACATATAAAGAGAGCTGGCCAGGGCTGCCCCTCCCAAACACTGGGCTTGGGGTCAGCGCCGCTCTCCGGGAAGACAAGGTTTTTATAGTTCAAAGAGTTACAGAAAATCTTGGGAACTTACAGCTAACAAGGTCAGACAGGTGTAATTCAAAGCAAGTAGCAAACTAATATCTACATGGCATTGCATTCCAAGAAAAAAAGGGGAGTAATAGTTAAACCCCACATCAAAAGTTTATGAGGCACCGTTAGTTTGAGAGAGAGAGAGAGTTGTTATCTGGTCAAGGACAGCCAGGCCTGAGCGAGCTCAAGGCCTGGGAATGAATGCCAGACAATAAGCTCAAGCCAAATAAGAATCCTAGCATTTCATAGAAAACTGAAGTGGGCTTTTCATAACTTTTTGACAGGATGGCTCCCAGTCTTAAGATGGAATTAGGCTGGTTTATCATTCACTTCCTCATAAACAAAGTCTAGTAATTTTATAAGGTTTAGCTCATCTGATACTTTTCTCATGATATCTTCTTTAATCTCCCACTTCTGAATTTATGGGGTTTTCTTATGGCTCTGACTACTTCCTGCCTGGTGATGGTTATATTCATACTTACTTGTCATTCTCGTGCTGTGAAGCTGTGAACTTCTTGCGATCAAGAGCTATATCTGACATCTGAGTATTTTCTGGTAACCTGGGCCAGCTCTTGATATTTTCCTGGTGTCTGATCTGTATAAATTTGAGCTTAGCCTATTCCTGACTCTTTTGTGTTGACTATAACCCATTCATTTATTCACTCATAAGTAATTGTTTCATCAAATAGTTAATAGTGTCCATTACATGTCAAACATTATTTCAGACACTTGAGATAGAAAGTATCTTATCTAATGGAACTTACTTATTCTGGGCAGAGAGACATCAGGTAAACCAGTAACAGAAATGTTAATGTCAGATGATGTCAACAGCTATATGGGATGGTGGTTGTTTTCTATAAGATAGTATAGAAAACGCTTGCTAATTAGATGGTATTTGACCTGAAAAAAAGCGAGGGCAAGAGGCATGTGGATATCTGAGGGAAGATGGTCTCAGGCAGAGGAAGCAGCCATAGCAAAGGCCTAGAGGTGTAAATGTACTTGGGAAATGTGAGCATCAGCAAGATTTGTGAGGGTGGGGCAAAAGGGTGGGACATGCTAAAACCAAGATCAGAGGGGTTCTGAGGGTAGAGTATAATGATGCAAGTCAGAGTAAAGAGATTGGCTTTAACTTTTTAAAATCATTTTGAAAAATGGTTCTGGGCATCAAACCCAGGGCCTTATGCATGTGAGGCAAGTGCTCTACCACTGAGCTACACCTACCAGCCTGGCTTTGATTTTGCAAAATGAGATTCTTGAACTTCACCCCCACTTGTCATCTATTTCTGGCATGTTCCAGCTATTGTTTCAAGTAGGAGAGAATCTATGTTAGACTCAGTCCATAGTAACCCAGCCTTAAACCAGACCAGCAGGGCTAGTCCTTTCCCCTTGTGACACAGGAGGCAGAGAAGCACTGACTGTGTCAATGTCAGAGTCATCCATCATCAGTCGTCAATATTGTTGATGGAAAATAACAGCTCTGCTTTGAGGAAATAAGAAAATGGTTTGTTCTGAGCCAAATATGAATGATGATGCCCCAGGAACTTAAGAATGACGTGGTTCCCCCATGACAGAGATTGCAGAAGCTTTTATAGTTCCTCACCAAAAGCAGGTGGGGTCATCAAACAGGTGGACAACAAAAAGATGGGAAATCTACAAGATTCAGATGTTGTTTTCAAAAAGAAGTGGGGGGAACCCTACAGGATTCAGGTGCCATCTCATTCCCAGCCTTGTGGTTGGGAGAGGCCAGAAGCCCATCAAGCTTAATGTACATTTAGCCGGTGGTCAGGAAAAAAAAAATGCTAGGTCTGACACAGAGGACAAAAACCACTGTCAAAAGGGACCAAAGATAATCTGATACAACCTTAGTGTCCGTATTTGCTCCATCTCTCCATGGGGTCTCCATGCTCCACTCAATAAAATTAAAACACCCAGAAGCTTCCCATATAAACACGGCATCTATGGAGAACTTTAGATATCAGTGAACTCCACAATATCAATCCTAGATAATATTAGTTTCTTCTTCCTTCTTCCTTCTTCTCTCCCTCCCTCCTTCTCTCTCTGTTTCTTTTTACATTTGAGGAAGTGGAAGCTCAGAAAGTTTATTCATCACATTTCTGGCAAAAAAAAAAAAAAAGAGAGAGATGGTGCACTTACAGGGGGCAAGTGATAAAGAGTTTGGCTTATTTACAAAGCAGCAGTCTGGGTTGAGGAAAGTAAAAAACAAACAAACAAACACTTGATGAAGCACCCAGGAGCTGGTAGGTGAAGGGTGTTGCTACCTACCCAGCCTGAAGAGGCAAAGGAGATGTTTGCAGCATCCGTAGGGGTGGACACGTAGCACACACTATTGTCTTTAGTTGACAAACACAACAGACTCAGAGAGGCCCAACAAGGAGGCAGTCAAAGGTACAAATACTCTGACCCCATTCTCCTCTCAATTTTTTACTAATACCTTCTATTGACTGAACCCAAACAGAAACCAGAGGTCAAAGAAGCCATTGCTGTAGTCCATAACATTTGGCCTTGCAAAACAAAGGGCAAGCCAGGAAAGGGTAGTGGAGAGATTTGAGCATCAAACACTAAGTATCCAGCTGCTGAGCGCAGTGGCACATGCCTGTAATTCCAGCCATTTGGAAAACCGAGGCAGGAGGATTGCAAGTTGGAAGTCAACCTGGGCAACATAATGAGATCCTGCCTCAAAATAAAAAATAAAAAGGGCTGGGATGTAGCTCAGGGGTAGAGCACTTGCATACATGCACAAGACCCTGGGTTCAATTCTGGAAGTATCCTGGAGGAGAGGCCAGGGTTGGGACTTGCAGAGATTAACTACAAAGAAGTGCAGTCCAGATAGGAAGGACTGAAGCAAAGGAGGAAGAGATGGTAGGCGTCCAAAGGAAATCATCACTGGGTCATCAAGAGTAACCCCCACCTGCCACCCCCCCACCAGCAAAGACTTACTCAGAATTCTCTACTCATAAGGGCAGCTTCCCTTAGAGAGGTGGGTGACTAGCTGGAATGACTGAGAAAAAGAAGGGACAGTGATGGGAGGGGCTTGGTGATAGCAGAGCACAGCTGTTGTGATGAGACACAGAAGGAGCTGGGTTGGTTAAGCCACCTGGCTGCTCAGGGACTCCCTGCTTATAGACAAAGCATCATTCCTGAAGAAGTTTCTGATGTTTTATTGGACTCCATGGGGAAATCACCACTTGGCCAGGTCTACTACCCTTCATCAGACTAAGCACAGAAACTGAGAAACTCAAGTTTAGAACTGGTGAATCTTTATGACATCAACCAATATGTTTACCTTCTTTTTATCAGATTTTTACCAAATTGGTTACTACAAAATCACTTAGAAATTGTTTTTCTTTGTGTATTTTGTCCATGATGAATTTATTCTCTGGTTGCTACTTTTATTATTTTTTTCTAGTAGTTTTATAGTGTTGTATTTTATAGTTAGTTCTATGATTCATTTTGAGTTAGTTTTTGTTAAAGTTGTAAACTGTGCCTAGATCAATAACTTTGTATGTGTGGTCTTTCCTGTTCTTTTCCAGGTCTTCATTTGGGTAGGAAGATAATTTTTGAATCTCAGTATGCTCTTCCTGTCTCACAGTTTTGGAGTAGCATCCACCCTATCTAATGGACTAGAGTCCACAACCAGGTCTCCTCCTGGGGCTTCCTTTCCATGGAGATACTGGAGAGAACAGGGACTTAGACACTGAGCCCTGAGGTCACACAGGAAAGATGCTTCTGGTGGGGTTTCCTCTGTATTCTCCAGCCACACAGACAGTTTTATACCTGGTTTTATACAACACAGACAGTTTTTATACCATCCTGAAGAGTCATTCCAACTTTTCTCAACCTCTGTGAGTTATTTTTAGACCTTTCCTCTGAAAACAATTTCAAGTGAATATCTTGCACACTGATCATTCTCCTACCAATAATTAGATCTATAAGGTATAGTTCCCCAATGTGGGATTGCTGGGTCAAAGGTATGGATATTTGTTTTGTTGGCAGCTAAGGCCCAATTGCCCTTTGCAATGTGCATCCCCATAATGGGGCATAAAGTGCCAATTTTCCACACACATGTCAAAAGGAAGTGGGCTCACAGGCAAGTTACTAAATTCTCTCTGTTTCAGTTTCCATCTTGCTGAAAATAAAGAAACTATAATAGGTCCATTATGTGCCAGATTGGGAGGAAGCTTTCATTATGTCAGATCTGACAGCAAAGGGAAATAAATCCTCACTGCTCATCAAGAGCGACCTCCCCCAAAAGACCAGCCTAGAATTCTTTAGTAGCAAGCATAGCCTCCCTTAGAGAGGTGGGTGAGTAGTTGCAATGACCAAGAAAAGGTAGTAAAAAAAGACTGCATGGCTTAGCAGAAACTTGCTTTACCAGTGGTGTGGATTCTTGGGCATGTCAGGAGTCCATGAAATTTTAGGGAAACCCATTCTTGATTCTTAAAATCATTACAGGGTGGTTGGATATTTTAAACTGAAAAAATAAAAAACCTTAATAAGCAAGAACTGAAGTTTGGGATACAAATTGGTACAGAAATACCCAGGAGGGAGTTTATGAATGGTGTTCTAATAACGCAGGTGGCATCTTGGCTATTATTTGAAAACTGGAATGACATATTCTTATTTTCACCATGAGTTTGTAGAGCAATTCTTAGTGATCAACTTATATCAATCAATCCTCCCATTGACCCTTTTCCTTCTGAATGTGATTATTTAATTTAGTATTATCTTAAGTTTATCAACCTGAATGCAAAAAATGGCCTACAATTTCAGGGGATCCCCAGTAATGCCTGAAATTAGTTTGTGGACCTCAAGTTAACTCCAACCACCATTTTCTTCCCCACAAAAAGAAATTAATAGTATTATTCGAGCTTACAATCACGCAGTGTTCACGGGTACAAAATAGTAATAGTATGAATCTTTTATGGCTTAGTAATCCTTGAATATGAAATAATATAATAGTATTATTTTTGCCTTATCATTGAAAAAATGGAAACCCAGAATGGGCAAGTGACTTGTTTTTAGGTCACACAGCAACTTAGTATCAGGTTCTCAATAGAGCCCAGGTTTTCTGATTCCTTGTCACCACAGCTTCCCTTGGAATGCAGTCAGCATCCTTCCAGCAAAATATGCCAGGGTGCTGGGACACACTGTTGCAATGTGAGATGTGTTTCTGGTTGAGATTTTTGAAAAGAGAGCTGAGGCTGGAGGAAGTTGCACTGCATTCTGCTTAATTTCTTCATCAATAACCTTGATGGGCTTGCCAGTCCTTGCAAACACTGAGAAATTGCCTTGTCTTAGAATTTTTCATTGCATTACTATGTTCCCAATCAATATGTGAATTTCTACAGTCCTCTTGCCCTTGGAAAAGGATGCATCAAAGGACATTTGTATTCTAATACTGCCTTGCATTTATTTGCTGGAAGAGAAGTTGAGAGCCAGAGCTTGCCGGAAGATAAGAGGCACTTTCATTATGCTTGCTATCATGCTTTATTTTTTTCAGTACCCCTCATTACAGCACAACTCACCTTTCTGTTTAAGAAGCATCCAGAAGTAACCCAGGGCCTTTGTGTGTAGGTGAATAGTTTGAACAGTAGTTAGATATCCTACAATATTCTGGGGCTCTTGCCCTTTTTCCAACACATACCTCTATCTCAACCAATTCCTGACATTCGTGTAGGTGTTAATAATGGGGTATAGCTCCGTGTGTTCAATTTCATGGTAATGGTTACATGCTAATAAGGGCCTCATGGGGAGCATCAATAATGATGCTCTAATGGTGGGTTGACAGGCAATTTGACAGGCAAAGAGAAATACTTTAGGATCAGGGTATTCCCTGACTAACATCATGTAGGGAGTCCCCTTTTTCTTTTTCTATGTGTAAGAAAAACCTAACTTATGGTGGGCATGATGTCAGCTTGCTCAGACTCCACTACAACTCTTCCATCATTATACAAAGCCTGAAAAGCTACAAACCATAATTTCTACACCACCTTGCAGTTTAGAGTTCCAGCTATGTTTAGGCTCCACCATCAGATGAATTTGTGCAAAACTTTGACTTGGAACTGAGTTACAAGGGAAGAGAATAAGGGTGTGTGGAATCTCTGTTGGACATTGTGCTAGTGGTGACATAATTTTGGAGCAGGTCCTGCCCAAGTAGTGATACCCCGGCCATGTCAGTAATCTGCTCATTCAGGAAGTGACAGTGGCAGGAGTTTCCTGATCTGTCAGTTACTGTGACAGGCTGAAATAGTTTTTTTTTTTTTTTTTTTTTTTTTAGGAATAATTGGATGTTCAGTCTGCTGGAATTTTTTTCCTTTGACCTTTTCAACAATTTTGGAAGTACCAAATTCTCTGTATCAAATCCCTTACTGGTGACACCAGCTAAAGTAGGTTCTATTGCAAGTATCCAAACTCCAATAAATTTAGCAATTGGCACCAGAAATAGCTATGGGCAACAGATTTTCAAGGCAATGAAAATCCAGGTTTGGCTATCTGTACTAGTTGGATTTAAAGATATTGAGGACCCAGTTGAACAGTTTTTAGTTCATTATAAATTTAAATGGATAAACCAAGTAAAAAGAATACAATTACTAGTGTATTGTAAATACTGAATTAAGAATTCAAAAACCAGTAGTCGCTTTATTCCTTTAAGCATAGTCAATAGAATCTAGCTTCCTTGGTGATTTATTATTCTCAATTATCCACTTTTAGTAGTACACAAAGTCTTCTTTAACAGAAATTTTATAATGTTCATACTATATCCTTGAATTAATATTTATACTTTACCTCTACCACAAATTATGTCATAGTAACAGGTGTTCAATGCTCAAATTTTTTTTAAATTTTTTGCCCCAATACTTCTCTGCTGAAGAATAAGTTTACACAATGAAATTTCAATTGTTTTTCTGTGATCATAAAAGTCTTCAAATTTTAGAATTTCCTTATGGATGGTTACCATTACAAATACTGGTTTACATAATCAATCAAAACAATATAAATCTATTAAGCACTAAATAGATAACTATTAAACATAAAAAGTTGGTATTGGAAATATTTCTCTCAATAAGATGGATGAAGTTAGTTTTTTACATCTAGATTATGTTTACATGAATGAGTATTTCTACTAGATAAGATAGCTTCAACACAAATTTGATTCCCATTTTTACCATTTATATAACTACTAAAAAGCCTGTTAACATAGATAAGTAGTGGAAATGGAGGGAATTTGTTACCCCAACAGCATTCAATTTTTTGAACTCTTTCCTAAAATAAAAGTAATTAAAATTATTTTTATGATTATTAGACAACTTTAATGGTCCTCCTTCAACTTAAAAAAAGCTTCCAAAGTTACAAAAGGAAAAAAGGAGAAGAAGGAAGAGGAGAACGAGGAGGTGGAGGAGGAGGAGGAGGAGGAGGAGGAAAATATTGCCTAGTCGTCAGATTCATCCATTTTCTCAATTTCTGGGAAATGTACCAAATGGTTTCACCAAGACTTAGAAATGACCATTAATTAGACCTATTTCATTTCTCTTTTACTTAAAGAAAATATGTTTAACCTTGTAATTCAGAAAGGTTTGGGAGAAAAAAATTCATAATTTCAATGCATTTTTTTTACTAATACCTTTTTATGGTAAAATGCTCTCATGTAATTTAAATATGTCTTTAACAAAACACTAGAGCTGCATATTAAGCCATTCAATTTATGGGAAATGCTGTCTACATATTCTAATTGGCAAAGCCAGTATTCATGCAAGTCAGACTTAATTTCTATCAGAAATACTCTGACCTTATTTTTCAATTCAAATAAGCATGTTATTATATATTCCTGTGAATACATAACATGTTGTTAACTTCTGAATTCCCATGTCTACAATAGAAGGAAAACTAGGATAAGGCATAGATTCTTACTAGGAGCTTGCCACCTAATAAGGTGCATTTACCCTCAACAACTCTTTTTATGGGCTTTTTGTTTAGTTTTCATGGCAGTTTCCACAAGGATTGATGCATCCTTTACCTGCAGCCAGGAATACAAGTCATGAGGTCATTATAATACATCTCCCTGATGTACAATATGGGAGCCACCTCAACACAAGCCATCTGTTTCTAATGCCACAGTCATCCCTTCATAGATGCAATACAAGATAGGAAGTATCAGTCTTAATATACCTTGGATTAAGGAGAATTTTGACATAAATGTATGGAGTTATGCCTTTAATTGATGCCCCAGAAATTCCTAGATCCTAGGTCAATGCATTATACATGGATGAAATGAAATGTTATATTTTTCTTTTGAAAAGTAACAAATCAGATTTTTTTGAGTTACTGGGGCTTGAACCCAGGTGTGCTCTACCACAGAGTTTCACTCCCCAGCCCTTTTTATTTTTTATTTTGAGACAGCATTTGGCTAAGTTTCTGAGAGCCTCACTAAATTGCTGAGGCTGGCCTGGAACTTGCAATCCTCCTAAATCGCAATCTTTCTAAATCCACCTTCCCACACTCTGGGATTACAGGTGTGCACTGCAGTGCCCAGCAACAGTTGGTTTTGAATGAGATAGAAATGGAAACCAGCATGATATCCCAATCCCAGATAGATCAATTTAATAAAAGTGTATATGAAAAAAAAGAATCTAGCAATTAAATCTGTAAAAACTATATTTTGAAAAGAATGGTAGAAAAGTCCCAGTTTAAAAGATGCTGAGACAGAGGGTGTTCTGTTATCTGCAATTGGAGTGACTAATAGGAAGTATTCAGAAACTTTTCCTGCAGTGCTGTGGATGTTGCTTGGGAATTATTATAGGCCATGGTGATGGGTCAGAATGTGAAAAAGGAGGGAGACAATATATGATGGCCTTCTCTTATCTTCCCCTCTGGACATTTGTCACCTTGGCAGCTCCTCTGTAGCTTCATTGTCTGCATCTCACTCATGCTACAGGCTAAATGGTTCTGTGAACCATTTGCTAGTTCTTCTGGAGTGGCCCAATATTGTTTGGAACTCAAATAGTTTCCTTCTTACTGACACTGATTGATTCTTCCATGTATACAGTAGGTGATGAACCAATATTTAGAACTGGAAAATGTCAAAGTGGCTGAAACCTGAGACATCATGTAATTATTCTGATATGTAAATGAGGAAACTGAGGTGCTGAACTGGGAAGCAATTTGTCAAAGTTGACAACATTCTTTGAAGTACATTGACCATGGCTCTGCTCTGTCTCAATGTCTCTAACATTGTATTGTTGAATATTTCCAAAACTAAGAGTCCAACACACCAACTACAGGTAAATATTTTGCTTTGATGTAGTATTTTAGAATAGTGAGGTCCTTTTCCAGTGGTTACATGCATGTGATTCTAGACAGTATAGGTGGGATGGTTAATCTGGATTGTTAACTTGATCGGATTAGGATATGGCTAAGATTCAAAGGTTTCTGAGTGTGTCAATGAGGGTGTACCAGAAGTGATTGGCATAGAAGACAGCAAACTGAGGTGGCAGACCCATCCTGAAATGTGGGTGGCACAGTTCAATAGTCTGGAGGTCTGAATGGAACAAAAGATGGAAGAAGGAGGAAGCCCATGCAGGCATAAGCATGATTCTTGTTGAGTGGGTTTTTTGGATTGCTACTGCAATTGCCTGAGTACATTGGACTTCAGCTCCTTCACTCTTCCAAAGCTGACTCTTGACCAGTGATTCTCTAGAGAGTTTCCAGACCTTTAACCCTAGACTGAGCTACATCATTGATTCTTCTTCTTCTGGGGCTCCATCTTCTTGGACTGAGCAGCTACTGGGTCCCCCAGATCTCCAAACTACAGACAACCGTTGTGGGACTATCCAGCTTCTGATCCTGTAAACCAACCTAATAAATCCTCTATTTATAATCACATGTTTAGTCACATGTATATTTCTTCTGGCTTCTATTTCCCTACAGAACCATAATATCAAACCTGATATGGAAAAAGGAATGCTTTGGGGCCAGTACTGGGCAGATATCTCCACCACAGTGCTTGGCTCCAAATAGGAGAAGAAAATACGATGGAGTCAAGCCCATACTTAAAAGTGGCTCTAACTTAATGTAATAGATATGCTTCAGAAATTTTACATATTAGATTTTAGGAAGTATAATCCTGTTCTAAACAAGAAATATCACTTGTTAGTTAGGAAAATGTTGCAATGAATCATTTTTCAAAAATGAAAGACTATGGAGGTTGCTCAGTGGTGGACAAGGCTGGACACATGGACAAGTGAACAAATGCACTGAACTCCTGAGAAAATGGTGGAGGTGCTGGGAGGTAATGGAAGAGTGTATGCAAGAAATTTTATCATACCTGGAGGTGAGAAGACTGCGTAGAGTGGAGAATCTGGGCCGTCACAGGCCATAGCTCTTGGCAAGAAGATGGGCATCTTTGGGTAGGTTTTCTAAGCAGAATCCAGCAGGGTTCAAATGTAGATGAGTAAAATCAGGCAGTCTCAGTACCTGGAAGTATAGTAGCAGGTTAACTAAGGTATACTCTATTCAAATAATAAAACTAAGATCTAGTTATACTACTGTCATGTATAACTAACAACAACAACAAAGATCCATTCACAGTAAGAAGGTAAACCATTGTTATGAAGGCAGTATGGCAAAACGGTCAGGGTGCTGGCTACGTAGACAGGAGATGGAGTTGAAAATGCTGAACATTCTGCAGTCACTCTACAATGAACTAGCTATGTAACAGCTGGTAGATAGATGACCAAAATGATGGCCTCAATTATCCACACTTCCCTATATTTTCACCCTGTGCGATGTAATTCTGCAGCTGTATCCATCAAGAAAAGGGATCTATTTTTCTACCCCTTGAATCTAGGATATCCCCTTATGTGAAGTGAGCATAGGAATGGGACAGCATTGTGTGTCTGCAGCACTCTAGACTACAGTTCAGAGAAGTTTTGCATTCCTCAGCTTCCACTGGGGATCCTATCTAGCTGTCCTGGGAACAAGCCTACATGATCTACAGGAGCCTGGTTGTACCACTTGAGATCCAGACATGTGAAAGGACACAGTTAATACAAAAATCTGATGTGTGTCTGACAACAGGTGCTAGAAAGAGTTCATCTGAAATCAGAGCCACCCATTGGAGCCCAGCCCATACAGCAGATGCACAGAAACCTGAGCCATATAAATGGTTATTGTTTAATCAACTAGGTTTGAGGTGGCTTCCTAAATAGAGATATATAACTGATTTAATGATTCTGGGAAATTTAACCAGCTATTTCATGTCTCCGTTTCCTCTAAGTCAAATGCAAATGTGATAATAGTGCCTGCTTCAAAGAGTTATTGTGAAGATGTTAAGGATTAATGCTTTAAAGCATTGCAAATGCTGTTTCATATACTAAGGCCTCAATAAATGCTGTTATTGTAGTTATTGTTATTGTTATTAGCTTGAGCATGAAGTGGGTTACAGGATATCATTTGGGGACACAAGGGAGTCTTTAAAATCCCCCCAAATGCAATATTTTCAAGATCCAGAAGGGAAGTGGCTTAGTGAATTCATCTATAGGAAACAGGGACTGGGGAGAAAGTCCGTCTGTCTTTGTAATGAATAACTATCCTCTTAAATGGTTTGCAAATCTGGATTTCTACATTTGGAGTTTTCTGAACACCAGGCTTGCTTGTTTTAACTATTTTTATGTTCTCAATATAGAAGCTGGACGAAGCTGTTCTTTTGTAGGGATTATAGGAACTCTGGCACTCTGTGAAGCAGTAAAATCCTATTTCAAAAAAGCATCTGAATGCTCTTTAGGTACTAATTGTTCTTGGATTATTTTTAATGAACTGTTTTGGTTTGGCTTATAATTTTCCATCTGTTGATAGCTCTACACAGGTAAAAATCAAGTACAACTCATCTTGCAGGACTAAAATATTATCCTTATAAGCACTGACTGGGTTTTAATCCAAAGCAAGAAATTAATTGTCATAGACTAGTAATTACCCAGCTGGAATGGGATTTCAAAAAAATTGCTGTTGGATAGAATCATGACTCTGTCCAACTTTAAAATTCTTTTTGGCCTTAACCTCTGATTTATGAGCCAAGTGTAAATAGCTGCAAAAGAATTTGGTGCCTGCCCACGTCCAAGTGAACCTCACCCTCCATTTAGGTAATTAATGGAGGCCACTACCACTCAGGTCTGGTTAGGTTTCTTTGTCATCAATTGCTTCCAGGGATTGAAACTGAGACTCTTGATTGGGGAACTTGAAGCAGATCCAGCAGCCTTGACTTTATGATTACTGTTTGTAAAGCTTCAGTCATTTGAACTTGAAAAATAAGATGTATATCAAGCACTACAGGGATGTTGAGGTCAGCAAGGTGTCCAACTGGCAATAGATTCAGGAGAATCATGATGTAGTTCCTTCCTCACAACTGGATTTTTGCATGCGCTTAAGTTCATCTTGCTATATGGCCAAGTTGTATCCTTCCCATTTAGATGAAGAACGGTGGGGTCTATGTCTTTTCCATTAGACCAGTTGTTCTGAAACTTAAAAAGATTCAAAAAGTTCAATTGTACAAACTATTCACTGAGTAATATTAAAAATTGCACATTACTGGTTGTATGTTTGATTTGGCGGGTCTGAAGTAGGGGTCTAGAATCCGAATTTTCAATAGGGTCTCCAGGTGATTCTGATTTAGGTACTTCAAGGGCCACTCTTTGAAGATACTGATGCAGGCACAAATTTCTTAAGATTCTGTGTGTACATGAAAAGGGAGGAGGATGAGGTTGTTTTCTCTGCTTGTCAGGCCCACGTAGTAACCATAGTGAAGTCTTATATATGGTGTTACTCAGTATAAGTGACTCATTATCCCTCACTGGTTCTAGAGTTTAAACTCAACCAGATGGAATTAGGTACATTAATTTAACAAAAAGTTGAGGATATGTAAGTACATAGAAAAATGCTGGTTCTTTGAAAAGAGTAATAAATGCAATAAACCTTTATCAACAATAATCAAGGGAAAAAGAGATGGCAAAAAGTTTAGAAAAAAAATTAAAAAGATGTCATTGCAAAACTCATTAGGTATTAATCATGCATTTCTATTTTCTGATTATTTTTTGTACCAGGTTTTGAACCCAAGGGTGCTTAACCACTGAGTCACATCCCCAATCCTTTTTATTTATTTATTTTTTAAATTTTGAGACAGGGTCTCACTAAGTTGCTGAGAGCCTCACTAAATTGCTGAGGCTGGCCTTGAACTTGCAATCCTCCTGCCTCAATCTCCCCAAATGCTGGGATTACAGGTGTGCTCCACCATGCCCTGATATTTTTTGATATTTTGATATCTGGGCCTTTGCTGTTGCAGGAGAGACTTCTTTTCTCAGGACTAGCCAATTCCTAAAGATAGTAAAAGATTCACCTGCAATTGCTCCTTTTATTTACAAATAAGCCAATCCAAAGCTTCTCCCCCTTTTTTAGCTCTCCCATGCCAATACATCATTTCCTTGCTCTCATCACCCCTCAGGGCCTGGTAACAGACAACTAGGAGCAGCCTCTACAACCTGAAGCCTGCTGAAATTATTTAAATGAACCAATCTTACACCTACTTCACCTGCTTAACACGTGGCCTATCTTTTTACACAGAAACCACAATATAGGTTCTTTTCTCGTGCTTTCCTCTCAGTCCCTCTGCTCTTGACCGACCCTGGTGCTGCTGCCTGTGTGTTCCTATGTGGTGTGCTGTGCCTCTAGGCAACTGTGAATGCAAACTTCTTCACGACAGTTATCTCTCTGTGTGCATGTCTTATCATACCTGATGAAAACAAATCTTGTGTACATTTTACAAAATGTCAAAAAGATTTTTTAAAAGAAGGCCCATTTTCAACAATGGGTAGAACATCCAGGTAGGGCATCAGTGAGGAAATGGTCAACTTGGACCACACTATAGACCAAATAGACATGATGCATACATATAGAATGTTCTACCCAATAGCAGAATACATATTCTTCTCAAGCACACATGCAACATTCTCTAGGACTGACCACATGTTAAGACAAAAGACAAAAAAAATTCTTCACAAACTTAAGGAGGTTTAAATCATATCAAGTACCTTCTCTGACCACAATGCTATGAACTAGAAATTAGAAACAGAAGGAAAACTGGAAAATGCACAAAAATGTAGAAATTAAACGACTCATTCATGAATATGCAATGGATCACAGAGAAATCACAAGAGAAAACAGGACATATCTTGGGAGAAATGAAAGTGAAAGCAGAGCAGGCCAAAACTTATGGAATGTAATGAAAGCAGTAATAAGAGGGAAGTTCATGGTGATAAATGCCTACATTAAGAAAGGAGAAAGATTTCCAATAAACAACCTCACTTCACATCTGAAGAACTAGGGAAAGAATAAACTAGGCCAAAAATTAATAAAAAAGAAGGAAATAATAAAGATTAGAACAGAAAATAAATGAAATAGAGACTAGAAAAACAATTAAAAAATCAATGAAACTAAGGGTTGGTTTTTTGAAAAGATAAACAAAATTGGCAACGTTTTAGCTGAATCAACTAACAAAAAAAGAAGAGAAGACCCAGATAAGATAAAATTAGAAATGAAAGCAGAGACCTTTAGACTAATGCCATAAAAACAAAAAGGTTCATTAGAGATGGTTATGGACAGTTATACATCTACAAACTGGTTAACCTAAGACACACGGAGAAATTCCTAGAAATATACAAACTGCTAAAACTGAGTCATGAAGAAAGTATAAGCAGATCAACAATGAGTAAGGAGACTGAATCAGTAATCAAAAACAAAGACAAAGAAAAGCTCAGGAATCAGTGGCTTCACTGGTGAATTCTACCAACATTTAAAGAATGAACACCAATCCTCAAACTCTAGCAATCCAAATTCAACAGCCTAGTCAAAAGATCATGCAGCATGATCAAGTTGGGCATATCCCTAAGGTAAAGGATGTTACAACATATGCAAAACAATAAATGTGATACAGCATATCAACAGAATGAAGAATGAAAATTGCATGATCATTTCAGTAGAAGAGAAAGATTTTGAAAAAATTTAAGATGCTTCATTATAAAAAACCATCAAACTAGATGTAGCGGGAATGTTCCCTAACATAATAAAGAACATATATGCACACTCACTTGCTAACATCTTAATGAGAAAAAAATTGAATGATTTTTCTCTATGATCCAGAACAAGACAAGGATACTTAATCTTATTGCTTTATTCAACATAGCCCTTGAAGTTTTAGCCAGATCAAGTAGGCAAGAAAAAGAAAAATCAAATTGAAAGGAAAAAGTAAAACTGTTTCTGTTTGAAGATGATGGGACTTTATATATAGTAAGCCCTTAATACTGCACAGAAAAAGCTGTTAGAACTAATACATAGGGGCTGGGGTTGTGGCTCAGTGGTAGAGCGCTCGCCTAGCATGTGCGCAGCCTGGGTTCGATCCTCAGCACCACGTAAACATAAATATTATTGCATTGTGTACAACTAAAGCAAATAAATAAATATTAAAAAAGAACTAATACATAAATTCAGTAAAGTTGCAGGATACAAAAATCAAGTGGTTCTACCTATTAGGAATAAACTATATGAAAAGGAAATTAGAAAACAATTCCATTTACAATAACATAAAGAAAATAAGTCCTTAGGAATAAACTTGACAAAAAAGGTAAAAGACCTGGATGCTGACTACACTGCATTGATAAAAAATAAATGAAGAGGATATAAATAACTGGAAGGCTACCTCATATTTATGGATTGGAAGATTTTAATATTGTTAAGCTGCCCATACTATCCCCCCAAAATCTACAGATTCAATGCTTTCTCATCAAAATTACAAGAGTGTTTCTTGCTGAAATGAATACAACAATCCTAAAATCCTTATGGTAGAGTGAAAAACCTGACAAAGAGATCTTGAGAAAGAAAAAAGATGAAGACATCAGACTTCCTGATTTCAAAAAGTATTATAAAACTACAGTGATTAAAATAGTATGGTACTGGAACAAAAGCAGACCAATGAACCAGAATAGAAAGCCCATAAATAAATTTACATATATTCAGTTAACTGAAGTCTGATGAGAGGATCAAAAACGCATAAGGAAAAGATAGTTTCTTCAAATATTGGGAAAACTGGACATCCACTGCAAAAGGACAAGACTGGATCCCTATCTTACATCACACACAAAAATCAACTAAAAATGGATTAAAGATTTAAACAATACCTGAAAATTTCAAATTTCTGTAAGAAAGCCTATAGGGAAAGTTTCATGATATTGGTGTTGGCAATGATTTTTTTTATGAGACTGGCACCCAAATCATGAGCAACCAAAGCAAAAATAGACACATGGGATTATATCAAACCAAAATGCTTCTGCACAGCAAAGGGAACAACAGAGTGACAGGACAACCTATGAATGAGAAAAAAGTGTTTGCAAACCATATGCCTGAGAAGGCATCAATTCCAAAAACGTTTAAGAAATTCCTACAGATCATCACAAAAACAAATAACCCACTTTAAAAAAAAAATGAGTGATGACTTGAATAGGCATTTTTTTCCCCAAGAAAACATACAAATGGTCAACTAGCATGTGAAAAGATGTTCAATATTACTAATTATCAGGGAAATGTTAATCAAAACCTCCATTAAATGCCACCTAACACCTATTAAACCCATAAGTTAGTTTGTAAATAAAGGGAAATATTTTAAGTGTAATAACAATTATGCATTTAAATTTAAAATATACATTTAATTTTAAGTAAGCTGTGTGTGCTCAATTTTTCATTTCTTGCTGCAACATCTGTCATGGAATCTCACTATTAAATCCATTATCATTACGTTTTATGAACATCTTGCACTAGTTATGCAGATGCATCTTAAAAGTTCTTTCTCTAATTTTTACAATTATTGAGTGATTATAGATTTATTTAAACGTTGATATTAATGTACTAATTATTATTTAAATATACATATTACTTTACTGTTACTTTTATATACAGATTTTTAAAAATATATACATACATGTATAGTGTATTTGTTCTGTGTATGTAATAACATTTTAAAGTGATGTTCATAATGTTTATTGTCACTTAATATAATTGATTTTGAAACAAACTTCAAGTTTTACAATAGCTTTAGATTTATAGAATTAAAGCACGCACTTTCCTCTATTGCCATCATGTTAGTATTGACGTATTATTATTGCTAAATAAAATTCACACTTTATTCCCACTTCCTTACATGTCCTTAGTTTTTACCTGATGTTATTTTTCTGGCCCAGAACACCATATGGGATACCATATTAGGATCTACTAGACTGACAGTTTCTCAGACTTTCTTCTGTAGTATATTCTGAAATCAGGTTGTATGATTCCTTTAGGTTTGTTCTATTTACTCAAGATTGCTTTGGCTATTCAAAGTTTTTTTTTATTCCATACAAATTTTAGGATTTTTTTTCTATTATTATAAAAATTGACTTTGAAATTTTGGTAAGGATTACATGAATCTATAGATAGCTTTGAATAGTAAGGGAATTTTGATAATATTCATTCTTCCAACCATGAATATGGGATGTCTATCCACTTTTTTTGTGTCTTTTTAGATTTCCTTTGCCAATTATTTTGTAATTTTTGATGTGTGGTTTGTCTTTTAGTTTAAGTTAATTCCTAAGGATTTCATTTGTTATTGTTCCTGTTAATGTAAGTGAGATTGTTTTTATTAATTTCCCTTTCAGGCAGTTCATTGTTGGTGTATAGAAATGCTATAGATGTTGTATGTTAATTTTCTATACTGCTACTTTACTGAATTTATTTATTACTACAAACTGGTGTGTGTGTGTGTGTGTGTGAGAGAGAGAGAGAGAGAGAGAGACAGAGAGAGAAAGAGAGAGAGAGAGAGGAGAGAGAGAGAGAGAGAGAGAGAGAAATCTCTGGGGTTTTATACTTATATAATTAATTTTCCAGCAGAGATAATTTTACTTCTTCTTTCTTAATTTGAATACATTTCATTTATTTTTTCTTGTCTGGTTTCTCTGGCTAGGACTTCCATTACCGTTTAATAGCGGTGGCAAAAATGGGCATCTCTTGCCTTGTTCTGGATCTTAGAAATAAAGCTTTCAGTTTTCCCTTGGTCTTTATAATGCTAGAGGTGGGATTTTCATATGTGTTTATTCCTTCTGTAAATATTTTGTTGAGAGATTTTATCATAAAAGAACTTTCAATTTGTCATATATTTATTTCTCAGCTATTGAGATGATCATGCTTGTTTTTTCTTCATTCTATTAATGTGATGTATCATATCAATTGATTTTTATATGTTAAACCAACCTTGAATTCCAGAGATAAATCCCACATGATCGTTGCATCCAATCTTTTTTTTTTTTTTTAATATTTATTTACTTTAGTTGTACACAATGCAATGCATTTATGTTTACGTGGTGCTGAGGATCGAACCCGGGCCGAGCACGTGCGAGGCTAGTGCTCTGCTGCTGAGCCACAACCCCAGCCCCCGCGTCCAATCTTTTTACTCTACTGTTGTATTCAGTTTGCTGGTATTTTATGGACAGTTTTTGTATGGATATGTTCATCTTTGATATTAACCTAAACTTTTCTTTTCTTGTGTTATCTTTTTCTGGCTTTAGTGTCAGGGTGACGTTGGTTTCATAAAATGAGGTTAAGAGTATTCCCTCTTCTTCTACTTTTGGGAACAGCTTAAGAAGTTTTGATATTAGTTCTTCTTTGAATGGTAGAATTCACCTGTGAAGCCATTTGACTCTATGCTCTTTGATATTTGCTACATTTGTCAGCTACATTTGTCATTACTTAAATTGTATGGTTTCCTGATGACATTTTTTATGTTGAGTTTCCCTATATCATTTTATATTTCTTTTTATTAAATATAATATTTTATGTCAGTTCTTAGAATTTTTTGAGCTGGAAGGAGATTACATGTGAAAATGCATCTTGATCCATCACCACGATTAGTTTTACAAGCAGCTTGATGTCTGTATATTCTACCTATTCTCTTTTCTGTTCTTTTCCTGTCCAACCCTGTCCCATGTCCCCATACTGGTTGTGTTAGTTTTCTGTCATTGTGACAAAATACCCAAGATAATCAACTTATAAGGAGGAAAGTCTCATTTTGGTTCCCAGTTGTAGTGGTTCCATTCCATGGCCAATTGGCCTCATTAATTTTGGACTTGTGGCAAGACAGTGCATCATAGCAGAGGCACATGGCAGACAAGGCTGCTCACATCATGGAAAACTAAATATAAAGAATGCTATCCAGAAACCTACACTTCAAGTAATGACAAATGTAGGAAGTATCCAGGGAAAAGTACAAGGCCAAACAGTTTCACAGGTGAATTCTACCAAACATTCAAAGAAGAAATAATATTGAAGTTTTTAAAAACTCTTCCATAAAATAGAAGAAGAGGGAATACTATCAACCTTATTTTACGAGATCAACATCACCTTGAGACTAAAACCAGAAAAAAATAGCACAAGAAAAGAAAACTACAGGTTAATATCACAGATGAACATGGTGTGTGTGTGTGTTTGTGTGTGTATACACAAAACCTATCCTTAAAACACTCAAACTAAATACATCAGTTCAGTAAGCAAATCATACACCATAATTATGTATAATTTATCTGTGGGCTTCAAGGATGGGTCAATTATATCCAGGCAGTGAAAAAGAGATAGGAGGGTCCAGGGTCCCAGTATACCCTTCAATGGCACACCCTCAGTGACCCAACTTCCTTCCACTAGACCCCACCTCCTAAAGGTCACGGGAACCTCCAACACTTCTTATAAATGCCACAGGCAGGGGACCAAGTCTTCAACACATGGACCTTTGAGGGACATTCAAAATCTGAACTACAGCACTTTTGTAACATAATCAGACTTTGGAGTTTTGGGGACTTGAATTTCAATCCCAGTCCTGCCATTTCCAAGCTGCTCAATTAAAAAAAAAATATAGAAATAATAACATCTTTATTGAGTATAATTCACATTTCACAAAATTCGCCACCTTAAAATATATAATTCAATGTTTTTAGTGTATTTACAGAGTTGGCAACCTTCATCGCTAAGAACTCTTTCATGACTACAGAAAGAAACCCCTACATCCATTAGCATCCACTCTCTATCCATGGGTACCCCCTGGGAAATTGCTGGTACGTTTTGTCTCTATTGATTTACTTACAGAATGGGAGAAAATATTTGTAAATATTTTATGTGACTAGTGACCTGAATCCCAATTATATGAAGAACTCTTAAACTCAACATTAAAAAGAACTCTTAAACTTGCCCAATTTAAAAGTGGGCAAAGGTGTTGAATAGACAGTTCTTCAAAGAATATTTGCAAATGACTAGGAAGGACATGATAAAATGTCCAATATTATTAGCCATTAAGGAAATGCAATCCAAAATCACAATGTGCTATCACTTCATAGCCATCAGGATGATTATTGTTTTTTAAAAAAGACAATAACAAATTAACGAAGATGTGGAGAATTTGAAACCATAACATACTGACAGTGAGATTGCAAAGTGATGTAGTTCCTTTGAAACAAATTTTTCTCAAAATGTTAAACAAGGAATTACCATATGGCCCATGGTATGGGGAGAAGAAAAATAAAAAAAAAATATGTCCACACAGTGTGTTCATGTTCATAGCAGGATTATTTAAAAAAAAAAAAAAAAAAAACCAGTAGAAACAACCCAAATGTTCGTCAACTGATGAATGGATTTTGAAAACAAGGCATGTTCATGCAATTGAATATTCTTTGGCAATATGAAGGAATGAACAACTGGTGCATGCTACCACATGGAAAACACTCTAAGTGAAAGAATCCAGATACAAAAGACCACCTATTGTACAACTGCGAGTTGTTTGGTTTTGAGATGCTAACTTTCCTTATCTGTAAGATGAGAACAATAATATTTACATCAATGCATCTTTATAATATAAGCAAATGTATGCCAAGTGCCCAGAGGGATGAGTGGCAGAGGAAAGCACGTGAATGGAGACAATGATAATGTTTCTGTCATCATCTGACACAGGATTAGATACAGCAGATGCTTGGAAAAGACATTTTGACAGCTTGATTTTCAGCTCCAAGGAATTCCACGGTTGGATAAAATTCTGGGACACATCCGAACCAAAACTGTGAGTCTAGTCACTGTTAGGTGGGCAGAGAAACACATCTAATTTTCTGATCCAAGTTCCCTGCTTCAGCTCTGATGAAATGCCACACATCCTTCCCCACAGAGTGTGCCAGCCACCACCAACCTGCCTTACAGAAAGAGTGTTCAGGCAATGAAGTAACATAATATCCTTCGAAGATTAAATCTGGTCTTCTGAAAAACTCAGTTTTGAGTTTCTTTCTTCTTCTGGTGTTTTGTTCTATGGAATCTTTCTACCCCTTCATCCAAAATTAAACAGCCCAGTTTTACAGAGCAATTGTCCTTCAGAAGACCTTGCAGAGGAATGGTTTGTGAGCCAAGGCAGTAGAGCCCAGCTTGCCATGGTAACTTAATCCCTGAAAGACAATATCTCTAAAAGAGCCAGCTCCACTTTTCTCCAGGTCTGGTTTGAGTAGAAACTTTAATGAGCTTTGTGTTAACGTGTGCCTCATGGCACACTGAATATCCTTATGAACAAGTGCTTGGCACCCAGGGACGTGGTGTGGGCTTGCAGGATGTTAGGATGTTCAATCAACCAAGATCCAGGGCACTTGAAAAGGGCTGTTCTCCACTTTGAGGGAGGAAAAAGCGTTGCAAATTCCCACTAAAGGAAACAGTCTTCTAGCTCCAATTCAAACGGGAGTATATTATAGAGAATGAAGTGTTGGGAAGAGCCAGGGGCCCCAGGCTGGAGAAGGTTCTAAGCCAGACTCAGTGTGTAATCTTGGATAAGTCTCTGCACAGTTAGATGAGAATTCTTTATTGATAAAATGAAGGATTCCAGTTTTACATCTCCAAGCCCTTTCTGTTTTTCAGTTTTTAGGTTTTTATGCTGGGATTCAGAAACTTGTAATAATAACCTCTTGGAAGAGTAGAACACCGTTGTGAAAGGATGTTCATATTCTGAATTCGGTTTGGCTGCAGCTCCAAATTTATGATGCTATCATGGTTTGGATGTTTTATCACTGAAGAGATAAGAAAAATACCGAGAAGTGAAGGATTTGCACACATTCATAGCTAGTAAGCAGAAGAACAGTGATAAAAATCCCTGCTGGTCAACTCCATTCTGAGACACACATAATCAGTGGCAATTACTGTTAAGACCCTTGATGTTTGCTTCTTGAATCCAGGACCCTTTCTCTCCCCCTGCCTCCTTTACTTATTCACTTACACTAGCATGGCTGAACCCTTTCCAGAAGATTTCACAGTGGAGAAGTAGAAACTTCCTCATGGAGAGAGAATCCCAGAGCAGTGACAGTGTGAGGTAAGCCCAGGGTGGAGGTGAGCACAGGATGTTCAGAGACAACACGGCTGGGAGGGGAGGGAGGAAGAAAGGACTGGTGTTTAGGGAAGTGTTCAGTGGAAGGAAGTAGAAGTGGTGGATGAGTTGAAATTTGCAGTGAGGGTGGTGAAGTGATCAGGGAGCTTGTACTTTAGTTAAAGAGCACATCACTGGCAAAGATCCTGATCCAATAAAGGGCTCAGAATTCATTGAGAAAGGAAAGAGGTGTGGAATGGTCGGTGGGGGAGAGGGGCTGGAGATGCTGTTAGGGGGCAGATCCTGGGGATCCTGATGGCAGCCATGACTGTCCTGTCCCTAGGAGCAGGTTTGAGAGGCACTAAAGAGCATTTAGAAGAGTATGTAGGGTGCCTCAGAAGTCTTAGTGGCATTTTAAACTTTAATAACTTGATAAGTATAAATGCTACAGATTTAAAGTTTGACCACTTAAATGTCTTTTGTGCTCTTTTGGTGAATTTTGAAAGATAAATTTAAAAATTTTATTTTAAGAAAATTCCTTCACGTTATGGGACTAGAGAATACCATGCTAAGTGAAATAAGCCAGACTCAGAAAACCAAGGGTGGAATGTTTTCTCTCATACACAGAAGCTAGAGCAAACTAAGGGAAAAAAGCAGGTGTGCATGATATATGTAAAGATAGGGGATATCAAAGGAGTAGAAGGAGCTTGAGCAGGAGAGAGGAGGCAGGTTCAGGGGAAGAAATGTGGAATGACTTTGATAAAATTCAGCTATATGCAAGTATAAATATACCACAGTGAATTCCACCCTTATGTATATTTATAAAACATCAATTAAAAATGAATGAATAGATGAGTAAAAATATTTCCCTCATGTTTATTAGGTAAAATTGTATATATTTAAGGTGTACAGTATGACGTTAGGCTAGATGTTTACATCATGAAAAAATTACCATGGTCAAGCTAATTAATATGTATGTTATCACCTCACATAGTTATCAATTTCGCATTTGTTTGTGTGTGTGAAAACAGTTAAGATGCACTCTTGAAGCAAATTTCAAGTATATGATACAATATTATTATTTGTTCTTTTTAGATATACATAACTGTAGAGTGTATTTTGGAACATTGTACACATATGGAGCATAACTTATTCTAATTAAGATCCTATTCTTGTTATTGTATATGATGTGATAAACTTGTCCTTCAATGCCTGATTACCTTAGGTTAATGTCCTCCAGGCTTATATGTTTTCATAAATAGCAGAATTGCCCTCTTTTCAAAGACTGAATAATACTCCTGAGTGTGTGTGTGTGTGTGTGTGTGTGTGTGTGTGTGTGTGTATACATACATATGTTCATGTGTGATATTTTCCATGCTTTTCCATTGGTTGATGGACACTTAGGCTGATTTCATACCTTGTCTGTTTTGAATAATGCTGCAATAAGCACAAGAGGGAAGATGTCTATTCGGGTACTGATTTAACTTTCTTTGGATATAATCATAATGGAGTTGCTGGATCATATAGTAGTTTGCTTTAATTTTTTTTAAGGACTTCCATTCAGTTTTCATAACCAATTTATATTCTAACCAACAGCATAAAAGTGTTCTCTTTTCCCCACATTCTCACCAACACTTGTTATTTTTTTTTAAATACTTTTTTTAGTTGTAGGTGGACACAATACCTTTATTTTATTTATGTGGCACTGAGGATTGAACCCAGGGTCTGCAAGATGAGCACTCTACCACTGATTCATAGCCCCAGTCCCAACACTTGTTATTTTTGATAAAAGCCATTTTAACAGGTGGGAAATGTTATCTCATTGTGGTTTTGATCTGTATTTCCCTGATAATTAATAATGGTAGCATTTTTTTAAATACCTGTGGGCTATGCATATATTTTCTTTGGAGAAATGTTTCTTCAGATCCTTTGACCAAAATCAGGTTATTTGTTTACTTGCTATTTTACTGTTTAAATTCCTTCTACATTTTAGTATAATTCCAACTTAGTATAATTCCAATAATTGATAAATTTTAAGATTTACCAATATTTCTTCCATACCATGAGTTTTCTCCTCACTGTACAGGTTCTTTCTTTTCCTGTGCAGAAGCTTTTTAGTTTGCACAAGTCCCACTTGTTTATTTTGGCTTTTATTGCCTGAGCTTTTGGGTTTCAAAAACATCACTGTCCAGAGCAATGGCAAGAAGCTTTTACTTGAGTTTTATTCCAGGAGTTTTTAAAGTTTCAGCTGTTTAATCCATTTTGAACTGATTTTGTGGATGGTGTTAGATAAGGGTCCGATTTCATTTTTCTTCTTGAGGATATCCAGTTTCCCAAGCATTGTTGAAGAAATTATGCTTTCCCCATTGTTTATTCTTGGCATCTTTGTCAAAGTTGAATCGAGTCTAAATGTGTGGGTTTATTTCTGGGCTCTCTATTCTGCTTCATTGGTTGGTTACATGTATTTTATGATAGAATCATGCTATTTTGGTTATTGTAGATTTGTAGTGTATTTTTAAATCAGGTAGGACGAGGTCTCCAGCTTTGTTCATCGCCCTCAATAGCTTTAGTTATCTAAAGTCTTTTGTGGTTCAATATAAATTTTAGGATTGTTTTTTCTATTTTTTGCAAAGAAGTCTTTTCACTTTGATCATCTCAACAGTTCTGCAAATGTGAATTTGAGCATCATATTAAGTTCCCATGACTGAGGGAACTGAGTCTGAACCTCAGGTCTTTGCTGACCCTGTAGCCGTGGACCAGGACACTCCCCAGCATGGTTCCAGGAGATCTAGTAGGCATTCCCTTCTGCCCATCACCGGTTTTCTCTGACCTCCTCTCGTCAAGGCAGCCTATGAGCTATCTGCCATTTTATTGGAATGAATTAGGTGTTGGTCTGATGTTCCCTGATTTTGTGGTGGCTACTTCTAGGTACTACCCCTCTTCCTGTGACACAAAACCCTGCTCAACTCAACTGCCACCAAAACTGGCCCCTAGGAAAATCCAGTAGCCTGGGAGTCTGAGCAGACCCTTTTTCTTGGCAGTGCAACCCTGATCCCTCTAGAGGACACTATTGGCCCTGACTATGAAATCTTAAATGGTATCCAGTTCTTCTGCGCCCTTGCAAACATTCCAATGTCAAGTGGGGACCTGTATGCCAACACACGGCCACCCTGAGGTCAGCTGTGTTTTGTTGTCTGCATCACGTTGATGTTTCTTCCTAAAATAAAATAAGTGGGGTAAAGTGCTAAGTAAACAAGAAATATTGAAAGTGAAGGATTATTTCTTCTTGCATTTCCCAATGAATAGATCTAATCCTCCTGAGTGTGCTCAGAGAGCTTCATTGCATCACCCTGAGTAAATCAAGGATTTGGCACATAAAGGACATGCATTCCTCATGGGCTCCACCTTTGGAGAGTTCTGACTAACGTCCCAGGAGAACCATCTCCTGTCCAGTTAGCTGGGTGGACTTCAACTTGCTCCCCCACTTGGAAAGTAGAGATAATAAGAGCACATATTCCACAGAGTGGCTTTTAGGATTGCATGAGGAGTAGAATGTTTATCACTAGGTTTGGCACAAAGTAACTTCTATGGTTTAAATATAAGGTATTTCCTAAAAGCTCATGTGTAAGAATGCAAAAATGTTCAGAGGTGAAATGATTAGATTACGAGAGGTGTAACCTCAGTGGATTAATCCACTGATAGGGATTAACTGGGTGGTAACATAGGCAGATAAGTTGTGGCTGGAGGAAGTAGGTCACGGTGCTGGGGGGACATGACCCTGCTTCCTGGCTGCCATTAGCTGAGCATCTTTCTTCTACCATGCCCTTCCACCATGATGTTCTGCCTCACCTCCAGCCCTGAGCAATGGAGTCAGCCAACCAGGGACAGGACCTTGAAACCATGAGCTAAAATAAACTTCCTTTAAGTTGCTCTTGTCAGGTATGTTGGTCACAGAGATGTAAAGCTGACCAAATCAGTAACCTTCAGTAATGGGGACTATAAAAGGAGATGATTGTGAAACTGAATGAGCACAATGGCAGAGACCACAATTCTGAAGACAAAAGAGGGGTTTCCACTAAAGCCCCATAGGCATCCTAGGATTATAAGCCCCCTTTTCCCCTGCAGAGGTCGAGGCAGCTGACAAGCCTCATAGTTCTCTTCTTCACTATTGCTGCCATCGGTAACTGATAGTCCCAACCCTCTAATCATGTCTGGTGTTTCTGGTGACTGATTCTCATTCTGACACAATTTAGGGACCCATATAATTCCAAGAGTCTCTGAAAAACATGCCAGAGACCAGAGATACATTTTTGTCATACATAAATTAATATATATGGATATCTAAATTATTATAAACAAGATAATTCTTTATTTTACTGTAGAATGAGAGTTTCAAGAACTGGGCCTGGAGTCTACCTAGTTTGGACAGGATGTACCTTGATTTGTTTGTCCACCTGGATTTTGGTATCTTCCTCTGTAAATAAAAGTTACCTTTAAAAGTCTGATTCATCAAAGAAAAGAAAATTACCAGATGGATATAAATTAGCATAGTTAATAGCAGTTGTCTGGAGGAATTTTTCTTCTTTATAATTTCTGTAACATGGCCATATTTTCTATGCTTTTTAAACCTTTAAATGTCTTTTGAGCCTGTAATAAAAAAAATCTACAACTTTAAAAAATTGAAGCATGTAATTTACATATTTAAATGTACAGATCTTAAATTTAGAGTTGGAGAAGTTTTGACAAATAAATAAAACCTATGCAACTGAACACCCAAAGCAAGATGTAGAACACATCTATTACTCTGGAAGTCCTCTCTGTATCCTTCTAGTCTATCCCATCCTATCCTAGACCAACTCTTACTCAGATTTTTAGTATATGCATTTGTTTGGTCTAATGTAAGTGTACAACTCAGTGAATTTTTCTGAGTATATGCCTGTAGTCTATCACCCACATCAAGATCTAGAACATTTGCAACACCCCAGAAGGTGGCTTCAAATCCCAGTCAATATCCTGCAAAGGTAACCACTATTCTATCTTCTGTCATCGTCAATTAATTTTGCTTGGATTTGAACTTCACATACATGGAGATATGAAGCATGCATTGGATTTTTTTTAAAACTAAACATTCATCCATCTTGTTACACAGAGCAGTAGTGTGTTGCAGCAGTATGTAATAGTATGTGGTACAATGAATATATTCTAATCTGTTTATTTAGTTTAATTTTGGGAGGGGGTATTGGGGATTTAACCCAGGGGCATTAACCACTGAGCCACATCTCCAGCCCCCACCCCCTTTTTTGTTGAGGCAGAGTCTCACTAAGTTGCTTAGGGCCTTGTTAAGTTGCTGAGACTGCCTTTGAACTTGTGGTACTCCTACCTCAGCCTCCAGATTGCTGGGATTATAGGCATGTGCCACTATGTCTGGCTAGTCTATTATTGATTGGTACTTGGGTTGTTTCTTGTTTGAAATATCACATACAATTCTCCTGTAGACATTTTTGTAGATGCTATTTGGAGAAAATCATCACTCATTTCTGTTGGCCAGGCACCCAGGAATCATAGGGCAGTTATTCTTAACTTTATTTAAAAAAAACTATAATACAATATTTGAACTGTTTACTCCAATTTTTACTCTCACTGGAAATATAAGACAATTCCAATTGCCCTACATCCTTGCCACTTTTTGCTATTTCCAAACTTTTTATATTAGTTATTCTAATATTGTGCTGGGTATGCATTGTAGTTTTAATTTGAATTCCTTCTAATATTTTAAAAAATGCTTGCTAAATTATGACTTTAAGAATTCATAATAAAACAAAATAACTGAATTCATTTTGTTGTTTTTAAAATTTCACTCTCTTGGATTTTTAAAGCACTGCTTGATGGATTGAATGAGATCATGTATTACTCAGGTTTGCAAAAATGTTGCAATTAAAGTAATGGACTCTAGTAGTCATTAGCATTTTCATTACTAAGGGACCCTTTTAAAATCTTCATTCTCCTCTTGGTATCTAGATTTTTTTGGAAACTGCATGGAGTTTGTTTTTCCACCATCTATGCTATGGATAAAGTTACTTTCTTCACACTTAAAAATGTATATATTCTTAAAAGCTCAACATGGCAAGAAGGATTGGAATTGAATGATGCAATTGACCTTGCTAAAGAGGGAATCTTTATATGATTTTAGTAAATCTCGTATTTGATTTTGGAATAATCATCTGATATGTATTGGGGGAATGATCCTTTGTCTTGAACAGTACTTTGCTTGTTTTATGAATTTGTGTCTTGGAATTTAAGTAATTTTAAATTCTTTCTGAGCAGGGACTATGTCCATTTGGACATGAGTGCTCTGACTATAACAGCTAGGGCAATGCCTGGCTTATAGTAGGAACTCAATAAAATTTTGCTAAATAAATGAATCAAAACCGTTCTTTTTCATATACATTCAGCACTCTGTGCCAAGTTCTGCAAACAATGAACAACCCTGAAATATTTGTGAAAGCAAAGTAGAAAAGCTGTAAAGAAAGAAGATTGAATGAGTAGAAGGGAAGGAAGAATAATTAATACTGGTAATCTTCCATTTATATAGGCAAGATCCTTTTCATTTTCATTTTCATAATTCACTCTCTCCACAATACACACCCAGATATACAAGGACATCTCACAGATCCTTCAACTCAACAGGTACAAAACTGAGCTCATTGCATAACTTTATCTATAGCCACCCTTTAAGAGCTCCTCTTAAATCCTATTAATTAATACTGCCACAAGCCAACACTGTCCCCCAAGCCAGAAAATTAAGAGAAATTCTCAACTCTTCTCTCCTCCTCATCAACCTATTCATTAATAAATTAGTTCATTCAAAAATATTTATTGAGAGTCTTCTGTACATCTGATTTTGTTCTTGAACTTGAGGACATACACCGTGGGTCACTTCACCTTGAAAAGTACTTCTATTATTCAAGATCTGGACTATTATAATCTTGATTTCCTAGGCAACAACCTATCATTGGAGACATGTTCCAAGCTTGAGAACAAAGGCTAGAAACTTCATTGCACAGCTTCATTTTCCATTCATAGAGGATGAGTCAAGGATGACTCATCTGATAACCATTTCTATTGAATTGCTATGTCTAGCTGAGAGATATATCTCCATTCACAAAATTCTTCCTTTTTGTTTCCTACCACCACAGTACAGAGACAGCATATACTTAATCAGATTTTTCAAGAGTGCGAGGACTCAAAACTCAATTAGGGATAGAGTTTGGGGTAGATCAAGAGGATCTGTGAGGCCTGAGAAAAGGTCATTCTCATATATGCATGAAGTCATGGAACACACTGACCCAGAGGAAGGATGGGAGAATGTAACTCAGACCCAGAACTCACTTTCTGGCAATTTCAATGTCAAACTCTAGACAGTGGGGATGATAACAGAATGAGAGATCGCAAAAGCATTCAATTTTATGGTCATTTGATGAATGGTTATTATGGATGTGGCAAATACAGGCACTCCCTGGGTTAAAAACATCTGGATCTCCAAAGATTTATACATGAATAATTTAGTTTTGATTCTCCCCCAACACATACCTTTTTTTTGTGTGTGTGACCACTCTGAAATCCCCTTCACACTCTGTTCTTCCCCTCTCCCCTGCAGTTTTAGACAGCAATCAAGAAGAAAGCTAGCGTGAATATTTGCCTGGCCTGATATTATTTCTATAAAGTCCCTTTTATGCTGCTTTCTTTTCATTTATGGTCAGTGAATTTTACATCAAAGAGTACATTTCACATTTATAATTCATCTTGTGACATGCCTTCTTCCTCCTTGTTCTCTTATGCTTCTTCCTCTCTTGCTTTTTCTCCCACTCTCTGTAGTCTAAATGTGAGCCAAAACAACCTTAATCAAGGTTGAGATGAGTAATTCTTGGGCTATGCTTCAAAAAAAAAAAAAAAAAAAGGAAGTGTTTAATGATATCTCTTGGTGTCCAGAGACTATAAAATTCTTCATCAACTTTCTTTTCTTCCTCTAATAAGTTTTCTTGTCAACTACCAATAGTCAAGGCAAAACTAAAAACCTTAATCACATTCAATATTAGCATCTGATACCTTGTTTTATGAAGGAGCCCCAATTAGGAAGGGCTATTGCGGCTAGCTGGAAGCCATAAGTTCCACCGATAATAAGTATGTATGTGACGCACCTGTAAATGCACGTGAGGCACCCGCAAAGCAAAAGGTATATAACCGGGTGAAAGCGGTCGGAGTCAGGAGAAGGATGAATTCATTCAGTCAGTCGTGCAGTCGCTCGGTCGGTCAGAAGAAGAGTTCGGGTCGGAGAAGAAGAAAAGAATCAGAGCGGCCAGAACATAGGCAGAGCGGTTACAGAAGAGAAACCAGATAGAAGAAGTAATTGCTGGTCAGAGACAGGCCGAGGCTGCTGAGGAAGAAAGAAGAAAGAAGAAAGAAGCTCTAAAAAATAATCTTTCTCTAAGCTAAGCTCTCTCTATAAAAAATAAGCTAAGCTCTATCTTTCTTTCTCTCTCTCTAAGCTAAGAAGAAAAGAAGAAGAAAAATCTTTCTTTCTCTCTAAGCTCTCTCTAAGAAGAAAAATCTTTCTTTCTCTCTCTAAGCTCTCTCTAAGAAAGTAGAAGTAAAAGTAGTAGTAGCTTTACTCTGCCTCCGAGTTTTTCTCCCGCGGCGCTGTGGCTGGCCATGACAGGCAGCTTACAGTTTTATGAATATCAAAAGAATATAACCTTATATTTTTATTGTGAAGATGCAATATTTCAACTATACTGAGTGATGGAGACACAACTGCCATTAAGAATGTTACAACTCGGGGGCTTGGATTGTGGCTCAGCAGTAGAGCGCTCGCCTAGCACGTGCACGGCCCGGGTTCAACCCTCAGCACCACGTAACAATAAAGGCATTGTGTATAACTAAAACAAATAAATAATTTTTTTTTAAAAAAGAATGTTACAACTAAGAAAAATTTCAGTGAAAATTTCTAACCATCAAACCTGAAACATTCTTTTGGAAGCCAATCAGCAAATTGAGACTTCCAGATTGGAAAATTTCATTGCTTTCTGGGTCTATAAGGCTGGGCTGTTTTCACACATAAGGCATTAGCTAGCTTTTTGGGAGAACAAGCATTTATGGCTTTTTATACTTTGCAAATATTTATAATTATTGCACGTGTGTGTGTGTGTGTGTGTGTGTGCGTGTGTGTGTATGCACACATGTTCAAAAGGGTGAAGGTACTAAAATCAATGGTTCCTGCCTATTCCCCAAACATTATATTGGCCACTTATGGGAATGGATGTGTGGGAGATATCCTTCAAGCTGGCTGAACAGAGTCGAAAAAGGAAAAGGAAATACAACTGTTGGGGAAGAATCTCCTTCTGTCCCGAGGCTCCCAACACACACAGTACCAATGAAAGGAGCAGGGGAAAAAGACCTAAGGGGAAAGATGGATTGCACAGTAAGCTCTACAACACTTCTAGTTGCATCTTTTCCCCAGAGTTCCACAGGCAAGGTTATATACTGTTGTAGTTTGGATCTTAAAGGTCCCTCAAAGGTCTATATGTCAAAGACTTGGTCACCAGCACTATTGGGAAGTGGTGAAATCTTTAAGAAGTGGGACCTCGTAGGAGGTATTCAGGTTTTGGAGGGTGTGCCTTTGAAGGGGATTGTGGGATCCTGGCCCCCTTCTCACTTTCTTGCTTCCTGGTCAAGAGACGAGTGGTTTTGCTTCACTGCTGACATGCTGACTCACCGAAGACCAAAAGCAACAAGGCCAACTGATCATGGACGGGAACCTCCAAAATTGTGAGCTAAATCAGCCTTTTAACTTTCCAACTTTATTATATCAGGCATGTTGTAATAGTGATAGAAAGTTGACCAACACATGTATCCATTTCATAGCATATTGAAAATCACAGCTCATGTACTTCTCCTGAACTTCTAGACCAAGGTTTTAATTCTTCTGAGCTAATAAACTCTTTTGTAATCACTCATCAATCTTAAATTTTTCCCTCAATTCACAACCAAATGACATCATTTACTTAAAAGAACCATCTTTCTGTAATCCTATCTAGTCACTCTTGTTTTTTCTCCTTTCTTTTCTACTTTCAGTAGGAATTGTAGGCACATGGTAGACATTATATTATCTCTATTTATTGATGAAATAATTGAAGCTTATAATATTTAAATAACTGGTCTCATAGATAATAAATATTGGAGCAAGATTTTATCCAAGTCCTAGGACTCCAAAGCCTGAGCTCTTAACCATCATGCTGTATAACCTCTCCAACAAGGAAATAAAACAGTAATGTGATAACAACATGTGTTTTATAGGGATTAAATGAAGTAATCTTAGATTCAGCATATGACACAGAGTAAGATGTAACAAATACTAGTGATAGTAATGATAATGAATGTGATGGAGATAATGGTGAAAAAGGTGCATATTATGGAAAAGTGGTAGTTATCATGATGGGAAGGAGCAGAGTTTGGAGGTGATTTAGGGAATGTACTATAATGTAGAGAAAAGATCAGCCTATATGGAATTTGAGGAGGGGTTTACTTTTTGAGTTTGAGATGTCACGTTGCTCACCTCCTTGTTTCTAATAGACATGCCAAAGGATATTTAATCCACTAGGATTCTGCAAGTCAGGCTGGTCTTAGGTTCATTTACTTAGTCTGGACTGAATACAGAGGCTGGTGAGATATGAAAGTGGGAGGTGTGGGAGAGGCTTGGGAAACAGAGCTCTGATATTGATATCGAGTCTTCTCCTCATCCAGATCCTAATTTCAGACAGTCTTGAGGCCAACTGACCATATCCTAAATGTTATGCATTTGATCCCAAGTATTAGGATGTGTGAAGAGCCTCCCTCCATTGTTTGAAGCACTTTCATGGAAATGATGAGGCTGGAGTGTAGCAAAAAACCAACCTAGCCATCAGAAGACGACCAATCAAATGTGCTGAGCTCAGAATTGGGGCCAGGTGTTTAGATATTATACCAGAAGCCTCCTAAAGCTGAATGGAGAATGCAAATCTAAGCCAAAAGCAAAGGTCACCATGTTCACATTTGCCTGTGAAGGAGAGAGAGAGAGATCCACCACATGAGCAGAAGAGATGGCCAGAAAAGGAAACCTGGATACAGGGACTCGGACCCACAAGGAGACATGGTCTAATCATATCTTCAATCCGAGAAGTCAGATTGGTAACTCTGCCTTTGATAACAAAGAGACACTACGAAGATGGTGGGCAAACCTCAGCCAGAAGAGAATAAAAAGGAGATATTTCCCTCCTCCACAATATATACATCTTGGTATTTCTAATTCCTCATTCATAAAAATGGAATTTTATTTAACAGATGTTTATATAGTTATTATGGTTTGAATACAAGGTGTCCCCAAAAAACTCATATTCCTAATGCAGATATAGTCTTAGGTGAAATGATTAGATTATCATTATATATTGGATATGTGTAACTTGATTTTTGATCTTTACAGGGGAAAACAACCAAGAGTTTGCCTTGAGTCTCAGAGGGGATTTTGGACTTGGACTTTTGGGCAGTGTTGTAACTGTTATGACTAAGAGGACTCTTGGATATAGACTAAATGCATTTTTTTCCTGTGAGATGGACATGAGCTTTAGGGGGCTAGGGGCAGGATGTTATGGTTTGGATATGAGGTGTCCCCACAAAGCTTCTTTGTCAAAGCAGGGATGTTCAGAGGTGAAATGAGTAAATTATGACAACTATAACCTAATCAGCAGATTAGTCCATTGATGGATGAATAATTTGAAAAGACTACTATGCCGGGTGGTAACTAGGCAGGTAGGCTGTGGCTGAAGGAGGTGGGTTACTGAGGGTGTGCCCTTGGGGACTATATCTTGTCCCCCTGGCTCCTCATTCCCTTTCTCTATTTCCTGATTACCCTGATGTGTTCAGATTTCCTCTGCCATGATGTTCTGCCTCATGTCAGACTCAAAGCAATGGAGTCAGCTGATCATGGACTGAACCTCTGAAACCATGAGCTCAACACAGACTCCTCCTCTAAGTTGTTCTGATCATCAGGTATTTTGGTTATAGTGACGAAAGCTGACTAACACAACAGTACTAACCTCTACCCTACACATTTTACCAAATACTGACTCATTTCATCTTCATTCAACCACAAGGTAGGGACTATTATCCTAACTCTGCAGATGAGCAAACTGAAACATAGTTAAAGTAAGTTGACTAAGGTCATAGTCACCAGGTCCTAAATCAATATATATATATATATATATAAGTATAATAAATATATATGTATAATATATATAAACATAATATATATACACACACACATATATTTATAATGAAGGAAACTTCTCAGACCTATAAAAGATCCCTATGATGGACACAAATTTTAACTATAGATTTTCTTAGTAAAATGTCTGCTTTTGTTACCTTAACTTTTTCAGCAACTCACTTGTCTAATACATACTTGACTAGCTGTGTAACAGTGTGTTCACACAACACAAAAGAGTCAAACGACCTCTTTGACCTGGGTGCCATGTCAGTTTTCATTTTTCTCCCTAAAACTTGGCAGAGACATTCCTTAATAACACATTTCCTCCACTAGGCTTACTGTAGCTGTTTGGACCCCAGCTGAAATGGGTGGAGCTAGATACTCTACCACCTGCCTCCACTTCCTGTCCAGCCTTCTGCCCACCTGCCAGGCCATGGCCACACAGAAGCTCAGAGAAGAAGGAGATTTGTGTGGAATGAACACATCTTCCTGGTCTCCTCCGAGGAAGTTGGGCTTGGGTTGGGTTTTGAAATATGGGTAGGATTCAGGAAAGTACAGAGAGGTTATCGCTAATTGTGGAGACAGTAAGAAAGGACATAGTGGCAATAAGACAAGGAAATAGAGGACATTTCTGTAGATATAGGAAGGAAAATATGGCCCTGTGGGAGGGATGGGAGCAAATTAAAGTTCCTGGACAAACTGTAACCTTATCATAACCAGGAGATCAGGGAGAAGGCTATTCACTCTTCCTCCCAGAATGAGACAAGACATGAGATGTAGGAGCAGGCCTATTTGGGGTCCCAGAGCCCATGCTCAAGCATTGTCAACCTTCTTTATGCCTTAGATTCCTTTGGCAGTCTGATGAAGCTGACTGACTCTATTTCAAGATGATGCTTACATAAGGTAGTAGAGAAATACAAAGGAAACCAATTATGTCAAAATAGAGTAATCAAAAAAATTTTTAAAGTGTTTGCTTCCTTGTTAACCCATTAAATGAGTGCTTTTCAAGCTGTTGGTAGGGAAGATGCAATTTATTTTTCCAATTCATTTTGGAATAACAACTTTTATAGAATAAAAATATGAAATAAAAGAGAATATAAGTCAGGTGAGGTGGCACACGCCTGTAATCCCAGCAGTTTTGGAGGCTGAGGCAGGAGGATCACAAGTTCAAAGCCAGCCTCAGCAAAAGTGAGGCACTAAGCAACTCAGTGAGACCCTGTCTCTAAATAAAATACAAATGGGGCTGGGAATGTGGCTCAGTGGTTGAGTGCCCCTGAGTTCAATTCCTGGTACAAAAAAGAAAAAAAGAGAGAGAGAGAGAATATAAAATACAAATTCAAATCTTTTATTATTTGATTCAAAGGACATTAAATTTTTCTGCCAAATAATTGTAAAAGTTTCTAGATATTAACTTTCAATTCCTATACCTACCTTGCCATGTACCTATATTAATTCATAGGCAGGCACCAGTCGGTCTGTGGTCATTCTCTGAGGGACTCTGTAGTAAATACAAGGCCTAACTGTGGGTCTAGTAACAAGCCTAGTTTTGAAGTCATAATTAACATAAAAAATCTACCACTGGCATGTGATATGAAAACACCTATGGATTCTGTAGGTAACAAAGTCATGGTTATTGCTAGTTTCATTAGAGTGTGTTGACTATTTTTATTCTGGGAGGAAATATTAAATTTCAACTACAGGTCCATGAAAATGAAAATGTACTTTTTTCTTGTCCAAGGCCACAGACTTCCTAAATACTATTTCCAGGCTCACTTGGAGCTCCAGATTAGGTCCCCTCACATCTTCCAATGGCATCTTTCAGTGAGTGAGTTCTGTGAGTCATTCTAGTGATTTGTTGGGCCTGAGAGGGTTATGGGAACCCCCAGATTTATAGCCAATTGTTCAGAAATGGCTTGGGACCTGGAAGTGCAGCTGGCATCTAAAGCAAGGCCAGTCTTATAAAGGACTTTGTCCTTAGCCTGTGGGGTCTCTGCTGACTCCAAGTACTTAATGTCTGTGTTGAACACCCAGTTGGTGTCAGAACAGTTGGGTGGAAATGGAACAAAACCCTTTTCCCTTCCTATCTCTGGCATTATCAGTGGACTTGGAGCCTATTCCAAGGCCACCATCTTTCAACTCCCTACTAACAGAGTTCAGGCCTTGGTTCTCAGCTGTTGTGATCCACAAGACCAGGAACATTGGTAAAGCCAACCACTTACTCAGCTTTCACTCTGCATTTCCGCCTCTTAAAAGCATACAGCACTATGTGGAAGACGTTACCATTGTATGGTTCAGATCTGAGGTGTGGCCAAAAGCTCATGTAAGAGACAATTCAAAAAAGCTTACAGGTGAAATGATTGGGTTATGAGATCCTTAACCTAATCAGTACATCAATCCCCTGATAGGGATTAACTGGGTGGTAACTATAAGCAGGTGGGGTGTGGTTGAAGTAGATGGGACATTGGGGATGTGCCTTTGGGGTATATATTTTATCCCTGATGAGGATTCCCCCGCCCCCCCCCCCCCCCCCCCGGCCCCAGCCCCTCCACCTTCCTGGTGCAATGTTCTGAGCTGCTTTCCTCTGCCATACTCTTTAACCATAATGTTCTTCCTCACCTCTGGCCCAGAACAATGGAGTTAGCCATCTATGAATGGAGACCTCTGAACCCATGAGTACCTAAACTTTTTCTCCTCCAAAATGTTTTTTTTTTTTTTTTTCAGGTCTTTTGGTTGCAGTAATGAAAAACTGACTAAAATACCATCCCCCCTATTGTGCAGACCAGGAAGCTGTGGCTCAGAGAGAAAAAGTCTCAAGGTCACAGAAGTTAATAAGTGGCAAATCCTGGTCTCTCCACACCTGTGTTCTTCCACTGCACAACATCACCTCCCAAACCAAACTCTCTTCTCTCATTGTCTGTGACTCCTGTTCCCTCAGCTTCACACAGGAACCAAACATATCCTTCCATGCCCACCCATCCTTTCAATAAATATTTATCAAATTGCATTTGATTATACATCTTTTTATCTCAGAACTAGAGTCCCTGAAGAGCAGAAGCAAAACAGGCCAATAAGAAACAAACTTTGCTTTGCTCTTTGGACCCTGAAGCATTTGTTACTTTTCCTACTGAACTTATTAGCTAAGGTCAAATCTTGTTAGCTTTGAAAATTCCACATTGGCCTCCAAGGGCCAAGGAGACGACCTCAGGCTGCTGGGATCATAATTCTAATTCCAAGAGAGGAAAATAGCTCCTCTTTGCTGATTGCTGGGGGTTTTGCTCTCAACACTTGTTTGGATCAGTATCCCTGGGTCCAGAGTGCAGGACAGCAGCCTTCCAGGCATCAAGGAAATTAAGCCCATAAATCATTTAATTGCCCTCCCTCCATCTCCTCAAAACATAAAGGCATATGAAGAATCGTACCAATAATTAGTCCAAGGAAGAAGAGCTGGTGTCCCTCCTCTGATTGATTCAAAGGCAAACTTCCTACAACTTATCTCTCATTTTCTGCCTCCATTATCAGCTTCTCATAGAATATGACTAAGCTCAGCAGATTTCCTATTAAAGAGATTTAAATAGCTCACTCTTCAACAGATTTAATTACATTCTTCCCTTTCCTTATACAACTCATTTTAAAATAGTCTGCAGCAAAAGTAGATACCTCAATGTTGGAAATCACGTCTCAGGGCACAAGAGGAGAATCTGGTTTCTAGAAGGGGCCCTTCTACTCCTCACTCCCTTCCATTGACTCTAGAAGAGCCTATATGATTCTCTGTGCAGGTCAGTTAATGTATTAAATCTTTTTTTTTTTTTCTTCTCAGTACTGGGAATTGAACCCAAGGGTGCTTAGCCACACATGCCCAGCCCCTTTTTTATTTTTTATTTTTAGACAGGGTGTCACTAAGTTGTTTAGGGCCTTGCTAAATCGCTTAGGGAGGCCTTGAACTTGCAATCCTCCTGCATCAGCCTCCGAGCCTTTTCTTTTTTTTTAAGTTGTCAATTCTCTTTTTTTTAATTTTGGTATATAACACATAAATTTACCTTTTAAACCATGTTTAAGTATACAATTTTGTAGCATTAATCATATATATAATATTATGTAGCCATCACCACTGTTTCTAAATATTTTCATCACCACAAGAAGAAACTCTGTATTCATTAAATAATAATTCCCCATCTGCTGTCCCTGAGCCCCTAGTAACTTCTAATCATTTACTTCCATATGAATTTGTCTATTCTAGATACTTCATATAAATGGAAGCATACAATATTTTCTCTTGTGTCTGGCTTATTTTGCTTTGTACATTTTCAAGATTCATGTGTTTTGTAACAAGTATCAGAATTTTGTTCTTTTAATGGCTGAATAAATTCCAATGTATGCATATATCACATTTTTAAAATTTGTTCATTTATTGATGACACTTGCGGTGATTTTACCTTTGGGTCATTGAGAATAAGCTTTAAATATTTGCATGCAAATTTTTTTTTGGAGTCTTGTTTTCAATTCTTTGGAGTATACACTTAGAAGTGGACTTAATAGTATATATATATATATATATATATATATATATATATGTATATATATATATATATATATATTTAAATAAGAGTGTGGGCCTGCTTGGGTCTGTTCCCAGCCAGATGTAAGATTTTCATGTTTCTTTGACTGTGAATCCCTCCTCCTTCCCTCTATTCCTCTCCTCCTCCCCATCTTTTCCTAGAGTTGACCATTATTTCCTTTTGGTCCATGTGCTTCCAGAAAATTTCTCTATGCATTACCAAATTTATGACCATATAGAAAACATATGGTATTTTGTACTTGTTTTAATAGAAATACTAATTTATTTTAAAATTTTTATTAACTCAACAGGGGCTGGGGTTGTAGCTCAGTGGTAGAGTGCTAGTATGTGTGAGGCACAGGGTTTTATTCTGAGCACCACATATAAAATAAGTAAATAAAATAAAGTTTCATCAACAACTAAAAACAAAGTTATATTCACTCAACAATGTGACATTGCATACTTCCTAGGCCAGTAGGTATAGGTCTGTCATTCAAAACTGCTGTGTGGTATTCAATAACACAGATGGATGTGGTCTATTTGGGGTTTTCCCCTATTGATAGATATTTAGGTTGTATTTTCATGACAGTTTTGATGCTATAATAGACATACTAGTATTTGCCCATTTTCTAGGGTCTCTTAGATTGGTACCAAGAAGTGGAGTTGCTGGGTCACATGACAACTGTTTTGAATTTTTAAAGTTACTGCCATGAGTTCCTCCACAGGCCAGTGATGGATTCACAATTCCTTCAGTCGCATATGGGAAAAGTCACTTACCCACACCCTCACTGATGGTGATGCTATGGTAGAGGTAGCCAGCTGTTCACCAAGAAGTCTGCTCTTGTTCTCTAGTCTAGAATTGTTGCCAATAGGCAGTCACCTAATTAAGGACTGCATTTCCCAGCCTCTCTGCCTTTGCCTTTAGATGAGTTCATGTTACTGGAGCTTCAAGAAAATTGGACAGAAGTAATGATCTGGCCAATATAAACCTTGGGTGCAGTCCCTCCTCTGAAAGGAGGCAGAAGAGGACCTAGTGGAGAGCTCCATGGCCTACGGGGGGTGTGGAGCCTCAAGAGGGAATCAGCCTCAGCCCCCAAAAGGGGAAAAGAGCACCCCTCCCCATCATTGCTGATTGTTCTTCAGCTAAAGAGAAAATTAAGACACTGAGATTTTAAGGTTTATCTACTAACAGCAGCTAACATTACCTTACTAACAGCCCATCTCACTTTAGCATTTTTACCAGTTGGATGGGTAAATATTATCAAATTTCATTTGCATTTTCCATTTGGTCATATCTTCATATATTTATTTGTCATAGGTACTTTATATATGACCTCTTGATCTGTAATAGTTCAGTAAGATAGTTGTTCTAACCATTTAAGGATTAATATTTGGCCCCTAGTCCCATTATAGTAAGTGAAAAAGACAAATTCTAAACTTTTTTGTCTGGTTCCAAAGCCGTTCAAGGTAGAGTATGGGTGGGGTTTGTGGGCAAGAGAACTATTCATTAACCTCACAGGGAATTAATTTTCAAACTTTTATTTATTTATTTATTTTTTTTAAATCTTTTTTTTTTTAGTTGTAGACTGACACAATACCTTTATTTTATAATTTTTATGTGGTACTGAGGATCAAACCGGGTGCTGAGGATCAAACCCAGTGCTAGACAAGTGCTCTACCTCTAAGCCACCACCCCAGCCCCCCCAACTTTTATTTTTTGCCATGGAATCATGTCTCCAAAGGAAATTCTCTATGGAAGCTTACTAATGCTAATGATGATGTTGATAACAGTGATGCTGATGATGGGGATGTTGATGAAGATGATGAGCGAAAGTCCTGGGCTGGTAGGAGACCAAAAAGTTCTTATGACTAACTTATGTTCATTCACTTATTCATTTATGCAAAAAATACTTATTGAACATTGTAGGCACTTGAGGAACAACAACAAATGAAACAAAAATTTCTGTTCCCATAAAGGACTACATCACACCTTGTGTTGAATGACACCTCCTAAAGCTGGAAAGTATGGTAACATTGGACTCTGGAATTTATACTCTAGTGGAGATGACATAATAAGTGGGTGGATAAATAAATGTAGAAGATCATATCTGGTGCTCTATCCGTGCTCTGAAAACAACATAAAGCAGGGCAAGGAGTGTGGAGAGAGAGTCTTCCTGTTTGTTGGGGGTATGAAAAACTAATGAAGGGTGAAAACATGAAGGTCTAGGACACGTAGGGAATGGTGAGGTTTTTCAAGAATGCCTCACATTATCTGCTGGACAGAGGCTCTCCTGGGCTCCCAGCAGCATTAACGGTAATCAAAGCAAACGTTCCTAAACTTGGCTGTAATTAAAATCACCTGGAGAATTTTTAAATTATTAATTTCTGGTGTCTCCCTAGGACTCCAACTTAAATTACTCAGAGAGTCACCTGGGTATTAGGAGTTCTTAAGTCTTCCATCTCTAACCTTCTGAAAGATCTTTTGAGTAGAGAACAAAAGCTGGGTTTAGACTCATATTGGATGTGGTGAATTCTCTTGGCTTGCTTTCTTTTTATTCCTAAACAGGAACAAAATCACAGAAGGGTTTGTAGGCAGGTTGATATGCTGTAGCTGCAACACCTGGTTTTGTGGTGACCAACTGTCCTAGGTCACTAGTCACTTGACAAAGTACTAGATTGGAGCAGAATTCTCCAAAAGCTCTGTTTGCAGGTGATAAGTTCCCCTCGCACTCTCATTGACTTGCATCCCTACCATCTGTTTACATGCAAGATTGACATGTTTTTCTCTTCCGTGTTGTGACAGTGGCTCTTTCCAACAGAAAGTATTAAAGAGTTTGTCCCAGTTACCTTTTTTTAGATTATATCCTAGCTCTGCCACTTATTAGATGTCTGGCCTTTTTTAGAAAAATATTTGTTTTTTAGTTGTAGATGGACACACACCTTTACTTTATTTATTTATTTTTATGTGGTGCTGAGGATCGAATCCAGGGCCTTGCACGTACTAGGTGAACACTCTATCACTGAACCACAACCTCAGCCCCTGGATGTTTGGTCTTGAGAAGGTTATTAAACCCCTCTTCCCTTGATTCCATCATCCATCAATGGGAAAAAAATAATATCTACCTGGAATCATCCACCAAGAAGGGCTAAAGAAAGCATGCAGAGCTGGGATTGTGGCTCAGTGGTAGAGCACTCGCCTAGCATGTGCACAGCCCTGGGTTTAATCCTCAGCACCACGTAAAAATAAATAAATAAAATAAAGGTATTGTGCCCAACTACAACTAAAAAATAAATATTAAAAAAAAATACTTCTTAAAAAATTTTCACCAAACAGCATATTATACTTTGAAAAAACAATTTAACTAGCCAGGCGCTGTGGCACATGCCTGTAATCCCAGCACTTGGGAGGCTGAGGCAGGAGGATCACGAATTCAAAGCCAGCCATCAGTAATGGCAAAGCACTTAGCAACTCAGTGAGACCCTGTCTCCAAATAAAATACAAAAAAGGGCTGGGGATGTGGCCCAGTGGTCGAGTGCCCTTGAGTTCAATCCCCAGTACAAAAAAAAAAAAAAAAAAAAAAAAGCATGCAACAGCGTGTCTGCCACAATGACTTCACAAATAGTAGCCCCCCTTCTCCACACTAACCCTGAAGCAACTATTGGGAGCAGTGCATAGAATTCTCCAGAAATTCCCAGTGAGAAAGGTCTGTGACTTTCCAGTCCTCCCTAATTTCTAATCCTACCCAAAGCCCCTCCATTCATGGATGGAGGCCATGTTCTTCTACTTTAGTTTACCACCAGGTTTGTGCAGGACTGGCTTGGTCCTGTCAACTGTAATCAGTAGGGCCACACATTGTGAGTATGACTGCTTCCACAGCAAATGTAAAGAGGGGGATTTTTAAATTCCCATGAGGGCAATTGAAAGATCAAGTATAGTTAATTGTTTATAGTTTAAATATGATTTTTCTTCATTGATCCCAGAGGAAAAATAATGCCCTCCCCGATCAGAGGGCTGGTGTTGCTGTTAATGGTTGTGGAGACACAACATTTTCTGAAAACGGCCACCATTATATGTCCTATCCCACATATACTTCTTACAACCTAATATTAATACACCTGTCATTAAGTGGTGGGTTTCTATGTCCCTTCCCCTTGAACCTGGGTGGAGTTTTGTGACCACCCAGCCAGTACAGTATAGTGGAAGCAAATCTCTATGACTTCTGAGGGTAGATCATAAAAAGTCCATGCACGTGTGTCTTGTTCTTTTTGGACAATTATACTCAAAATGCAGTCACCAGGCTGTGAAGAAGCCCCATGGAGAAGACACATGTTGTGATTGACAGGTGAGGTCCCTGCTAACAGCTAAAAGCAGCTGTCAGACACATGAAAGAAGTGAGTCTCCAGATGATTACAACCCTCCAGTAGAGTCACCTGGTGTAGATAAGTTATCCCCACTGAATCCTGTCCAAGTGACATATTCATGAGCAAAATAAATGACTGTTCTCATCTTGAGACACTAAATTTTGAGGTAGTTCGTGACTCAATAATCAATAATGAATACGATGGCCATTTTGTATTCCAACATCTGGTTATCTGATGCCTGAGCCACACTGTTGCTGGTTGCACAGGGTCCTTTCAGAAGGGAAGCCCTCATTCCTTGGATTCACACATGTGTCTCAGAAGAGAAATTGAAATGTTGAACAAATATTCCCTTTTTTTTTTCCTCCCCACTGTGGAAAGAGGGTACTTCCCCATCTCTCCTTGCCACTAGCTATGAGCCAATGGGATGGGTGGGAGTGATGGTGTGCCAGTTCTGAGCTTAGGCTTTAAGAACACAACAAGTGTTCACTTGTCCTCTTGAGCTCTTGCCATTCACCATGAGAAGAACATGGTCCAGTAGCCACTGCTCCTTCAGCCTCAATCCCAGGGTGAAGTCACATCACAGACCTTAAACAGATCTGAAGCTTGAGGTCATCTAGGCTCTGCTGAGCCCACACGACCTGAAGACAGGCAATGACCAATCCACACACGTATGTTTCTTGCTGTAAGCCACTAAAATCTTGGGGTTGTTTGTTTCTGCGGCAGTGACTGACTAATTCAGAAGTCAACTGGAGTGGATCTGTCTCAAAGAGCATGTTATGTGTCTGAGCATACAGCTAATCATTTAACTGTACTTCTTTGCATCCTGGTTTTGCTACGGGTCAGCTGTTTTGCTTTGGGAGATTTGCTTAACATCTCTGAGCTTCAATTTTCTCTTTTTTAGAACAGAGATAATATGATCAAGCCCACAGTATGTTCTGAGAATTGAGATCATGTTTGGAAGTTAACTACCACATATATGAAAGGAAAAGCTAAAATATTTTCTCCCTCTTCTTTTTCACTTTCATTCCCAAGAGATTTCAACAGATATAAGCCTAAGGAAGGCTTTTCTAGGGAAGTGGTTTGAAAGTAACATCCATCAAATCCAGGGTGTATGGTGGAATTCAAATCTGCCCACTTAGCTCTGGTGGAATCCCAGCTGTCTCTGGAAATTGTCCTATTTTGATCTATGGGTATTCTGCTTCTTTCCCTTAGGGGTTAGCATTTGTTTTCATATTTCTGGCTATCTGAGCCATGTTGAAAGGATTAAGATGAAGGGAGGTTTTGTTCCCAAGTGGTCCAGGGTGTGACAGCAGAGCATCTTAGCCATGGAGGCAGTGGGCTGATGGCATCAGATCCTCTAAGGAAAAAACTGAAACTCAACTTTCCCATCAGAAAATTCTTTTCACATTCTCTCTCTCTCTCTCTCTCTCTCTCTCTCTCTCTCTCTCACACACACACACACACACACACACATCATATCATACCATCATCATATCATATCATATCATATTATATTATATATATTATATTATATTTCAGGTTGGGAAACAGAAACACTATGTGTATTATGAAAGAAGGGATTTATGTTGAAATTAAACCTATGCATATAATGGGAGGACCTTGGGAAGTAAATGCCCAGGAATGGGAGCTAAAAAATAAGAGCAAAGTGCAGGAGCCCTGTTTGGGGAGATGACTTGAATTGCGGTTGACTATGAGCCGTGGAGATTTGGGCATTGTCGCCTTCCGTAGTCTCACGGGACTTGTCCCAGGATCTCAAGTGACTTGGCCGAAATTGCTGATCGGGTCAGCGCCATTTTGGTGGTGTGTGTGTGTGGCGTGTGTTAGTCGTTGTTAGAACCAGAGAGAAAAGTTATCAGAATAAAAAGCTGTTCGTCTCCAGTTTGCCTCTGAACTTCTTCCCGCGGCTCCGTTGCTCCAAGCACTTTAGGCGGCAACAGCAAAGTCTTTTCCTCAGTCTCCTGAAGTGCTGTTGAGGGAAGTCAAGCTGGAGCTTGCAGGGGAAGTGGGGTACTACCAGAGATGCCAATGGGCAGAGGGTCTGCAAAGAGGGGTGGGAAATCTCTGCTTCTCAGAGCTACTGCTTTGGTGAGATTGCAGCCCAGTGCTGGGAGGGATGTTTCTGTTGGTCATCAAGGTCAGAGTTGAGAAGAAAAGCTGGACTTAGAGTAGGAGAGCATAGGACAAGGTAGAGTCCTCTGGTGTCTTTGTCACGCTATGGGACTGTTTTGGCTTTCTGAGAATAAAGGTGACTGCTTTTCTTCTGCCTTCTAGGTCTCCGTCAAATTTCTTTTTCATGCAGCTCAAACCTGGAATCACAGAGAGAAGGAGATTCTGGGAAGTAGCTCCGAGTGTAGCCAAGTTGACGCGGTTCAAAACCACACACCCACGTGGGGAGGTGGGGGCAGTGTGCGGTTACTGATTTGATTACAAAATTCAAACATGAATTTTGCCAAAAACAAAATTCAAATAAAATCAGAGGATATAAAATAAAACAGGAAAGTTAATCCTTCATTTTCCTTTTTAGGGTAAAATCTTAAAAGTCTCCCCCGCCCCATGCATACATATGACATATATGTGTGCATTCATTGTTATACATGTACAGATTATATATTTACATACTTTCTATACACAAACCAAAATCAGGCTATAAATATTCTTTTGCAACTTCCCTATTCAATGAATGTCTTGTGGACTCCTTTTACATCCATTTGTAGAGATCTTCCTCACTGTTTATATAGATGTTTTAGGTTTTTTTTTTTTTTTTTTTTTTTTTTTTTTTAAAGCACTGTGACCAAAAGATCCGACAAGAATAAGGTAGAGGGGCTGGGGTTGTGGCTCAGCAGTAGAGCACTTGCCTAGCACCTGCGCGGCCCGGGTTTGATCTGCAGCACCATGTAAGAATAACATATTGTGTACAACTAAAAGCAAATAAATAAATGTTAAAAAAAAAAAAAAAAGCCGGGTGCGGTGGCACATGCCTGTAATCCCAGCAATTGGGAGGCTGAGGTAGGAGGATCAAGAGTTCAAAGCCAGCCTCAGCAATGGCGAGGCACTTAGCAACTTAGTGAGACCCTGTCTCTAATAAAATACAAAAAGGGCTGGGGATGTGACCCAGTGGTCGAGAGCCCCTGAGTTTAATCCCTAGTACAAAAAATAAGAAAGAATAAGGTAGAGGAAGAAGACTTTATTTTGGCTTGTGGTTTGAGATGTTCAGTCTGTGGTCAGCCAACTCCATAGCTCTGGGCCTGTGGTAAGGCAGAACATCATGGCAGAAGGGTGTGGGGGGAGGAAAGTTGAGGACAGGCAACCAGGAAGCAGAGAGATAGAGACCTCTGCTTACCAGGGACACAATATAAATTCCAAAGTCATAGTCACACCCTACATGCCTACCGTTACCACCCAGTTAATCCATCACTGTATTAATCCACTGATTAGGTCACAATTCATAATCTAGTCAGTTCATCTCTGAAAAATCCTTGCATTATCTCATATTTGAGCTTTTGAGGGACATCTCATAATCAAACTATAACAACAGACCATCATGAACTATTTGTTTATATGGGTTGGAGACTTACAATATTTTCTCTCTCTCTTTATTGCAAACAATGCCACACACACACACACACACACACACAAACACACAAAAACACATTTCTGAGCTTGTACTCAATTTCTAAAAACCATACTTCTAGAAGTAAAATGTTATTTAAAATTTGACATTTTAATGACTTTAAATAAACCATCCCCAAAAAAAGTTTGTACTAATTTACGTACTTATTGATAGTGTAGACTTAGTTCTTCTTTTGACTTTTTTTTTTTTTATTACTTGTGGGTTATATTCACTCTTCCAATGTGTGGTCTCTTTATATTGACTTGTTGGCTTAAATATCATGTGAATGTCTCTAATTTTGATTACCTTTTCATTTTGCTTGTAGTGTCCTTTTAGTTCAGAACTTTCATAATTTTATGTATTTCATCTTTCTCTCTCTCTCTCTCTTTTTTTGGTTTGTAGGCTTAATGATATTTTTAGACGGAATTTCTATACTCTAGGAAAACTTTCACTCATATTTTATTCTGGTTCTTTGTTTTATATTTAGCCCTTCAAGCCACTTGAATTTATCGTTATGTGTGAGTAACAGTAAAAAATTTAATCTCACCCTGAAAGAGATCTGGCATTTGCCCCTGGCTTCTGGGAGTTAATTCCTATGCCCTTAAAATGTTATTCCTGAAAGAAGTATCTCAGTTTGCCTGGGAATCTTGGGTCAGCCTAACAGCATGATTTATGGTAGGGGCTGGCTATATCTTAGAGCAGCTGCTGGCCAAACAGGAAAGACCAGTAATGTGATTTAGGGTGGTGGCTTTGGGTCATGTGGTATCAGTTGACACATGAGTAATCAATCAATCAATCGATCAATCATAATAACGCAAGGTGTTGGGGTTTTTAGCCCCCGACTCCTCTCGACCCGCAAGAGAAGGGGGAGCACGCCCCAACAAGGACGGATCGGGAAAGGTAAGGGCCGACTGACCACCCGCACCCAGCCCTCCTTTCAGAGGACAATCAGACGCATCAGGGAGACCGGTCAAGGCACGAGCTCAGTTTATTGAGGAAGTTGGACGGCCTTTATAGAAGACATGGGCCAATCAGCAGAAAGGTTATAGGGCAGCATAGGGAGCAAGAGCAGATCACATTGGAGGAACAGCCACTAGCCTATCCTAGTGGTGTTTTGATTTTTCGTCATATGTCAGGGCAACACCCCTGGGCTAGGCCAAGTCCACGTATCAGGAAGTGGGAGACAGCCAGAGAGTTAGGTTTTCATTTCCTTGACTTAAATTTCTATTCTTTCGGCTGACGTGTCCTTAATGTCCCCAACAATAAGGGAGCCCTAATTTAAAAAATGGAACTCAAGGCTCAGGTGAACTTTCATATTTGATAATACTTGGTGCATTTTGTCACACACAGATTCTGGGAAAGAAATTCATGCTGACTCCACAAAGAGAGGACAATGGAAGTTCTGCGTTTGGTACTTTCTTGGATTCTACCCAATGAACTTCTTTCCTTAGCTGATTCTAATGCTTTCTTTCCTGCAATACACCACAATCATGAATCTCACATCTTTCAATGAATTCAATGAATTATCAAAACTGAGGAGTTTTGAAAGTCACCCTAACTTAACAGTTGCTTTCAAAAGTGAGGTGGCCTTGTGTAGACTGCTACCCTAATGTTGCAGTTGGCTAAACTCTTGCAGTGACAGAGGTAGGAATCCAAAACATTTTTTCTCTTATCCCAAATGGACAGCCAATGTCATCAACTCCTCTCCCCACTGACTTGGAAGGAGAGCTTGATCATAGATTAAGTCTATGATCAGGGAGTTGTTTAGAAATAAAATATTGGTCTGTTTAAACAAGAAACAAAACTGCTTAAGGAAGTTTGTGACTGGGTTGTGATTGACAGGCTTCAGGGTACTTCTGGAGGCCAGGTTGAAATCAGTGTTGTTCTCGGGGAATGAATAAGGATCCAAGAGATTCTGTTACCATAACCATGTCTCCTTCAAACCCTGTTTCCACAACCATCACCTGAGGTTTCAGGCCCTCCCCTCCCCCTGGAACACCAGCTGTCACACAAATGCATCCTCAAACAGGACTCTGATTAGACTGTTTTAGATGACACTTTGGAACCGTCACACTTGGGGGACCCATCTGACAGTCCTAGTTTTACTGTTACATACCAATATCCTTTCCCAGGCTCTCAGTCCTATGTATGTCCCCTCATTAACTATTTACTGAGTGATAGAAATGGTCTCCGCAGCCCCCTTTCTAATAGTATCTTTGCACGGGGCTCCTGACCCCCATGGATACATAAACCCAGGAACCCTAGAATTCACCTCAAGCAGTGGCCAAGTTTTTCCCGCAATTCCACTGTTTTGTTTTGATACTTAATCAAAAGCACACTCTGCATATTTGCACAAGAATCATCTTGAAGCTAGGGGGTCATTTCTCTCAGAGTAGAAAGTCATGGGAGAGAACAGCTTTTCTGACCCATTCTGTTTGGGTTCTGGAAAGCCTTGCCTAGCATCTCTAGTTGCTAGCTGCTCTGCATCTCTCCTGTTTCCTCTCTCTGACTGCGAGGATACACATTTATGAATGCCTCCTTCCTCTTTCCTCAGAAGGCCAGCTCATTTTTTTTTTTTTTTTTTTTCTGTCCGTGAAGGACACATTCCAATGAAGGCAGACTAAAAATCTAGAAATCTTCCTTTTCAGCTTTTCTTTCCCCTCTGCACCAGGAATCCAACTACCCCAGCCTTCAGGAACCCACATGCTTGGTCCCAAATTTTCCCATGCTGAGGTTCACCCCCTCAGGCTGGCTGCCTCCAAAGTGACAACTATTCCAACAACCCTGCATTCCTGAGCCCCTGCCACAGGGGAGGGGAACACAGCCAAATACTCCAAGCAGCTTAAGCTGACATAAGAAACACTACTGAACACAACCGAAAAAACACAGTCCAGCGGAGGAAGCCTGACTCTAGGCCTGTGTGGTGCCATGTGTCAGTCACTGGCCACATGTGGGCTATTCACATTTAAATTAATTGAAATTTTACAAAAGTAACAATTGAGTTCCTCAGTTGCACTAGACACATTGCTTAACAGCCCTGTGTGGCCAGGGGCCACCATACTGGACAGTGCCGTTGTTGAGCATTTCTGTCACCACAGAAAGTTCACGGAACAGAAAATCCTCAACTTGCCTGAGGACCTAGATTCCAGCTCTACTGAGTTGTGTTAGGAAACCCTGGCTCCCTTTTACCACTAACACCCTCCCTCTGCTTTTGCCTTCCCTATGGCTATGGGTATTGTTTTCACCTGTGTGTCCCACATGTTTTAACAGAGAAGTGGATTATCAGATACCCCATGTGTTATGGTTTGGATATGAGGTGTCCCCCAAAAGCTCAATGAGACAATGCAAGAAGGTTCAGAGGAGAAATGATCGGATTATGAGAGTCTTAACTCAATCAGTGAATTAACCCCTGAGGGGATTAACTGAGTGGTAACTAGAGGCAGGTGGAATGTGGATGGAGGACGTTGTTAATTGGGGGCGTGGCTATGGGGTATGTATTTTGTATTTGGAGCTGGAGTCTCTCTCTCTGCTTCCTGATCACCACAACGTGAGCTGCTTCCCTCTGCCACACTCTTCCACCACGATGTTCTGCCTCATCTCGAGCCCCAAGAAATGGAGCTGGCTTTCTCTAGACTAAGACCTCTGAAATCGTGAGCCCTCAAATAAACTCTTCCTCTCCTACAGTTCTGCTGATCAGATCCTTTAGTCATAGCAGCGAAAAAGCTGACTAAAACACGATGGGAATTAACATTTTGATTTTTGGCAGCCCTGCTAAAATAAAAGTGAGGGCTATCCATCGTGAACATTGAAAACCCAATAGATATAAATAAAAATATATATGAATGTCTGGTGGAAAAGACCAGAATTCTTCTTTAAGTAACAGGTTTAGTTTAGTAAATCACCATATGAATAGAAAGGAGGTTTAAAAGATCAGTGTTCTAGTGCCACATCTGTTTATTAGCAAGGGCCCTGAACATGTGTTTATGCCTCAAAGCAGTCCTGGGAGGAAGGTCTGTGGGTGGTAACAACAGGCTGTCACTATTGCAAGCCCTCCCCAGTGATCACTCATGTCAGGCTCTCACATCCTGGCTTCCGTACCCTGCTCCTCTTTATAGGCCATCCATACAGTGTGGTGACATTTTTATTTTGCTGCCCAGTGCTTCTCAGATTTTCTCATTCTTGGGTTTTCTCCCCTGGGGGTAGGAGTGGTGATGTTTCATAGCTTCTGCAGCTGGAGCAGGAAGCTTGATGGCATTTCCCTCTGTCCTTTATTGTCAGTGATTGTTGCACTATTGCTTTTCACTTCCTTTTTGGCTCTTGGCCTTTGCAGTATTACAAGCATCTCTATAGAAATGCACCAAAGTGGCCACAACAATTGCCCCAAGAAGCTGGCAAAAAAAAAAGTCGAAACAAAATAAGTGCCTTCCAAAGACAAGCAAGGTCTTCAACGATGCATTTGTTCAACTCCTAAAGCTGTTATTTCAGCCAGTGGAATGCCAGCCCTGGCCCTGCCCAGCAAGGATCTGTTGTTCAAACTAGCAGAGAAAAGGGAACCATTGCTTCCTGGAAATTGCTTGGCAGGATTCTCAAAATGTCCACAGGCTGCCCTTGGAATAGGGTGGCCAAGGATGCTACAGGAACCAGTAGGTGCAGCTTGCAGGCAGCTAGGAGGGAAGAGGGAACCAAGGGCAGGAAGTCTGGGAAGTCTGGGCCCTGTCTTTGCTGCAAAGAGAACTTAAGAAATGCCTTAGCCTTTCTCAGACTGAGGAAATGAAGATCTCTCCCAAGACTTTGTCAACCTTGAGTAATTGTGATACTGAAATGGGCATGTACATAATTGCATTTGTCAAATTGTAGATGACTTTTGTTGGGTATATGCTGGAGAAGCACCTTTCCCCTCTTGTTCTCTGAAGGACACATGAGAACCTCACACTTGGTAGACTGTTTCTTCTGAATTTTTTTTTTTGGGGGTGTACCAAGGATTAAACTCAGGGGGACTCAACCACTGAACCACATCCCCAGCTCTATTTTGTATTTTATTTAGAGACATGGTCTCACTAAGTTGCTTAGAGCCTCACTTTTGCTGAGGACAGTTTTGAACTCGTGATCCTCCTGCTTCAGCCTCCTGAGCTGCTGGGATTAAAGGCATGCACCACCATGCCTGGCCTTAGCTCTGCATTCTTAATGGCCATACAGGTAAATAGAATTGGTCAAATAGCCACACATTTATATTACCTCTAGTTGTAGACTGAAGGTTCTTTAAAATGGGAGCCCAAACTAACAAAGTGTATTGGAGATGTTGTCTCTGGGATAATATGATTTATTAAAGGTCATGATTCTTAGCTGGGCGCGGGTGGCGCACGCCTGTAATCCCAGCACTTTGGGAGGCTGAGGCAGGAGGATCGCGAGTTCAAAGCCAGCCTCAGCAATGGCGAGGCACTTAGTAACTCAGTGAGACCCTGCTTCTAATAAAATACAAAAAAAAAAAAAAAAAAGGGCTGGGGATATGGCCCAGTGGTCGAGTGCCCCTGAGTTCAATCCCCAGTACCAAAAAAAAAAAAGGTCATGATTCTTCACTTCTCCCTTTTTGCCACGTAACTTTTCAGTGTTTCTCATTAAACAGATGGAGCTCTTTCCCCACCATTTGGATCTGGGCTCGACCCTGTGACTTTGGCCGATAGAATGTTGCAGAATGACAATGTGATGATTCTGAGCCTAGACCTGGAGAAGCTTTGCACAGAGTAGATCCTGTGACCTCTGCAGTCCCAGTTAAGCTGGTAAGGGCTGATGGCCAGTTCCAGACCCACAAGTAGGCCCTGCCAAGATCCACAGAGCTGTCTGGCTGACCCCAGCTGACCCCAGAAGCATGAGCAATAAACACTTATCATGGAATGCCAGTGGGATTCTGTGACTGTCATGCAGCATTATTGTAGCAACAAATGACAGATCCTCCCTTGTAAACTGAAGGACCATCCCCTTATAGTATTGGGGATAAACTGAGTGGATGGCTCTCAGAGGGGAAAAGGAGATTTTTTGGAAGCTTTTCTGGAGAGAGTTATGAGCTTTAATGATGCAGTTTCTGCCACTGTAAGTTTTTAATATTCATAGATGAGGCCACAGATTCCACATTAGGCCCAGCTTCCCTTCAGCCGTTCCTTTCCCATTCTATCAGGATTTAAGGAGCCTAGAGCACTAGCTCTGTGATTCAGAAGGTCAACCTGAAGTCTGCTTAGCTGCAGGTCTGTTCCTGTCTCTTACTGTGTTTTCATGCTGCTCATGGGATTGAGCCCTGCTTTGCTCCCAGGTTCACACAGCTGTGACTCTTGTGGTTCTCAGGGTTCACTTTCTTTCCACTCCGCTGGGTTATTGGAGCCCTTTGGCCAAGTCTTATTCTGAATGGAAGCATCACACACTGCTTCTTGCCAAAGCTACACATGTAGGTAACAGAAGCAAAAACAAGCAAAACCAATCAAAGTGTTTACTTGGGCTGGAGGTATAGCTCAGTGGCAGAGCACTTTCCTAGCATGCATGAGGTCCTGGGTTTGATCCTCGGCATCATCCAAGGAAGGAAGGAAGGAAGGAAGGAAGGAAGGAAGGAAGGAAGGAAGGAAGGAAGGAAAAAAGAAAGAAAGAAAGGAAGAAAAGTGTTTATTTGTGGTATTAGTGTCTCTGAACCAGGCCCAATTTGCCTGCTATTCAGTATGCCAATCACTGAAACAATGGGTTTTGCAAAGGAGAAAAAGTTTCTTTATGAGATGGCCAAGCATGTAGATAGAAAAGCAAGTCTCAAATCCACTTTCCTGGGGATTATCTGAGGGCAAAGTTTATAGCCCCCTGATGTTGAAGAAGTCACCCTTGGACAGGCCCAAGTGAAGTGTCAGTGGTTTCAACAAAAGCAGCCTTCAAATCCCTGAAAAGTCACCTAGGCAACTGTTATCGTCGTGACCAACATACATCAGAGGCATTAGCTACAGCAAAGCCACTGGGAGACTAATGATAGATGGCTCAACTATGTGACCTCCAAAATTAGTGATTTTTAAAGTCAACTAAAAGCAAGTAACTAAAAGCAAGCCTGGAGAGTTTATTCAGGTTTTCCCTTGGTTTCATTAGAACCTTGGGATGTCTTTCTCTTTTCCCTAAGATCCTGGGCTCCCTTTATGTTATTCTCGACTTTCATTTTTTAGGCTTGCAAGTGCATGCTCCATTCTGGGGGGTGTGATTATTTTAAGGTCTCCCCTGCCCTCAACCCGAATTTCATGACAGAAAAAAGAAATATATAGGAATCTGGCTGTTGGCTATGGCTACTGTGACACCCATAGATGCCAGGGAGAGATGGTGTCCAGTGTCAGGCCAGTGACTTCTCCCAATAAATGCTGGCTCGGAATAAAAGACAAAGGAGACACCTATTTTCCCTAGAGGCCAGAAACCTCCTTAGCAGCTGGAGAGTGATTTTATTTTAACTAATATTAAGAGAAGGAAGAAAAATTAGGGCAGATACTGGAGATATTAGGTACTATCGGAAAAAAACGGAGGGGTTGGTCCCATGGTCAAAAGCCACAGGGAACACTAGGCTCAACAGCTAAACATGCCTCTTGTTGCAGTTCTTCTTGGAATCTTATAAGTTATTGTAGATTGTCAACATTGTCAATTTCCCAAAGGAAGTTTTCTAAAATGTAATTATCTCAGGGTTCTTCAGCATTCTTTATTACAGAACTTTTTTGTTTTGTTTTGTTTTAGTTTAATGGGTATATAAAGGAGTTGGGTTCATCCCAACATACTCACACATGCATAGAAATCAATTTCAGTTCATGATCCCCTTTTCCCTTCCATCCTCCCCTCTTCTTCTCTGGTCTAATAGATCTCCTTTCACTCCTATTGTATTTGATTGGTTCCTTATGTAATTTTTAAAAAATATTTATTTATTTGCTTTAGTTGTACACAATGCGTTTTTTAAAATTTTTACGTGGTGTTGAGGATCGAACCCGGGCCGCGCACGTGCTAGACAAGCGCTCTGCTGCTGAGCCACAACCCCAGCCCCTCCTTATGTAATCTTATCCTTCTCCCCTTTTCCTTTATTTTATTCTAGCTTTAGCTTCCATATATAAGAGAAAACATTTAGACTTTCGAGTTTCTGAGTTTGGCTAATTAGAACATTTTAAAAACTTTCTCCTGTATGCAACAACCCCCCACCCCCCGTAACAATCATGTACTAATTAGTAATGGACATTAGTTTCTTGATTTATTTTATAGTTTTAACATACAATTAAAAACATACATTTCCATTTTCAAGACATTATTCATATTTGGTAAAAAAATGTTTCATGTGTAAACTGAAATTTGCTCTTATCAAACAAAAATATTTTACCTTGATGTTTGTATATTGTTTCCCTGTTTTAAAGTTTAAAGACAAATTTATCCCCCAATGGTTACATAGATGACAACTGAAATAACTCCAGTTTGGTTTCTCCTCCTTAGAATCACTGTGTTATCGTTGTTACTTTGGACACATTGTTTAAGGTAGTGTTAGACAGATGAGGATGGTGGGAACATGAGTTTAAGGGAATAATGCTATAAAATGAGCCCACTGTGCTGATACTCCCACATGTTTTCATTTTCAAGAGGCAATTTACCTGCAGCTCTGCCTGGTCTGAGTGGACAGGCTATGTCACATTCATCAGCAAACTACCTGTTATCTGAAGGAGAAATGCAGGCCCCAAATGATGTCCATAAGAGTAATTCAAATTTCCTTTAAGGGTGAGACTTTCGTGACCAGATCCAGAAACAGGGAGATAAGGATGATTTCTCCTAACCATAAAATCTATAAGAATTCAATTAGAATTCAATTAGAACCAGTCAGCATGGGCCAAGTGACCTAGAGTTGCCATGACTGTAGGGACTTTTGAAAGTCTGATGTCACGTTACTGTCAGTCAAAAGTCAAGAGGTAGACCTGGGCGGGACTCTCTGGAAACTTCCCTGGGATCCCCAATAAAACTGGAGTGCAGGAGAGGCACATTGTCACTCTCCCCTCTGAGAGGACCTACTCTCTCCCTTAAGAGTGTCCCCTTTCCCTTTTCCTATCCCTTTAATAAACTCATTCCTCTTACCCTGAGCAACATGTCTGAAATCTTTCTGACTTGATCACAGAATCAAGTTTTGAAGAGAGGTCTTTGCATTGCCACAGTTTCCTGGAAGGCCCCAGCTCTGTCACAGTTGGAACATGTAGAATCACAGGGTTGAAGATAAGAACAGCACTGAAAGTGAGCTCACATGATCTGGAACTGTTGTGAATTGATTTTTTAAAATGAAAGAGTGAGGCTGAGCCTCAATGTGTGTTGGGGCTGATGCTTAACCAGAAGTGCTTCGAATTATCTTCTAGGTAAAATACCATATTTATAAAAGATGATGATAAAAAGATAGTAATGTGAAGCTTACATACAAATTATTAAAATTCAACAGTAATCATCACAATTGTTTATAAAGCAGTCTAACAAAAGAGTTTTGGGGATAGAAGAATTTTATTATGGGCATTGTTTAGAATTGCAGGCACATGTGATAATGAAGAGCTCGGATTTTAGTACTGAGTTTTAGAAATCAATGCTATTATTTTAGTTGCAACACATTTAGAGGGTACAGCATGATGTTTCAATGCATGTTGTTATGGATTGGATATGATTTGTCCCCCAAAAGCTCCAGTCAATGTAGGAATATTCAGAGGTAAAATGATTAGATTATGAAGGCTGTAACCTAATCAGTTCATCCTAGTTTGGACGGACTGACTGGTGGTAATTGTAGGGAGGTAGGGCATGGCTGGAGAAGGTGGGTCACTGTGGGTATGCTCAGGAAGGGGGTATCTTCCCTGTTGTCCCTCTTTCACTCCTTCCTAATCCCACCATGAGCTGAGCAGCTTTTCTTCTGCCACACCCTTCCGCCATGATATGCTGCCTCACCTTGGGCCCAGAGCAATGAAGTCAGCCACCCATGAACCGAGACCTCTGAAACGATGAGCCAAATTAAACTTTTTCTTCTCTAAGGTGTTCTTGTCGGATATTTTGGTCACAGCAATGCAAAATATGCCAAAACACATGTATACTCTATGTACTAATCAAATCAGAGTAATTAATGTTTCTACCTCCTTATTATTACTTTGTATTTGGAGACTTTGAGTTTCTTCTAGCTATTCATAAAATATATAATATAAAAAAGTTACTGTGGCCAGGCATGGTGGCATAAGCCTGTAATCCTAGCAGCTTGGGAGGCAAGAGGATAGTGGGTTCAAAACCAGCCTCAGCAATTTAGTGAGGCCCTAAGCAACTCTGTCTCTAAATAAAATACAAAAAAGGGCTGGGGCTGTGGGTCAGTGGTTGAGTGCCCTTAATTGAATCCCTGGTACCAGAAAAAAAAAGTTATTGTGAACTATAATCACCCCATTGTGCTGTGGAACACTAGAACTTATTACATCTACCTAATTGTGTGTGTTTTTTTTTAAATATTTTATTTATTTACTTTAGTTGTACACAATGCAATGCATTTATGTTTACGTGGTGCTGAGTATCGAACCCGGGCCGTGCACGTGCAAGGCGAGCGCTCTGCCGCTGAGGCACAGCCCCAGCCCCCCTAATTGTGTTTTTATTCCACCTTCTTTCTCTTTTCCTCCCCCTCCACCCTTCCCAGCCTCTAAAATTCTCCTCTCACTGCCTTCACCTCAGCAGACCACTCCCACTGCCCACTCTGGGTACCCCACTGCTTTGTGGGGCTCTAATCTGATTCAGAGGCCACTCACTTCCCCTGGGGGCTGCCTACACTGTTGGGAAGCTTTAGGAGGTTCCTACTTTGATAGCCAATTCTTTGGGGGGTAGTTCCCAGGCATGTGGGGGAGAAGTGCTTCCGCTCTCCACGGAGGTCTGAAGGAGGGAGAACACAGTCTGATTTGGATCACGAAGACAGGAGGGGGTCCCATCCATGGGCGAGTGTCTTTTACAGCAGGCAGACTCCAGGCTCAGTGAAAGTGATTTCTGGATGCAGCTCTGGGGCTCCCCAGGGACCACAAGCAGGCGATGAAAGATGGGGGCTTATCATCCCACCAACCTTTAACAGCCTGCCAGAGCCGAGTGGGAGGGATGAGAGCGGGTACATGAGGTACATTTTGCTTAGCATCAGCTGTCACGTATTCCTCTGAGGCTGCCAGAGATGATAGCAAGTAACAATTCCATAATTCTAAGCAAATTATGGAGAGGGACAGCTTGTGAAAACTTACGTGAAATTTGGAAAATGGGAAGCTTTATTGTTCTCAGTTACAAACTGCTCTCTTAAATTAATGTCCAAGGAACTGTGCCAAGCAAAGGTCTAGCCAGATGTACTTTAATGAATGAGAAAGAATAATTTGTGATTATAATTCATGGTGGTATTCAATTAGGCCCTGAGTGGTTTAAAAGAGTTTTCCTTACAGTGTTATTTTTATGATCATAAAAATAATAAAATCATCATAGAAATCACAAAGTATTAAGAAATAATAATCATCCACAATTTTATCTCTCAGAATTAGCTACTATTAGTTATTATTGTATAGATAGATTTTAAAATCTTGTTCTTTTTACTTAATAATAGGCTTAGACATGTTTTCTGTTTTAGTTATTCTATGGAAATATTCTTAATAGATGCGCCATATTTCATTGTGTGAGTTTGCCATTATTTATTCATCCCATCCCTTATCACTGGAGTTTTATATTTCCAATTTTTTATTATAATAAATAATATTGTGACAAACTCCTACAGATAAATCTCTATATGTTTCTGAATGTTTCCCTATCATAGATTCCAAATCATAGGGTTACTGAGGAAGGGTATAAACAATTTAAGACCCTTAGTACAGGTTGCTTCCATTATAGAGTTTTTATCCAACTTACCTCCCACCATAGTGTGAGAGAGTGCTTCTCTCCCTGCTTCCCTCCATCATTGAAATGTTCTAAATTCTCCACTTTTTTTTTTTTTTTTTGTACCAGGTATTGAACTCATGGGCACTCAACCACTGGGCCACATCCCCAGCCATTTTTTGTATTTTATTAGAGACAAGGTCTCATTGAGTTGCTAAGTGCCTCCCCATTGCTGAGGCTGGCTTTGAACTTGTGATCCTCCTGCCTCAGCCTCCCAAGTGCTGGGATTACAGGCGTGCGCCACCGTGCCTGGCTAAATGCTCCACTTTTTAATGGAGCAAAATAGCATTGTTTCACTGTAGTTTTATTTACAATGATTGTGGAATAAAAACAAAACTTATTAGTCATCTTTTTGTTGGTATGACCAATTATATATGACAAGAACAACTTAGAGAAGGAAAAGTTTATTTTGAGCTCACAGTTTTAGAGTCTCAGTCCTATTGGATCAGGTCAGCTGATCCTATAGCTCTGGGCCTAAAATGAAGCAGAACATCATGGCAGAAGGGCATGGCAGAGTAAATCTGCTCAGTTCAAGACAGGGAAGAGAGAGAGAGAGAGAAAGAGAGAGAGAGACACCACACACCAGATGCCTGGGGCAAAATATAAAACCCAAAATTCTGCCCCCAGTGACCTACTTTCCCTAGCTCTACTTTCTCTACACTCTACCTGCTCCAGTTATCACCCATTCAAGTGGATTAAAAACACTTATTAGGTCACAGCTATCCTAATCTGATGATTTCACCTCTAAACATTCCTACATTATCTCACACATGAGCTTTGGCTAACACCTCATAACCAAACCAACATATACACAGTGTGTAACACAAAACAATATAGCTGGTCTTTATACTTGGTTCCAGTTACAGAACTTCATGAAACTTTGGACTTTCCTAACTGAGAGGAGTGTCTTTGCTATGCTAATGGTGCAACTTAGGGTGAGTCCCTAGATGGTGTCAGGATGGGGGTTGGTTAAAAGAAAGAAAGAGAGGAATTTGGAACCTGGACCTCTGGGGAGGGGAGAGAAGATGGAAATTAAATTCATTCATGTAGTAAATTATTTAATCAATCATATCTACTAATGAAACCCCAGTGAAAACTCAGGACACTGAAACTCTGTGGAGTTTTGTAGCTGGTGAGCCATACCTAAGTACCAGGAGAATGGCACATTCTGCATTCTCTCCTAACTTTGCTCTGTGTGTGTCTTCATTTGGTTGTTACTGATCTGTATCCTTTATAATAAAACTATAGTCATAAATGTTATGATTTCCTGATTTTGTGAGTCCCCTGGGAGTAACTTGAAATGTGTCTGGCATCTGAAGTGAGAGGAGTCTTATGGAGGACTGACCCTTTAACTTGTGAAGTCTAATATTAATTCCAAGAAGTTAGCATCAGAATTTTATTGTAATATACCTGGTGTGAGTGAAACAGCATAATGATTTTTAATAAATGGAATTTTGTTTTAATGATTACATTTAATAGTTATTGCAAACCTTCTAAGTGCTAGGAAAGTATTAGATGCTGGGAATTCCATTAGTAGCAAAATTGGAGACAATCCCAAGCTGGGGGAGTTAAGTTCGATGGTAAATGAAGACATTAATCAAATAATCATGCATCATATAAAATTGTACAGTGGAGAAGTATACAGTGAGTGCTATGCGATCATTTGATAGAAGATTTGACTTAGTCATAGAAGGTTTCCTTGAGAAAGCAGAACTGACCTCTGAAGAAAGTGAAAGAATTCACTAGGAGAAGGTAGCCCATTGTAATGGTTAATTTGAATTGTCAATTTGATTAGATTAAGAAATGCAGATGATTAAGAGGTTTAGGGATGTGTCAATGAGGGTGTGTCTAGGAATGATTGGCATGTGGGATAGCCAACTGAGATGGAGACCCTCCTTAAGTGTGGGCAGCACCCTCCAATAGAATGATGGCTTGGATGGAATAAAAGTTGAAAGAACAAGGAAGCAGCAGCAGATGCAAGCTCCATTCTTCTTGAAAGGGTTTTTGATTGTTGCTGTGATCTTCTGAGGATATTTGTCTCTTGCTTCACTCTTCCAAAGTGGACTCTGCCAGTGATTCTCCAGAAGCCTTCCGTCTTGGACTAGAGTGACACCATTGATGGTTCTTGTTCTTGGGCTTCAGCCTCTTGGACTGCGCCGCAACTGGTTCTTCCAGCTCTCCAACCTGTAGAGGGCCATTGTGGACTATCCAGCTTCTGGTTGCATAAGCCAACCTGATATATCTTGTTTTTATAATTATACTTCCTGTTGACTCTGTTCCTCTAGAGAACCCTGACTAATATACTCATCATGGTGGGGAGCACATGGCAGGGCAAAGCTGCAACCTCATAGCTAGGATTTGAAAAAGAGAAAGAAGAGGCCAGGCCTCTAATTCCCTTCAAGGTCACCCCCCACCCCATTGTCCTGAATACCTCCTACTAGGCCCCACCTCTTAAAGTTTCCACCACCTTCCTACAGTGCCAGGAGCTGGGGACCAAGGTTCCAATGCACAGGCCTTTGGGGGACATTCTGGATCTAAGCTATTGCAGAGCCTCACAGATCTGTGACGTATTCAGGGAGATTGCAGAAAATAATTAGTACCTGAAGCCTAAGAACCAAGGGAGTGGGACAGCTGATATTCATACATCCTGAAGATGCCTATGATGAGACAAAAAAAGAAAGAGAAAGAAAAGAAGGAAGGAAGGAAGGAAGGAAGGAAGGAAGAATGAGAGAAAGAAAGAAAGAAAGAAACCCCCAGAATTAAAAGACTGTGAAGGCTACTGTAGGAGTTTTGAAACATATCCTCTCTTTGCTATTTTTACTAATGGATTATTTACAAGATGAAGTTTGTAATGTTAGAAAATAAACAAAACGGGCCTGATGGGCATGTGCGACTCTTCCTAAGGCCCTTCCTCACCTCTGTAGTGATGTCACACCTCATGTAGCTGCCAGCAGCTACCTCAAATGCATTTAGTTGCAGGAAGTTGTTTACCTTTGCAGGCCTAGCCTACTCCTTTATCCCACTACAGTGTTGACAAATGTGCTTGTTTTAATAAACTGAGTTGAGATTATGACAACTGGTGTTCAAAAAGGCAACCTATTTCCCTTTCCACCATAAAAATTCCAGAAACTATTGGAGAACTCTAAGAACTGGGAAACTTAATTTTGTTTTTTAGATTTAAAACAGTTCAGGTTTACTAAACACTTTTAGAAAAAACGATACATTTTCTGATGTTTGAAAACCAAGAACCTCTGAACAGAGAGAATAAGGGAAGCTGACTATGTTTACATGTGCTTCCTAGATGTAAAAGAAAGAAAAGCCTCAAACAGTGTATAATCAGGGATGACTTGAGAGGGTGTCTAGCATAGGGCCTGTCTGGCACTGAGTAGGCACTTGGTGAGTAAATAAATAATGATTAATTCTGAATGTGAATGTGAAAATTTGTTCTTATTTTCCTGGAATCTCACACTGAATTTAGAATCCAATTTCAGTTCAGGAATGTGAAGTTTATAAAACTGATCTAGAAAGTAGAAATGTCTACCAATATTTTGTAATGTAAGATTAAGTTGGGAAGGCAAGGCAAGAGGGATATAAGTATCCCCCACCAACCCACCCCCACAAAAATAAAAAAGGAAAGAAATCCTTGTGGTTTGAAGCAGGATCAGCCATCCCAGAGTGTCCATTGCTAAGTGATCACACACTCCTTTCTGCCCATAGAGAAGCAGTCTCAGAATTATTCTTAACACCATACTCTAGACAACCATTACCAATTAGTTAAGCAGACAGTATGCTGGGTAAAATCTATCTGAAATTCCTTGCCTCAAAGCATTCAGGTCATCCAGTTAAAATGGTAACAATTAAAGGGGCTGGAGCTGGGGCTCAGCCAGTAGAGTGCTCTTCTCCCATGTGTGAGGCCCTGGGTTCGATCCTCAGCACCACATAAATAAAATAAAGGTGTTGTGTCCACCTGCAACTAAAAAATATGTGTGTAGGGCTAGGTTTGTGGCTCAGCGGTAGAGTGCTCGCCTAGCACGTGCGCGGCCCGGGTTTGATCCTCAGCACCACGTTAAAAAAAAAAAAAGTATTGTGTACAACTAAAGCAAACAAATATTTTAAAAAATGTGTGTGTATATAGTAACAATTAAATTGTCAGTGAATAAATAAGAACTATCTTTTGTTATCAAATAAGAAATGTAGCCCTGTAGTTACCCAAATTACTGGATATCCACATAAATATGCAATTCTTAGAAATAGCTATAGTTTTTATCTTTTATGTGTATGTTTGCTTTGAGATCAAATATCACTGTCTTGCCCAGGCTGGCCTTAACCTTCTAGGCTCAAGGCATCCTCAAGTTATGGCCTCAACCTCCCAAATTGGTGGGATTACAGGACTGTGCTGTACGCAGCTCGTTTGCTTTTTAAATAGCTATATATTTGTGATTGCTAACCAGGTGGAAATTAACTGAGACACCAGTGAGTGTTCTGCCCGACTTTCCAAGTGGGACAAGCAGCTTGGATCCATGACTATCCCACAGACACAGGTTGACCTCAAGGTCAAGACAAGTGGAGATAATATCACCTGAGGCAGAAGGGGCTTGAGGGCCCAAAGTTATTCTAGAAGAGGATTCAGGATCAGAAACCATGCCCACGTACTTACTAAGACTTCAGGAAGAAGGCAGGACCATAAGAGTTACTAGCAACTTGTTACCAGCCAAGTTCTCATCTAAATATCCCATCCACTGTATAGGGTAAAAGTTTCATTTTCCTGCTTTGGCTCTTGAGCCAACTGAGGACCAGAGAACTGAGCAGCAAGCTCAGAGTCACACAGCACATTGGGGTGGTAACCTTTGAATTTGACCTAGTGATGACAGGCTCCAAAGAAAAGCTCTGCAGCAATCACAGTAAGTTAATTAGATGTAGAATGTGGTCCCAAAGTAGATACTGGGAGGATTAGGCCCAGGGCTGAACATTCCAAGAAAGCCCTGACATGGAACAACTGGGAGTGATGAGAAGTTAATAACCCCACAGTTGAGTTTTGCATTTTGTTTACCTAATATTATTAAAATAACAGTATTAGTTAAATGTTCCATTCAGAGCTGCAAGAACTAACAAAGGATAAAGGAAACAGGCTGACTGAATATGGTACCTGCCTTTACCTTCCAAATGTGAATCACAGTGGCGGTATTCAGAGTGTGAGCCCCTGACCCACAACTTTGACCTCATCTGAGTATTCATTAGAAATGCAGTTTCAGGGCTTACTCCAGAACTACTGAACCAAAACCTGCACTTTCACAAAATTCTCATATGATCCTTGTGTACATCAAGTTTCAAGTAGTGCTAAGCTAAGAAACAGAAGAAAAACTAGAATTGTAATACATATATATGTATATATATTTATGATATATATTTTATATATATATTTATGTAATACACACACACACACACACACACACACACACATACACACATCCCAAAACAATCAAGCCAAAGCAGTTAGCTATATTCAAAAGAAAGGAAGAAAAGACAATTTAAAGCTTAGCTTAGAGAGATAATTTTTTTTTCCTGGTAAAAATTACAAGCAGGATCTGTTCATTTGAAACAGAATGAAAATGGGGTCCTTTGAGAGTTGTTGTCACATATGGTGGGCCCAAAACTGAAATGAGCTAAATAATAGTCTCTCCATTCATTTGTTCAGGAGCAGGCTTAGTGGCTTCAGGGTAATTGTCTTTCTTTCTCATATCCCAACCCCAAGGAAATTCATATCATAAAAATTATAGAGTGCCAGCCGGGCGTGGTGGCACACGCCTGTAATTCCAGCAGCTTGGGAAGCTGAGATTGAGAGTTCAAAGCCAGGCTCAGCACTCGAGGCGCTAAGCAACTCAGTGATACCCTGTCTCTAAATAAAACACAAAATAGGGCTGGGGATGTGGCTCAGTGGTTGAGTGCCCCTGAGTTCAATCCCCAGTTCCAAAACAACAACAATAAAAAAAAAAAAATTATAGAATGTCCAGGATCTCTTATGAGATGGGGTAGCAGGATGGTAGGGATGGGGGCCGAGGGGAGGCAGAGCACCTGACCAGGTCACAGACACTCAGGGAACCCTGGAGTGGGAGGGGCTTAGGAAGCTGAACATAGCTACGGATGTCCGTCACTTGTGTTGTCACTCTGCTGGTTGTTTAGATCTTGGCTACCTGTAAATTTAATTTTCAGAGATGAAAAAAAAAAAAAAAGGTTAATTTTGGTGACCAAGAAGTTACCATATTTTTTTCAAAATGGAAATAACTTTATCAGATCTTTTTATGAGTATTAAAGAAATTAAGGCAGTGAAAAAAATTACAATTAAAAAAATCTTCAAACTTTAGAGAGAAAGGAAACTATGTATGTCCGAGACACTCACATGCACACATGTACACAATGTACACATGCAAACGTGCACCACTCACATACACACGGTTTTACAGACGTACCATCCCATGAGACCTTCTCTCCAATGGCATGCTTAGAGAATGTAGTGCTGTTCTATTGGTCTGTGTCCATTTTTATGCCATTACTATATATTTTTTATTACTATAGCTTTGTAATATAGTTAAAATCAGGATGCGTGATGCCTCTAGATTTGTTTTTCTTTCTCAAGATTGCTTTGGTTTGGGGGGATCTTTTGTAATTTCATATGAATTTTAGGATTGTTATTTTTCAATTTCCAGGAAAAATGCCCTTGGGATTTTGATAGGGATTGCTTCGAATCTGTGCGATACCCGTGGATTCCACAGACATGGATTCAACCAACCATGGATTAAAATATTTTGGGAAAAAATACTATGTCCAGACTATTTTTCTTGCCATTATTCCTACTAAACATTACAGGATAACACCTATTTATATAGAATGTGCATTGTATAAGGTATTATAAGTAAACTAGAGATGAGTTAAAGCCTATGGGAGCATGTGCACAAATTATGTGTGAAAACTATATCATTTTATATATGGGACTTGAGCATCAATAGACTTTGGAGTCCATGGGTATACTGGAACCAATCTCCCATGGATAACTGAGGTACATCACTTTAGGTAGTATGTTAATTTTAATGAAATTATTTCTTCCAATTCACCAATATGGGATTTTTTATTTATTTATTTATTTTTGCCTTAATCCTGCCAACTCTGAGCAAATCAGGTCCTGGGGAGGAGGGGCGCAGGAGGGACTTCAGGGCCTGAGAAGCTGCTTTCATATTTGCGTCCTCCCAGGCACAGAACTGAGCAGGCCTGGACAGAACCTTCAGTTGGATGCTGCTGGGCTGGCGCACTCCTGAGTGACAGGCTAACCCCCTTAAACTGACCCTTAGGAGGCCCCTGGGACCTCCTCAGAGTCCCAGCCTCAAAGCAACCCCTCTTCCCTCTGGGCACCCTCTCCACAGGCAGTCCCTTGACAGAGGTTGAACTTGAATAGATGCTGCTTCGGGCCTGTGCTCTGTGCCAAATGCTGGCAGGCAGAGGTGGTACCACTCAGGCCTCCTCTCCTGGCCTGGCCCTGAGGTCCCCACACTAGGAGCTTCACCTCAGGACCTTCCTCTCCTCCCGAGCCACATGCACAGCCACCATGGCCTTGCCTGATGCTTGATGTCCCTTCCCTCTCTAGGCCTTGATGGCCCTGTTTCTGACCTGGCTCCAAAATCTGCGGTGTCTCCACACTGCTTCCTTGGCATGAGGCCTGGCACCGGTGCCTGGCCTGGGTCATCTCATCATCAGGTGTCCTTCTGCTCTGAGAGCTTTCAACCAGAGGGTCCTGAAAGCCTCTCCTTCCTTGGAGTCACCAGCATTTCAGGCTTTATCTTCCCTGGATCAAAACTCTGACACCCCCACCCCATTTTTATTTGCAAAACCAATATATCTGCATTGCATAAAGGAGGGTAGCGATTGTAGGCATGCAAGAGAAAGGCTAAGATTGTTTTCATTACACTAAGACAAGCAAAGAAAGATAGGGCAGAAACTTCCAGTGGAAACCCTCAAACATGAAAAGGGACAATAAGGGGTCTTTTCTCCCATCAGAGGATAAAATCTGGGGCTGGAGGGGTGGGTGCAAAGGCTGCCTTTAGGGTCATTTGCCTGTGCTGTGAGAACTAGGTTGGAGGTGCCCCTTTAGGAAAGTTTTTTTTTTTTTTTTTTTTAATAAAATTCTTGGTGACTTTCCCAGATTCTTTTTTAAAAAAACAAACAAAATATAACCCAAAGGCAAACACACACACACACACACACACACACACACACACACACACACTTCTCTCTCTCTTTCCCTCTCTTTAATTTGAGCTGATCCTAAATGATCCAGACACACCGATTACCAGCTCCTTCAGGGTCACAGTGGGAACGTGCCCCCCGCCCTCCCGCCTTTTCTGAGGCAAAGGATGATCAAATTGAACACGAGGGCTGAGGCACTAGCAAGTGGTGGCCACTTTGCAGGGCTCCTTGGCAGAGGAGAAGCTTGGCAAACAAACCACAGGCACTGAGAAGGGAAAAGATGATCACTGAGCCCTGGATATTATTTATAGGCATTGGGGGCTGTCTTGACCAGCTTGATGAGGACTCCAAGTGTACAGGCAATTTGGTCAAAGACTCAAAGGAGCTGTCCTATGTGAGATTGTCACAGGATCGCCTTGGTGAAAGTGAATTTTGACCTCTCCCTTTGTCAGGTTTGGTGTGACTTATGGCTCACTTGTGGCCATCTCCTGCTTCTTGCTGTGGATCTGAAGGTCTGAAGGTCAACCTGAATTCACACCTTCTACCTACTTCTATTTGATGGATCGAGTATACCTTAAACACAGATTTTGCTTGCTCTCTAGAAAAATTCGGTGAATAAAGACAGTGATTTGGCAGTCCAAATCACTAGGAGGGGAAGAAGAGCTGGAACTGCCTTCCAACCATGCTCTCCCTTTAGAGCACCTGCACTTGCTAGCCTTGCTATGGCTTCTGTGTGGTCTCCCTGGTCACTGCTGCTGCTTGAATGGCTGACTGCATGTTCTATCCCCAATCCTGGGTCTTGGACTGTCCAGAGCAGTCTGTATTATCAATGGGTCATCCTCATGTCTTATGTCAATTTTTGGCCTAACATTCTATGGTTAAATATAACTGTTTGAAATTATGCTTTGAAATAAGGTGGAATAATATTAATCGTTCATTCATTCAACAACTATTTACTGGGAACTAATAATGCCCCCCCAAGAGACAGGCACTGGGGATCTAAGAGTGTTCAAAATCTCTTTCCCAGCTGCCACAAAGATTCAATAAAAATTAAAATCAAGCGAAACATTATATTATTATAACATAATTATAAAGGGTGATGTGTGAGTTCAGACCTGGAAGGTAAAAGGGTAGGCAGAGAGGGTGAGGATGGTGGGGATGGGAGCAGAAACCCACAGAGAAAGACCCTGTGGCAGAGGGCACCTGATGAGCTCAAGGAATCCCAAGCCAGCCACAGTGGCAGCAGCACTGACGAAAGTGTTGAAGGCTGGGGTGGGTGTCCCCTGAGGTCTCTTGAGGGCCATGAGAAAGACAGCCCACAAGGGAGCTGTGCTGAGCTGGAGAGTGGTGGAGGTATCAGAGTGGCCACTTAATACAACAAGCCAACTAAGTTTTAATCACTCCCCCTAATGGTACAAACAAGGGGCTAAAGTCAGAGAAACCACCAGCTCCTCCTTTCTGTCTCCTCCCAAGGGATGGTGAACCATTAGAGGATCAGATGGAACCAGGAAGTAGAGGGGAAAGAGGGGCTATAAATAGGGAAATCCTGGGCAAGAGTGGGGACAGGACAGTGGGGGATTCCCCTCTTCCCCCAATAGGGAGGTCTCAGCAGAGGCTCCTGAAGTAATGACCTCAGGCCTCAGATAGGTTCTTAACTTGAGGAATTGAATTTGTCAAGTTCAATATCTCTTACCTTCAGAGTTTCCATCATATGCTAGAAAATGATTTCAGCTTAGGGAGGGTGACAACAGGAAGAAGTTGAGCTCCCTAGTTCAGTGTTTACTGAGCATCTACTATGAGTTGGGCGCAGAGGTCAAACACAGGCATGTTCCTTCCACCAAGTTCCCATCCAAGTGGCCTCTGCAGCTAGCAAACAAATACACATACAAGCGCGTATTTACTTAAAAATAGGGAACTATTTTCAGAGTTGAGAGAACTGGGCATTCTGAGACATAATAAAAGGGGACCTGAATTTAGATTTGGAGTAGTGGTGGTGGGGAAGTTTCTTCTGAGAAAATGAGATTTAAGTAGAAATCTGAGAGCGAGTAGGCATTAGTCCAGGGAAGATGAGGGGGAATAGCGTTTCAGGCAGTGAGAACAAAGGACCAAGGTGACGGGTTTGTTTTTTATGGTAACCAAGAGAGACACATGATCTAATATTAAAGTTTTGGAGGGAAAGGAGGGGTTGAGAGGAAGAGAAAGGAGTCAGGGAAAATGGAGGTGAGAAAAAAGAAGAGAAACATATGAAGGAAGAGGAAAGAAGTTGGAAGTGTTGAGAGTCAACATTACAGGACTCATATGACATTCTAGAGGTCTGGGAGGTCTGGGTTGGTTTGGGCAAGGACAGCCCTGCTGGGGACAACCACTGTCTTGGAGCTGGCTTGAAGCTGGGATTCTGGGTAGGGGAGATGGGAACATTGACTATCAGGAGACTTCATAGGGCAGCAATTTGGGCTCCACTCCAGGCAGCTTAAAGCTCAGAGAAAACCAGAGAGGCCCCTCTTGGCTCTGCCAAACAGAGGCCTCGTGTCCACACCCCAGGAAGGCCGAGACAGGATGCCTGTAACACGCACAGATTCCCAGGAAGTCTGGACCCACCAAGGCCTGGCTTTACAGACCCAACAAGAACTTACTCCCTTAGGGTCTGAGCTTAGAGAATTGATAATTGTCACTTAGCATAATGCATACTAAAACTAAAGTTTTCTTTATCTTATTATGATTAGATCCCTTATTTTAGAAATAAGAGATGAGGAGTTGATTAAAAGCTATTATGAGAAAAATTATCCAAAACTTGGAAACAAAGCAAAAGAATGACTGTCCTTCAGTGTTACAATGTAGCATTGTCTAACCAGCTTTCCCAAGGATTCTTTAGGGAAATGAAATTTTGCTGGACTTACTCTTTATGAGAGGGTATGGCCCAGACTCTGAAGGGCATGCTTTCCTGTGCCCTGTGGGGCAGTTACATGTCACCTCTCATGCTCCTCAATCCAGCATTTCACTGCCACTTAATATAAGCCCAGAGAATTTACCCTTCCAATAAAACTCTCTGAAGGATTTCTGCCCTTTTATATTAGGCCCTATTTCTAATCAAGTGCTTGATGTCAGCTTTAATTATTGTTTGGACAAGTTACTCGGCCAAAAGAATCTGTTTCTTGTCCAAAGGTAATTATGAGATTGAAATCAGTCCCCCAAAGACATATTATTTACTTGAATCTCTTTAATAAGGCTGCCACAGGGATGCAGGGACAGGAGCAGTATCTTTACATGCCAAAGGAAGAGTGGGAAAGCACAGGAAATACATCTCACCAACTTCATAGCTCTCCCTCAAACTAGATTTGTCCCAGATCTTACATCTGAAGCAGACATCAAGGGGGGATAAGAAAAGAGCAATAATTTCCCCAGGCACATGCAGGAGTCGAAGGTGAAATTTAATTTGAGTTGGCTTTACTCCTACCAAATTGATTGATTCAGAGAATGAATTGTGCAAATTAGCCATTGGCTTGGTGGTTCAGGCTACAACCTGCATCTTGGACTACAATGGTAAGGCTTCTGGCAGCAAATCAATGCCGTGAATTTGTCTAAAATCCAACCAGCTGTCCACCTGGATGTTTTGGTGTCATTGTGGAGGGTTTAACTGGATCACTGCCTGAATTCAGAGAATCTCTTGATGTAGAAATCCAGTGTTGCTAGTTGAAAATGACAATTTTTATCTTCCTATAATTGACCTAACAAGATACTTGGAAATGGTATGGCTACAACTACAACCATGGCTATAACCTTCTTCACTGATAACCTGGGAATATGAATACTGCTGTAGACTGAATTTTGTGTTCAGCTCAAAACTCATATGTTGGAACTTTATCCTCAAGGTCATGGTTTAGAGGTGGAACATCTGGCAGGTGATTAGGTGATGAAGGTGGAGTCCTCCTGAGTGGAATTAGTGCCCTGATAAAAGAGACCCTGCAGAGCCACCTCACTCCTTTCACCATGGGAGGACATAGTGAGAAGATGCCCTCTATGAGCCAGAAAGAGATCACATTTGCCGGCACCACGATCTTGGACTTCCCAACCTAAAGAACCATGACAAATAAATTTCTGTTTTATATAAGCCACTTGGTTTATGGTATTTTGTCACTGCTGCCTGAATGACCTAAGACCAATATTCACCTTGCTTCTCTCACATGGATATCACGTGAGAGGGGAATGGAACTTTATACCATGCACTGGGACTGGGAAACTCCATTTGATGGCGGGAAGAAGAGAGAACATTGAGTAGTCACAGATCCATGGGAGCCCACTGGCTCCTTCCAGGCAGGCTTTGGAAGACTTCCCTGGAGCTGGTGGGAGCTATTTCCTTGACCATCTGCAGTGGGTGCTTGGAAGGATGCAGTTCTTGGAGACAGTAGAACGTTCATAGAACTTTCCCACATTTGCAAGTTGGAGACTTCAGTGTGGCTTTACAGTCATGAGCTTTTGAGGCCAGGCTCATTGTCTGACAATTGTTTCAAAAATGTTGTAGGCTTCTCTTTAGAGATTTCTTTCCAGTTTGTTCCATGTACTAGAACAACACCTTATATATTCTTCCCCAAACACATTCCTCAAGTCTGCTTTATTACTTTGCTCCCCAGCCCCGCCTTTTCTTCCATGTAACATACCTACATCCACACCAACCAAATCAATAGGTTCTTCCTGCCACCACCCCCCCTTTGAAACTTCTTTAGTTGTTTAATTTATTACTAGTTGTAAATTTTTAAATCTCTCTCAATATGTCCTAATTGTCCTTGGAAAGAATAATTCATTTTTTTTGTTATTGCAGATTTTATTATTTATTCTGGTCAAACTAACATAAAAAAATTGCATTCGAAGTGGGATGCTGCCACATTCAAAAGGTTAAAACCGTGTGGCATTGGCTTACCCCAGTGGTGGTGGGGGGGTAACCCATGTAGAAGGAGGAACAATGGAGACTTGTGTTATAAGGTGGCAAAACGGTCATTAAAATGAAACCTTGGATAACATGGACGTAGAACTCATGTGTGCCGTGTTGGTGGCTCTAAAGGAGATGTTGGAATAATCCAGCATGGCCAGAATAGATTATGGTAACAAAAGACTTAAATATGTAATGGCTCAGCACATGGGCATTTATTTTTCATTCAAAAATAGTCCAAGAAGATTCCAGATCAGGAAGGAGATGTGCACGTATGCATGTGGGTGTTTTTTGCGTTTCTGTTTCACACAATCACTTTAGGAACTGATGTTTCATATGTGGCTTCCAAGTTTGCCTGGGAGAGTGGGGCACCATCCCATTTACTAGAAGGGAAAAAAAGAAGGTCACATGTGGGAGGTTTTTCTGGGGCAGGCCTGGAGGTGGCATACATCATTCCACTCACTTTCCATTGGCTGGAACTTGATCACATGACTATGACTGACCTCAAGGAAGGCTGGGAAATAGAGTCTATGTGTGTTTCCAAGAAGAAAAGGATTTTTGTACACAGCAAGCAGTGTCTACCACAGTGCTCCTTTCCGAGATAACCCACCCTCAACACATGGAGTGCTGGCCTCACAAGTCTGTGGGGAGGAAAAGACGAAGCCATGCTGAGAAATGGCACATGAATGAAACACCTTGGGGGTAGCATAGCAAAGCATCAGGTAAAATATAATTGAGCAGAGAAACTGTTTCCACATGGACTACATTAGTAATTTTCCTACTTGCTTCTTAGACTATACTTTTATGGGAAAGGATGCCTCTCCATCATCAGAACTAACCACCAGACATAAGTTTATACACATCTGTGCACACCTTACATCTACCAAATAATTTTCTGTCATCTTTCATAAACTGACATTGAGGAAGAATGTGTCAGCCTTTTACATGAAAGCTTTGACAATAATGTGATGCCCAAGTCATTTCCAGATACTTTGTCTATAACAAAAATGTGAGTTTGAAAAATGAGCGACATGCCTTACATCTATGCCAGTGGGGCCGTGTCTGTTAATAAAGAGCCTGGTGGTGCAAATCAGTGCTGCAGAAGTTTTCAGAGTGCAACCCAGCACTCTCTGATCTCAAGAAGAATCCAGGGATTGAGAGAATTCTTCCACTAGCTTCCTTCAGTGAGAGAAGGAGGAGATCCTTGTATTTGGAAATGTCTGCGGAGTTAGCAAGATCTAGTCGTGGTGGAGAGGGGAATTCTGGGATGAAAATCTGAGTATTTGTCCTTCTTATAGGTGAACAAGCACTTAATTGAATATTTTTGATCAAGTCTCCTTATTTAAAGGACAAGAGATTTTTTTGTGGCATGCAAGGTCATAGTAAAAGATAGACCTCCTTTCATTCTTTTGACTGTAAAACAAAGCTTTCACTAAGACTCTTCCCCCTTTCTTTTGGGGCCATATTAGCACAAAACCTGAAACCATTTGGCTACTTTCCCAGAACAAAATGTGGTGGGGGTAGTGTGTATATGAGTCTAAAACATCTGGGATTCTTGTCTGTCTTTTCCTCAAGGTCATCCAGGAGTACATTCAAATACTTTCAATTCTTTCCCTATTTTTTTAAACACCAAAGTAGGCAACTTTAGTCATATACTATGTGTTTTTTGTCTAAATAATATGTGCACTGCCTGTGTGTGTGTGTGTGTGTGTGTGTGTGTGTGTGTAAGAAGTAATCATTTTGCACAAAAAATGTAGAAGAGCCAGATCGGTATTCAAGGAGATGTGATTGTTTGTGTTAGTAATGATGTTACTGGTGATACTAGTATTCATGTTATTATCACTATTTATTTATTTTTTGGTACCAGGAATTGAACTCAGGGGCATTTGACCACTGAGCCATATCCCCATCCCCTCCCTTTTTTTGGTATTTTATTTAGAGTCAGGGTCTCACTGAGTTGCTTAGTGCCTCGATTTGCTGAGACTGGCTTTGAACTCTGATCCTCCTGCCTCAGCCTTCCAAGCCACTGGGATTACAGGCATGTGCCACCACACCCGGCTCACTATTTATTGCTATCAAAATTAGTATTAATGTTAAACAGTTGGAGTGAATGGCTTTCAGGGAGTAAACCATTCTAAGATTTTAAGATTTCACCATGTATGTGATTTTAAGATTATATTCATATTGAAGTACTCTTTATCCTATTTTATCACATGCTCAAAGCACTTTGCATTTACACTCATTCATTCATACTTTTACTCATAAAAAGGAGACATTTTAGGTGAAAGGAAACAGCCCATGTAAGGGCCTAGGGGTGGAAATGATATTGACAAAGGGCCTCCTACAAGTCTTGTTTCCTCCAACCACCTGCTTACTTCGGATCCTTAATTAGGACCAAGAGTGAGATCTTGATTGAGACCAGCAGTAGCCTGGGTAGACCATTTTGGGGGCCTGAGTTTGAAGATGGTTCATTCCATGTAGGAATCTGTATGAGAGATTGAGGTTTTCATTTGGGTCAAATCTGGGGTTCACTGGGGGCATGCTCAGCACATGAATATCCTTGCCCTCTTTTTAACAATTGATAAGGCTAGTGTTACCTTGGTAATTAGCACTGTTGGTCTAACTATGGAACATTTTAGATAGTCTCCTTCATGAAAACTCAGTCAATTTCCTGAACAGTTCAAAAATTCTGCTGAAAAATACTAGAAAGACAAATAGGAGAGAATATTGCACTTTTGGAGCTTAAAACCTAGTTAAAGGGCTCTAAACCAACCTTCCACACCTGTGCTTCCAGGTGCAGAATTTCATTGACTGTGTACATACTCCACCCTCTCCCAGGATGAGGATTCTTTGCCTTTCATAAGGTTCTCAGAAGGGTGAAGGTGATCCTGATCCTAGAAGGTGAAGGAGCACTAATTTGATACAGAAGCAAGACATAAAGAGCACTTCTTTACTTCAGGGCTCATCCCCACATAAAAATGAACCGCCCTGCTGGGCTTCCATGCCCACTCTAAAGGGGTTCAGATCTTGTCCCTAAATGGCTGAGAATTACCCGTCACTGTCCTCCTTCCCTTCATTCCTCCTGCTTCAGTCTCCAAAGTCCCTATAGCTGATCTCCCCCTTTATTCACCAGTGTGGTCCTGGTTACAAAGCTACATTTACAGAAACCAAACCAACCTTTTCTACTGCTGTAGCCTGCCCCTATCTCAATGTCACTTGAGCTATTTGCTCTGTCAATAAAATCTTGACATTTCACGCTATCCTGGAATTCAATAGATATCAAGCCTGGCTCGTCTCTATACACTGCAGTGAGATCTCAGCAGAGTTCTACAAATGTCACTATACCCATTATCATTAAAAACCAACATTAGTCTCACCATGCACAAAACTCAACTCAAAGTGGATAAAGGACCTAGGAATTCAACCAGAAACCCTGCGTCTAAAAGAAGAAAAAGTAGGCCCAAATCTCTATCATGTCAGATTAGGCCCCAACTTCCTTCATAAGACTCCTATAGTGTAATAATTAAAATCAAGAATCAATAAATGGGATGGATTCAAACTAAAATGTTTCTTCTCCGCAAAAGAAACAATCAGTGAGGTGAATAGAGAGCTGACATCTTGGGAGCATCTTTTTTTTATCCCTCACAATCAGCTAGAGCACTAATCTCTAGGGTATATAAAGAACTCAAAAAGCTAAATACAAAAAAAAAAAAAAAAAACCCAAAATAATCCAATCAATAAATGGGCCAAGAACCTGAACAGACACTTCTCAGAAGATGATGTACAGTTAGTCAACAAATATATGAAAAAATGTTCATTATCTCTAGCAATTAAAGAAATGTTGGGGCTGGGGTTGTGGCTCAGCGGTACAGTGCTCGCCTAGCACGTGCGCGGCCCGGGTTCGATCCTCAGCACCATGAAAAAATAAAAAAAACGCATTGTTTACAACTAAAACCAGTAAATAATTATTAAAAAAAAGAAGAAGAAATGTTAATTCCAAACCTACTCTAAGAGTTCATCTCATTCCAGGCAGAATGGCAGCTATTAAGAATACAAACAACAGCCGGGGGCGCGGTGGCGCACGCCTGTAATCCCAGCACTTTGGGAGGCTGAGGCAGGAGGATCGCGAGTTCAAAGCCAGCCTCAGCAATGGCGAGGCACTTAGCAACTCAGTGAGACCCTGTCTCTAATAAAATACAAAAAAAGGGCTGGGGATGTGGCCCAGTGGTCAAGTGCCCCTGAGTTCAATCCCCGGTACACAAAAAAAAAAAAAAAAAAAAAAAAAAGAATACAAACAACAGTAAGTGTTGGCAAGGAAGTGGGGGAAAAGGCACATGCATTGCTGGTGGGACTGCAAATTGGTGCAGCCAATATAGAAAGCAGTATGGAGATTCCTTGGAAAACTAGGAATGGGACCACCATTTGACCCAGCTATTGCACTCCTCGGTCTATACCCAAAGGACTTAAAAACAGCACACTCAGGGACACAGCCACATCAATGTTTATAGCTGCACAATTCACAATAACTAAATTGTGGAACCAACCTAGATGCCCTTCAGTAGATGAATGGATAAAGAAAATGTGGTATATATGCACAATGGAATATTACTCAGCAATAAAAGAGAGTAAAATCATGGCGTTTGCAGGTAAATGGATGGAGATGGAGAATATAATGATAAGTGAAGTTAGCCAATCTTAAAAAACCAAATGCTGAATGTTTTCTCTGATGTAAGGAGGCTTATTCAAAGTGGGGTAGGGAGGGGGAGCATGGGAGGAATAGACAAACTCTAGATAGGGCAAAGGGGTGGGAGGGGAAGGGAGGGGCCATGGGGTTAGAAATGATGGTGTGCATGTATGAAGACACAAATGGTGTGAACATACTTTGTATACAACCAGAGTTATGAAAAATTGTGCTCTATATGTGTAATAGGAATTATAATGCATTCTGCTGTCATGTATAATAAATTAGAAAAAAAAATTTAACCCCATCATGAGTAATTATAACTATAATACAGCATGTATACCTATAATTATACAATATATTATATAACTGTTATTAAATAAACTATTTAATGTTGTTATTTAATATTTATTAAATATTACATATTTATGACAAATATATTTAATAACAGGATTAAAGTTCAATAAATTTAATGTTTATTAAATGCACTGTTTGTTTCATATAGATTTCCAAATGTGTTATCTCCTTTGAGCTTTGCAGTACTTCTGGAGGCAGACAGGAGAAGTACTGCCCATATTTTCAGAGATAAAACCATAGCACAGAGCCCAAAGAGTTAACTGGCCTGCAGTCCTCAGTAAGTTAGAGGTTCTGCCAAGAATAGAGCTAAGGTCTAAATCTCCCTTCCTCCTTCCTGCCACACTATACCTTTGTGTACATTTTTTACTCCAAAGCCCTTAACTGGCATCTTGTTTTAATTATGCTACTTGCAAACTGAATGTATTGTGGTTGCTATGAGGAGATTTGACCATTTTAGTCACTCTGGAGGAAAGCTGTGGAATTAGGCTTTTAATTAGATTGGCTAAAGATAAATCAGGCATAACCACATGTGAATTTTTAAAATGATTCCATTTTATTAGGCAGATAGAGCTAGCTTTTACCCTTGCGTAATCATTTACCCTTGCTTTCCCCCACGTTTAAAAGATATTCTTATCTTTTTCTTCTGTTGGTCTATTCTGCTGGAGGTTTGATGCCTCACAGAACGGCAACTTGGATTATTGCATTGATCTTAATATGTAAAAATACTGAATTTACTTTATTCAGCCTCCAGGAGCAGTGAGTTACACCTCTGTATTCTATCCTCTTCTACACTCTGTGCTTGGCAAAACTGTATCTGGGATAGAAGGCAAAACTTTGGATGGTCTGGAATGTGGATTAAAGGCTGTGTGTAGAGCCCAGTACTGGCCCAGAGGGAGGAAAGGAAATAATCTCTAACGTTGAGAAGTCCAAGTCAATTGTTCACAGACAATGGATCCCCTGGACTGATAAGGTAATAAAGCTCTGTCCTCAATACGATTATTGACAAAATAATATCACTTATTTGATCACTTTCTGCTGCTGCCAAGTCTTCCTAATATAAAATCAAGTAGGGACCAAAGGGAACTGATGGGGGTTAGTGCAGACAGTTTTATGGATTACTAATACCAAATAGCCTTGTGGACCAACCAGAGCTAGCCTGTTTTGGGGTACAGTTAATCCAGTTCTTTGATAAGTGCTGGATGATAACATTTATGGCTCAGGTTGGGTTGTGTAATAAAAGATGTAGAGACCTGGTCCTCTCAGAGACCACTTATTTTAAAGATCTCCATTCTGTAACAGATGTGGGCTGGGGGGTGATACCATAAAGAAGAGGAGAGATCATGTCAGAGGGAACCAGCCTTAGAAGAGAAGGGAGTAGCAGAGGCTGGGACCCTGAATTCCTGGCCTGGGGCCTGGGGATGAACAGGACAGCTCAAGTCCAGAAGGCACATCCTTATCCGTGGCATTTACCAAAGAAACCACCAGGCTAAAATAGCTTGGTTATTGCTAATCAAAATATTTCCAGCAGCTTTGTGATAATATGGTAACCCTCTAGCATCTCTGATGTCCCTCTTAGCAAGCTCCATTGCCTATGGGCAAAACAGGAGAGTCATTAACTGTGATTTGACCGGCCAGAACCTAAAGGAGAAAAATTTCCAAGAACCCTGGGCAATCTTCAGGGTGCCTTTGAAATGTGAAGAAAGCTCTTTGCAAGTATGAGTGGGCTTTTTTTTTTTCTTTATTATATCAAAAGACCTAATATGACATTTATCAAAAACTCAAATAGCAATTGGTTTCTAAGATCCTTATTGACTGTTATCACATTTGGAAGATGCAATTATTTTTGAGTAGCCTAAAATCAAATGGTCTATAAAGCTGCATCCCGATGACCATAAAAAATATTCAACAGGGACAAACTTAGTGGGGGAATTTAATATTGTGATGCTTTCCATTTGGCAAACAGACATTGAAATAGACCAAAGAGTTGCTTTATGGTGGAGAAAGAATTTAGCTAATTAGGTGATTTCTTATCACCTAATTAGGTGAATTTAGCTAATTAGATGATCAGTAGTGTGGAGACATGCCAAGTATATCTCCAATAGTGAGTTACCACTGACAAAAATCATAAAGTTGATTAAATTTGCTTTGAGGGCCTCTAGCTACAGCCTTTGTTCTACCCCCTACTTCTTCCCTCTGTAGGACACTGCCTTTGGATACCCATCTGTGAAAAACTATTATTTTCTTTGATATGACTCTTCTCTAGCCAGTAACTCCCATTATTTTCTCCATCTTCTACTTCACATACAGCTGGATATTATTGTTTTCTAGTTTAATTTACCTGCACTTGGAGAACATACTCTTTAAGATATTGGCACTTGGAATTTTATTGAAAATTGCTTTATATCAATTTTGATGAGTGTTCCATAGACACTTAGAAAAAAATGCATATCCTGTAGCTGTTGAATGCAGGGTTGAGGTAAAATCTCCCATTATAATTATGAATTTGGCTACTTCTCCTTTCAGGGCTGTCAATATTTGCTTTAGATATTTTGTAGCCGTGTTATTGAGTACATAGAAATTTGGAATTGTTTGATAGTCCTGTTGGGTTGACTCTTTTATCATTATGAAATATTCTTTTTTTATCTCTAGTAATGTTCTCATCTTAAAGTCTACCTTATGCAATTACCATATAACCACGTCCTCTTTTATTTACAGTGTGCATGACCATATTTTGTTATTCTCTTACTTTTAATCTTTCTGTATTTTTACACTTAAAGTGTTTTCTTATAAGCAGTAAACAGTTTTAATCTAATTTCATGATTTTTTTTTTTTTTTTTTTTTTTTTTTTTTTTGGTGGTACCGGGGATTGAACTCAGGGGCACTTAACCACTGGGCCACATCCCCAGCCCTTTTTTGTATTTTATTTAGAGACAGGGTCTCACTGAGTTGCTAAGTGCCTCGCCATTGCTGAGGCTGGCTTTGAACTTGCGATCCTCCTGTCTCAGCCTCCCAAAGTGCTGGGATTACAGGCGTGCGCCACCACACCCGGCTATGATTTTTTACCTTTTAACTGGAATATCAAATGTGCATGCTATATTTAGTGACTTGTTAGTTTAATTACCCTGTCCTGAAACTTGTTTTCTGATTATCCCACCTCTATTTGTTCCTTTTTCTCCCTTTCTTGCCTTCTTTTTGACCAATCATATGTTTTTATTATTTCATTTTCTCCCTCTGTTAACTTGTTAGTTCGATCATCTTTTATTACTTTTTGATGTTACCCTTAAAATCACAGCACTTATTCTTAGATTCTAATAACAATTAATATTTTACCATTCTGTGGACAATTCCAAGTTCTTCTGTATTCTATCTTGTAAACTATGTTTTTCAATAAATGTCAATAAATTTTTGTTTTTTAATTCTAACTACTAATATTTTATGAAATCACATTGTTTCACATGTTTATGTTTTGCTTCTTCTTTGTGTTGTTTGGCATACAATTTGATTTTTCTTTTTCAAGGGTTTCTGACAGGGATGTTGTAGAGCTTATGAACATCTAAAACTGGCTTACTTACCTTTTCACCTATTTCTCTGAATATAAAATGTGACATTCACAAAACTTTAAACCTTCTCAGTAATCTGATTTTATTTTTAACCATGAGACTTAAAGTTTTTCTTTAATGTTGTTCAAATGTTTGCCAGTTTTTGTCTAGGGGGTGTTATGGTTTAGATATTAGGTGTCCCCCCAAAATCATGTGTGAGACAATACAAGAATGTTTAAAGGTGGAATGATTAGATTATGGGAACTGTAACCTAATCAGTGGATTAATCCACCAATATGGATTAACTGGGCAATTAACTGCTGTAAGCAGGTGGGGAGTGGCTGGGGGAGGTAGATCACTGGGAGCATTCCTTTGGGTTTCATATTTTGTCCCTGCTGAATGGAGCTCTCTCTCTGCTTCCTGATTGCCATGTCCTGAGCTGTTTTCCTCTGCCATGCCCTTCCGCCATGATGTTCTGCCTTACTTGGGCCCAGAGCTGTGGAGTCAGTTGGCCATGTATTGAAACTCTTGAAAATGTAAGCAAAACAAACAAACAAACAAACAATAGACCTTTAACTTTTCCCCTCTAAATTGTTCTTGTCAGTATTTTTGTCACAGTGATATGAAAGCTGAGTAAAACAAGGGTATTTTCTCATTGTTAATACCTGTGACAGTTCTCTGTTTATGTCTTTGAAGTGTCAAGCTCTATACAAGGTTATAGCAATAAAATATATAATTAATGAATCAATGTAAGGGAGTGTACTTAGGAGGAATAAAGGAATGTAAGGGAGTGTACTTAGGAGGCAGATAAAATATCCATACAATTTAATGAGTTAAGGACAAAGGTATGGGAAGCATAGAACAATGTGGGCTCACAGAAAAGCACAAAGCCCAGATTGAGGGTCTTGGATAATGTTCCTGGAGGAAGATCCAAGCTCTCCTTCCACACCACAATAATTTCTGGACATTATTATAATGATACTATTGCTTTTAAATCTAGCCTCTGAATAGAGCCATAACTGTACTTATATCACACACATCTTTGTGACCCACCATCACCACCATTGACCTGAGGGAGCCTGTCTTCTCAACCAATTAGACCAGGAGGAAGATCTCCAAGTTATACCTGCAGCAGGAGCTACAGTTTAATATAAAGTGTGACAATTCATGATTGGAAGATTGCTTAATGGTCTTAGTACAGCCAGATGACTACAGATTTAGGGCTGTGGAATTGAGCAATATCCCCCTTCCCCCATGATCCAAGAATTTGCTGAAACACATTTCTGTGGCCTGATCAAGCAGAGTGTGATAAACGACTCATGTGACATCTTCAAATGCTCTAGAGTCAGCTAAGCATGACTTCTCAAAGTGCACATTTCTCACTTTCCTCCCCCAGAAATACTTGTTTACAAAGATAGATGAGGCTAAAACAAATAATATAAATTATTATTTATCTTAATTTGTTTTTTTTTTTCCCAGAAAAAGACCTTGAAACAAGTTTCCAAGTAAAAGTAGTGGATTTGGAAGGTACAGAGAATACCAGCAGGGGAGTGAGCCAGAGAGAGACAGGGATGGAAGTGGAGCCAATAAAGGGGGTATTATTGGAACAGGTTCCCCAGTGGGCAGCTGGAGCATCATCCTTTGGGCAAATCTGGTTACCAGTGTAGAGAATATATCTAGAGTTATCTAACCTGTCTTAGTCCATTTTGTGATACTAATAGCACAGTATCACAGATTACGTTATAAAGAAAAGAGTTTCATTTTGGCTCATGGTTCTAGAGGTCCAAGTTCAAGGAACCACATCTGATAATGAATGAACTTCTTTTTGACAGAGTCCTGAGGTAGTGCATGGCATCACATGGTGAAGGCCAGGAAACACGCATATGTCTTCTGATATCTCTCTCTCTCTCTCTTCTTTCTCACTCTCTCTCTCCCCCCCCCCTATGAATTCACCAGTATTTAACATGAGGGTTACACTTTGATAATCTTTTCTAATCCTAATCACCTTCCAAAGGCTCCACTTCTAAAACACCATAATAAGATTAAGTTTCCATACTCTTAATAATTCACAATGAGGATTAAATTCTAACATAGATTTCAGAGGGAACAATCCATATTTGAACCACAGTGTCACCCAAGGTAAGAGAGACCTGGGGTATTTATACAGTAGGTCTGGGTAAACAGTGGTTGAGGGCTTGAGGGCTGCACCCAGAAGAGCTGATAAAAGCACTTGTAGCTGGCTTGTGATGGACGTGGGTAGAAGGACCTCAAGGGCATTTGGAGGGAACTGTCACACAGAAGGAATAAAGTCACTGGAAGCCAGAAGAGGGCTCAGACTCTGTGAAGTGCTGAGTGCCGTAGGGATGTGGACAGACTTGGTGTTTCTGGTTCTTCATGTTCTTTGCCCAGCATGCATCAGGCCTCACTGAATGACCTCTGAAAACAAAACAAAACCTCATTCCAGTTTTTTAATCTTTGAGAGAAAAAAAAAAACCGAAGAGCTCAAACTACATCTCTGTCCTCTCTTATATTGTAAAGCACCTAAGGAGCCTTTTGAGATGGTCCCAGGGGTCTTTTCTTACCCACTCTGCCCCTCCCTAAAACTCACTCACTTTACTACCTTTGGCACGGCTCATTTTCAGCTCAATAGTTTTGGGGGAAACCCACTCTTCCATGGAGGAGACATTTATTGAGCAGATCCTATATGATCCCAGCAGGGCAAACACAGGACAGTCATAGTATTTGTGTTCTTTTGCCTTCACAAGCAGCCTCTTCCTGTTATAGTAATATCCATGGTCACAGTCACTCACTCCACTACTCTGTCTCATTGTAGAACTGTATTCCTGGAATTTCCCAATACCAGTGTCTCAGACTTTCATATTTTTCATCACAACAAAATGTTAAAATAATGACATGAATCACTGGAACAATACAATTATTAAAATAGATTTCATGATGGTTGCAAAATTTGCTTTATAAAATTATCAACCATTTTATAAAATATATTGTATTTTGCCAGGCGTGGTGGCACACACCTGTAATCCCAGCACTTGGGAGGCTGAGGCAGGAAGATCGTGAGTTCAAAGCCAGCCTCAGCAATAGCGAGGCACTTAGCAACTCAGGAGACCCTGTCTCTAATAAAATACAAAAAAGGGCTGGGGATGTGGCCCAGTGGTCAAGTGCCCCTGAGTACATCCCTGGTACCAAAAAAAAAAAAAAAAAAAAAAAAATATATATATATATATATATATACATATATATATATACACACACACACATATATATATTGTATTTTCATAGCAAAGGGTAGTTTTTGCTAAGTGGCCATGGGACTTTTAAAAAATAATTTAAAGATCTTAAATAGTCAGCTATGAGAAAAATAATAAAATATAATTTGTGAAAATGAATATATGCAATCCACCTTCTCGAAGTAAAGCATAACATTAGAAACTAATAATGCAAGATTAAACAAATTTTATGCATTTTTTTGAATAACTATTGAATTAAGAAAATAAAAGGTATGAAAACAGCTAATTAAAAATAATGGGAATTTAGACAATTAATATTTAAAATTATGGGGCTGGGGTTGTAGCTCAGTGGTAGAGTGCTTGCTTAGCATGTGTGAGGCACTGGGTTTGATTCTCAGCACCACATATAAATAAATTTAGGAAAAAAAGGTCCATCAACAAGTAAAAAAAATTAAAAATCACTTAAAATTATGGGAAATGCATAAAGTCATTTTCAATAACTTGTAGTATGAAATATATCTTTAAAAGTGAAAGTGATAAAAGATATTATTTCACCTAATAATGAAGAAAAAAATCCTAGGAAGTAGAAAGAAATTAAAACATAAAAACAAAAGATAAATAAATCAGCAGCAGAAAAATTAATAGATAATAAACCCCAGGAAAGAATCAGTAAAAATGGTCTAGCTTCTGGGAAAATCTAATTTTAAAACCCCTCATAATCAAAATGAAAAAAAGAAAAAAAAAAACTTATATAGAAGCTTTAAAAATTATAATATAATAAAATGCTTATTGGTTTTCTAAGAAATTTGAAATCTTTGAAATGGAAATTTTTATTAATAAATTTAGATAACTAGAATCGACTTGTTAGAAATCACCTCTTTAAATCATTTCAGGAAGAAATTAAGCTCTCACCATGTACAAAGCTCAACTCAAAGTGGATGAAGGACCTAGGAATTAGACTAGAGACCATGCACATACAGAAGAAAAAGTAGGCCCAAATCTTTATCATGTCAGATTAGGTCCTGATTTCCTTAACCAGATTCCTAAAGCACAAGAAATAAAATCAATAATCAATAAATGGGATTGATTCAAACTAAAAAGCTTCTTCTTAGCAAAGGAAATAATCAATAATGTGAATAGAGTGACTACAGAGAGGGAGAATGTCTCTGTTACATACATATCAGATAGAGCACTAATCTCCAGAATGTATAAAGAACTCAAACAACTTAACACCAAAAAAATAAACAACCCAATCAATAAATGGGCTAAGGAATTGAACGATACTTCTCAGGAGAAGATATATAATCAATCAACAAATATATGAAAAAAATATGTTCAATTTCTCTAGTAATTAGAGAAATGCAAATCAAAACTACTCTAAGATTTCATCTCAAGCCAGTCAGAATGGGAGTTATCAAGAATACAAGCAATAATAAGTGTTGGTGAGGATGTGGAGAAAAAGGTACATTAGACATTGCTGGTTGGACTGCCAATTGGTGTAACCAATCTGGAAAGCAGTATGAAGATTTCTTAGAAAACTTGGAATGGAACCACCATTTGACCCAGCTATCCCACTTCTCAGTTTATACCCAAAGGACTTAAAAACAGCATACTATAGTGACACAGCTACATCAATGTTCATAGCAGCTCAATTCACAATACCCAAACTGTGGAAACAACCTAGATGCCCTTCAGTAGATGAATGGATAAAGAAACTGATGCATATACATGATGTAATATTACTTAACATTAAAAGAGAATAAAATTATGGAATTTGCATAATGGTAAATGGATGGAGTTGGAGAATATCATGCTAAGAAAAAAGTAAAGGTTGAATGTTCTCTCTGATAAGTGGATGCTGACCCATAATTGGGTGGGGCATGGGGAGAATGGAGGAACTTTGATTGGGCAAAGGGGAGGGAGAGAAGGGGATGGGGCATGTGGATAGGAAAGATAGTGGAATGAGATGGACATCATTACCCTAGGTACATGTATGACTACACATGTGGTACAATTCTACATTGTGTACAACCAGAGAAATGAAAAGTTGTGCTCCATTTGTGTACAATGACTTGAAATGCATTCTGCTATCATGTATAACTAATTAGAACAAATTTAAAAATTATAAGACAAAAAAATAAGAAAGTTGTTAAAAGAGAATAAAATTATGGAATTTGCATAATGGTAAATGGATGGAGTTGGAGAATAGCCTCAGACAGGCTCACTCTATCTTACAACATCACAAAGTAGCAGTAATTAAAATTGATTTATACCTGCAAATAGTGTCTTTCATCTCAGTGACCAGCTTTGGGTGACATGCTCCTCAAAAATCACCAGCAGAAGAGGACCTTGACTATCATTACAGAATCATAGACATGGGTCACCAAAACAAGATTCTTAGAGAATCCACATATACTTTGGTGTTTTTCAAGAACACTTTAAACTTTCACTCACGTAAGTTTTGCATATTTCTTATTAAATTTACATTTAGATATTTATATTTTCTGTTTCTACTAAAACAAAACTGTTGTTTTATTTTTAAATTCACTGCTGTTATAGATTAAAAATTATGTATTTCTACATATTAACTTTTATAGCCCATTTATTTACTGAAGTCTCTTTTTGTTTATAAAGGTTTTGGTTAATTCTCCCAGATTTTCCAGGTGAAAGTCATATCATCCACAAAGAGTGATAATTTAACCTTCTTTTTTGCAATGTTTCTATCTGAAGTATTACCCTTTGGTCCAATACGAGTGGCTCATACCTCCAGTAAAATGTTAAATGGAAGGTGCAGTAATAGGCATCATTCCTGTATTCTTACTTATATTGCTTCTTAATTCCTTTCTTTAAAACTCTTTTAATAAGTCAGATGGACTAATATGTTAAAAATGTCTCCTAAAATCTATTATTATTTTGTACTATACAAATCCCTTTCCTAACACTAAATCATTTTGATGTTTCTGGAATAAATCCTTCTTGGTCATATTATTAGTCTTTTAATGAGCTACTTGATTCTAATTGCTGTAGTTACATTGAAAACTTTAATGTGTATATTTTAAAGGAAGATTAGTGTGTGGTTTTTCTTTTTATGTACAGTCTTTGTCAGGCTTTGGTGACAATGTTATCCTCATTCTATAAAAAATAATTTGGAACTTTTTCTTCCTTTGATGAAAAAAAAAAAGTTCAAAGAGCATTGTAATGATCTATTCTTTAGAAACTTAGTAAAATTCTTATGTGAAACCATCTGGGCCAACATATATGTTCTATGAGTCAACAGAGGTTCATTCTTTAAAAACTGTCCCTTTTTCTTTAGCAGAAATTAGTCCATACCATTTTGGTTTCCATATCATTTTTGTGTTCATACCATCTTTGTGTTTCTTCTGGAATTAGTTTTAGTGAATTATGTTTTCCAAGAAAATTATTTATTTCATTCAGGTTCTAAAAGTTCATTCTCATTTGCATATTTTAAATCTATTGGCCTAGAATTGTGCTCATAGTCTCATTTAAAAACATTTACTCTGTTGCTGATATTATTTTTCTTTTGCTCTTTTTATTTTGTGTTTGTGCTTTCTCCTTTTTTGCTTCATTAAATTTGCTACTTGTTCTTATATTTTACTCATATTTTTTTCTTTAAAGAGAAATTAGTGTAGCTCAGTGGTAACATTTTTGTGTAGCCTGGACAAAGTCCTGGGTTCAATCCTTCACACTGGTGATAAATCCTTACCCAACTAACCAAAAGAAAGAGAAGACCCAAATAAACAAAATTAGAGGTGAAAAAGGACATATTACCATACACACACTTCTGAAATCTAGAGGATCACCGGAAATTATTTTGAAAATTTAAAACCCAATAACCTGGAAAATTTAGACAAATCTAACAAATTTCTAGACACATATGACCTATCCAAAATTGTACCATGAAGATATAGGAAAACTAAACACACCAATATCAAGCAATAAGATTGAAGCAGCAATTGGAAGTCTTCCAACAAAGAAATGCCTAGAACCAGATGGATTCTCAGTTGAGTTCTACCAGACTTTTAAAAAAGAATTAACACCAATCTTATTCAAATTATTTCATTAAATAGAAAGGGAGAGAACATTCCTAAATTCATTGTATGAAGCCAGTATCATCCTGATACCCAAACCAGAAAAAGACACATCAAGGAAAGAAAAGTACAGACCAATATCCCTGATGGGCATAGGTGCAATATTCCTTAATAAATATTAACAAAGTGCATTAAAAAACACATTAGGAATATAGCACATTATGATCAAGTGGTTGGTTCAACATATGTAAATCAATAAATGTAATTCACCATGTAAATAGAATTAAGGACAAAAATCACATGATCTTCTCAACAGACTCAAAAAAAGCCTTTGTCAAAATTCAGCATCCATTCATGTTAAAAATTATGGAGAAACTATAGATAGAAGGAACTTCCCTCAACATTATAAAGACTTTATTAGACAAATCCAAAATCAGCATTATATTGAATGGAGACAAACTACAAGCATTTTTCTCCAAAATCAGGAATAAGACAATAATGTCCACACTCACCACTCCTATTCGACATAGTTCTTGAAACTCTAGCCAGAGCAATCAGGCAAGAAAAGAAAACCAAAAGGATACAGATAGTAAAAGAAGATGTCACGTTATCTCCGTTTGCTGATGACATGATCCTATATTTAAGAGACCCCCAAATTCTACCAGAAGACTTCTAGAGCTGATAAATGAGTTCAGCAAGGAAGCAGGATACAAGATTAACATATACAAATAAATATCTTTCCTATTCTCTAATAATGAATCTGCTGAAAAGGAAATCAGGAAAATTATCCTATTCACAGTAACCTCAAAAAAAATCTTAGAAATAAATCTAATTGAGAAAGGTGAAAGACCTCTATAATGAAAACTACAGAACACTGAAGGAAGAAATTGAAGAAGACCTTAGAAGATGGAAAGACCTCAGAAGATGGAAAGACCTCCTATGTTTTTGGATAGGCAGAAATAATATTGTCAAAATAGCCATAGTACCAAAATCATTATATTATACAGATTCAATGATGTCCCCATCAAAATACCATTGACAGTCTTCAAAGAACAAGAAAAAATTCGTAAAATTAATTCATAAGAATAAAAGATCCAGAATATCCAAAGCAATATTTAGCAAGAAGAGTGATGTGGAAGGTATCACGATACCTGATCTCAAATAATACTACAGAGCTATAGTAACAAAATTAGCATGGTACTGGCATCAAAATACACATGAAGACCAATGCAATAGAATAGAAGAGGCAAAGACAAACCCACATAGATACAGTCATTCGAGACTTGATGAAAGTGCCAAAAAACATGTTGAAGAAAAGACAATCTGTTTAACAAATAGTTCTGGGAAAACTAGATATGTGTATGTAGAAGAATGAAACTAGCTCCTATCTTTCACTGTGCACAAAAGTGAAATTGAAGTGGATCAAAGACCTAGGAATTAGACCAGATACTTTGCAATTGTTAGAAGAAAACAGAGAGTCAAAATTCCATCATATTAGCACAGGCAGTGACTTCCTTAACAAGACTTAGAATCCTTAAGGAATAAAACCAAGAATCAATTAGTGGGGAGGTATAAAATTAAAAAGCTTTTGTACAGCAAAGAAAACAAGAGTATGTAGAAACAGCCTTCAGAATGAGAGAAAATCTTTCCCAGCTACTCCTTTGACAGGGAATTAATATCCAGAATTATAAACTCAAAAAATCCAAATAATCCAATCAAGAAATGGGCAAAAGAATTAAACAGACACTTCTCAAAAGAACAAACACAAAGGGCAACAAATATATGAAAAAATGTTCAACATGTCCAACAATAAGGGAAATGCAAATCAAAATTACATTGAAATTTCATCTCACTGTAGTTAGAATAGCAATTATCAAGAATACACATAATAATAAATGCTAGTGAGAAGATGGGGGAAAAGGTATATTCATACATTGTTGGTAGGACTACAAATTAGTACAACTCCTTTGGAAAGCAGTATGGAGATTTCTCAAAAGACTAGGAATGAACCCACCATATGACCCAGTTATCTCACTCCTCTGCATTTATTGCCAAAGAACTAAAATAAACATACTATAGTTGATATAGGCATGTCGATATTTATAGCAGCACAATTCACAGGAGCCAGCACAGGTGCCAATCAAGAGATGAATGGATAAAGAAAATGTGGTATACATACACAATGGAGTTTTACCCAGGCATAAAGAAAGATTAAATTATGGTATTTGCTAGTAAATAAATGGAAAATGGCTAAATGAAATAAGCCAGACTCAAAGTCATATGCCATACGTGGAAGCTAGAGCAAAATAAGGGGGAAAAAAGGAGAGGGAAATCTCATGAAAATAAAATGGATATCAGTGGAGTAGAGGAGAAGGATTGAGGAGAAGGAAAGAGAGGAAAAGGGAGAAATTTTGGAATGAAACTGACCAAATTATGCTATGTACATATATGAATAAGCCACGGTGAATTCTACCTTTATGTATATCTTTAAAGCACAATTTTTTTTTGGTACCGGGGATTGAACTCAGGGGCACTCGACCACTGGGCCACATCCCCAGCCCTTTTTTGTATTTTATTAGAGGCAGGGTCTCATTGAGTTGCTAAGTGCCTCGCCATTGCTGAGGCTGGCTTTGAACTCGCGATCCTCTTGCCTCAGCCTCCCAAGTGCTGGGATTACAGGCGTGCGCCACCGCGCCTGGCTTAAAGCACAATTTTTAAAAACAATAAATAAAAGAAGGAAAAGCAGCAGAATAAAGAAAGGGAAACAGTGGGAGGAAAGAAGAGAGAGAAAGAGGAAGCACTGGAATGAAGCAAATTATATTCCATGCAGGTATGATTATGTCAAAATGAACCCTACTATTATATGTAAACATAATACACTAAATGAAAATACTTGAAAGTTAAATTGTTTGAAAATAAAGAGTTTTGTGAAGATCCAAAATATTTAATAAAAGAGAAATATATTTTATTTAATTCTGCTTTCTCTTACTCACTAACTTCTGCTTTTATCATGTTGAAATCCTTCCTTCTTCTTCTTTTAGTCTATTTTTCATTTTTCCCTATTTTTTTCAGTTGGACACTTAATGTATAGATCTTCTTTATTTTAATTTTATTGATATAAGTATTTAAGGATGAAACTTTATGAATTTTGCTCTGTTTATGCCCCATAGTCCTGGTGTATATTTTAATTGTTTTCTGGAAACAGTGGGTAAACACAAATGAACTTGCAAATTCCCTGGATATCTTGTAAACTGCAGATGCCCCCTTAGTAGATCTGGGCTTCTCAAGTTTCTGCATTTCTAACAAGCTCACAAGACATGCAAGGGGCTGCTGTCTACAGACTTCAATTTGAGTATCAAGGACTTAAAATAAGGTTTGGGTTTGTTTAACTTGCAATTTTTTCTGATATTATTAATTTCTAGTTTTACTGTCATATGATCAAAGGGTGCTGTCTATATCATTGCTGCCTCTTGGAATTTATTGGGCTTTTCTGGTGGCAAATATTGAGTCAGTTACCATCAATGGTCACATGTTCTTGCCAAGAAGAGGTACTCTCTGTTTTTAAGATACAGAATTCCATCTGTATCTACCTTATAAAACTGCATCATTTGGTATTTAAGTACATAGATACTGAAAGTAGTATAACTTTTTGGTAATTATAACCTTTTTGAAATGACATATTATGTCTTAGCATAGCACTATTCAATATCTAATTAGTCATTTCCCCTAAATTAATTTATGAATTTAATATTATTCCAATAAGAAATACTAACAGGTAACAGGATTTTCTACCCCTACAACTAGACAAGCTGGTTGAATGTTCATTTGGGCAGAGTGGGTTGGTGCACACCTTTAATCCTGGGTTAAGGAGGCTGAAGCAGGAGGATCATGAGTCCAAAACTAGACATAGCAACTTATTGAAGCCCTAAGAAACTTAGCAAGGCCCTGTCTCTAAATAATTTTTTTTTAAAAGGATGGAGATGTGGCTCAGTGGTTAAGCCTCCCTGGGTTTACCAAAAAAAGAAAGGAGGAGGAGGAGGAGGAGGAGGAGGAGGAGGAGGAGGGAGGAGGAGGAGGAAGGAGGAGAAGGAGAAGGAGAAGGAGGAGAACGAGAAGGAGGAGAAGGAGAAGGAGGAGAAGGAGAGGAGGAGAAGGAGGAGAGGAGGAGGAGGAGGAGGAGGAGGAGGAGGAGGAGGAGGAGGAGGAGGAGGAAGAGGAGGGATAAAAGTTCATTTGGAAAAATAAATAAGCAAAAGAAGCTAAGAAATTTTGAAACTATCTAGTTCTACCAGGAATGAAAAATATGGTAAGGCTTCAAAAATTAAAGCAATGTGCTACTATTTTATTGGTTGGCAGATGGACTAACAGAACGAAATGTAAGCCAGGAAATAAAACCACGTACACATGGGAATTTAGTAAATGAGTAAGGTGTCATTTCAAATATATAAAGATTTTTTATTTCCTGAAAGTGTTTGAATAATCATTTAAAGAAAGATAAAGCTGAATTCATATCTAGTACCATACATTCAAAAATAATATAACTGTAAAATAATGAACCCATAAAAGAATTAAGGAAAGAAATGACAAGTTATTTTATAACCTTAGACGTAGGAAAGCTTTTCTGAAAAAAAAAATGCAAAATTTAAGAGTTGAAAAATAAAACTTTGATAAATGATATTGAGATAAAAATATAAACTGCTACATGGCCAAAATACTATATAAAAAGACAAAAGATGAGGGAAGAAAGTACCTGCAAAATTACAACTCATAGACAAATGCCCAGAATGTAGAAAGAGCTACTAGAAATCAAGAAAGGAAAGGACAACAAACCAATAAAAATGTTGATCATAAGAAATTAAGACAATTCACATATTAATAAATAAAAGTGGGCCATTGAAATATGGAAGGATGCTCAACTTTAACTAAAACTACCTTGCAATAACTTCACCTCTGTCTTTCTGCTTTCCGTCTTTCATTCTCATAATATAAATTGCTACTTCAGGTTAAATATTACTCTGTGCTCACATTAGTATACAAACATTATTCATAGCTGAGTATTGTAGCATACTACAATGCTATTTCTTTTCTTATTTTTTGTTTTTCCCAAAGTTTATAATTGTCTTACTTTTGTCTTTCTTACTTTTTGCTAACTCTCCCATAGCTTCCAACAGCCAGTGTGATTTTCCACAAGATCAATAACATTAAGTATCTATAATTTCTATTTTTTTCTTGGTGACGTGCCCTCTGGGAATCTCCATTCTACTTTTCTCTGAATTGGTCTCCCATTGGGTGTGAGAAGCAGCTATACCTGAGATTTCTTTTTACTGACATCTTCAAATTCCCTTTGCCTTTGTCCCGAGTTGGATCATCTATTACCGGGATAGCATCTCTTCCATTCTCTTGATGTATTCTTCTGATTTGGTGGATCACGGGGTAGGGGCTTGACCAAGAGGACAAGCACAAAATCTGGCTTCTAGTGCTTGGGAACTCCAGCTGGGGCCTGTACAAATAAAATAACATCACTATACCACAATAGTAAGTTAACGTATCTACATGTTATATAAGAAGGAGAGAATATGATGTGAGAAGAGTATTTGAATCAGGTTATGCAGACAGGTAAAAAACATTGGGAACATTGTCTTCATGGATAGCTTTCATTTAGGGCTTTGTCACCTCCAGAGTCACCTTCTGGTGTGTTTAGTCCAGGCACTAGACACCTGGCAGTCACAGTTGGACTGCTTGGGCTGTGTGCTGGCTGTCAGAGCCCCGAGCTGTGGAGGCTTTTGCAGGAATCTGTGACTGTTGGATTCCTGAGCAGCTACACAGCTTTGCTGTGCTGTTAAATTTTTTAATTGTCTTTTGAGTGCACCTGGAGACAAGCAGACAGCCTCTCTTTAAAAACTGCCAAAAGGCACGGATGTTTTCTTCCTCCTTTGACACTGAAATTCCACGCTTCGTCCCTCAAAACAAATGTTCCTGGGCAATTGTTTTAGACATTTAATTTGAGCTTCTGATATTGCCCTGAGATTTAGAAAAAGTCAAGTGATTATTGTAAGAAAGTTGATTATTTCTTTGAGTCCAACTTGCACAAACCAGGCCCCCCAGAAAGGAAGCGTCAGTGTGAGTGAAATGAAGGAAGTGTCAGGACGGGGCAAGCCCTCCACCAGTGAAAAATGAAGAATGAAGATGACAAGAGAACATGGAAATTCCATAATATATCAGGGAGTTGCTTAAGAGGTTAGGGACCCCTTGCAATTAAATACACACTCATGTTGAAAAACAGTGTGGGCTGGCCTGCCTTCTGGAGGGCCCATGGAATGTGGGCTGGGTTGACCCTGTGAACAGGCATCTGGAATGTGACCCAAGGCATTTGTTCTACAAGTACTCACTCACTGGTGGATAGGGGCCTGAAGGGCACAGTTTCTCCTCTCCAAGAATTCACAATTTAGGAGGGAAAACAGACAAGTTAACAACACAAAGTTAAAAGAAACCAGGGCTATATAAAAAAACAAGAAGAAATCCCTTTTGACTGGAATTTCAGAGAAAGCTTCCCAGAGGGTATTTGTTATGGCTTAAATAACCCCCAAAGACCTGTATGCTGAGGGCTTGGTTGCTAGCCTGTGGTGCTTTTTAGCAGGTGGTGAAAACTTTGGGAAATGGAACCTAGTGGAAAGGAGTTGGGTCATTAGGAGTGTGCCCTTAAAAGGGGATATTTGGGACATGGTCCTTTCACATCTCTGCCTTTTTGCTTCCCAGTACCTTGAGGTGAACAGACTTCCTCCTCACACAGTGTGCTCCCCCAGGATGTACTGTGCCACCACAGGCCCAAAGTTATCGGGCCAAGCAACTCTATACTGAAACCTCTGAAACCCCTAGCCAAAATAAACATTTTCTCTCCTTTTTAAGATGACTACCTCAGCTATTTTGTCACAGCAATGGAAATATGACTAATGCATATTTTAGCAGAACCTTGAGGAAAGACTAATCATTGGCAGGTAAATTGGGGAAGAGGCATTCATAGCTGAGGAAAACATCAGTCCAAGAACTGAAGTGTGAAATGACCCATCCCATGTGTTGAGTGGATAATGACCAGATGTAGCTGGAGTTAGGAGGGTGGGGAATGAGGCTGAAAAGAAAGTCTGGGACAAGGTGAAGACATGTATCATGAATTCCATTTTTAGGACCTTTAGATTTTACTATAGAAGATACATGGAGTATCCATTCGCTTATTCAATGGGGTTATGGCATAATCAGATTTGTCTTCTGCAGAGAACATTCTATTATAATATTGGAGAGGAAAGATCAAGAGGGAAGAAGTCCATTTAAGGAGGGAGGACTATGAAACAGGTACATCCCCAAGAAGCTTACACGAGATTCTGGGGCTTCTGATCTTTCTACCATACTTAAAGTAGGAAGCTATAGATTGTAACCAACATGACCAAGGATAACTGAAAAGGTGACTAAAAGGAAAGTTAGAGGGGCAAGTAACTGTAAATGTCATGCCAAAGATTTATACAGAAGGCAAAGGCCTAGGTCAGGGGTTCTTGTGCATGCTATAGTAACATAGCCACATCAATGTTTATAGCAGCTCAATTCACAATAGCTAAACTATAGAACCAACCTAGATGCCCTTCAATAGATAAAGAAACTGTGGTATATATACATGATGGAATATTACTTAGCATCTAATAAGAATAAAATTATGGCATTTGCAGGTAAATGGATGGAGCTGGAGAATATCATGTTAAGTGAAGTAAGCCAATCCCCAAAAAATCAAAAGCCAAATGTTCTCTCTGATAAGTGGATGCTGATCCATAATGGGGGAGGGCATGGGAAAAATGGAGAAACTCTGATGGGGCAAGGGGACAGTGGGGTGGGGAGGGGGCATAAGGGTAGGAAAGGTGGTGGAATGAGATGGACGTCATTACCCTAGGTACATGTATGACTGCACATATGATGCGATGCTACATCATGTACAACCATAAAAATGTAAAGTTGTGGGCTGGGGTCGTGGCTCAGCGGCAGAGCGCTCGCCTCGCGCGTGCGTGGCCTGGGTTCAATCCTCAGCACCACATAAACATAAATGCATTGCATTGTGTACAACTAAAGTAAATAAATAAATATTTTTAAAAATGTAAAGTTGTGCTGCAATCGTGTACAATGAATCAAAATGCATTTTGCTGTGATATATACTTAATTTAAATAAATCTAAAAAATATTTTTAAAAATTTGGTTGCAATTAATTTAGAATCACCTCAGTAGCTCTACAAACTACTGGTGACTGGTCCATGTCCCAAGAGATTCTGATACAATTGGTCTGGGGCACAACCCAGGAATCAGGATGTTTACAAGCTATCCTGGTGATTCTATATGCAGACAGGGTTGAGACCCAAGAGTTGTCTGTTCCCGGGAGTGAATTACTGATGCAGGACATCAGTTTCAAAATAATAGCTACCTTACCAGGTATCCACAAGCTGCTAGAGTGAGATTATACTTCTTTCATTGTTTTGGGAGATAATATATAACTTTAAAAATTCTGCCAGGCACGGTGGTGAACACCTGTAATCCCAGCAGTTCGGAAGTCTAAGGCAGGAGGATCATGAGTTCAAGGACAGCCTCAGCAAAATCATGGCACTAAGCAACTCAGTGAGACTCTATCTCTAAATAAAATACAAAATAGGGCTGGGGAAATGGCTCAGTGGTCAAGTGCCCCTGAATTCAATCACCAGTATCCATAAAACCCCCCAAATTCTCTCGTTTTTAATTTAGTGTTTTGAAATTATGTTCCCCTCACCCAAATCTCAGAGCATACAGACTAGTACCTTTTTATGTCCACAACCTTAGATAAAGCCTTCATTTTCTTTTTCCTCTGGTTTTTTTTTTTTTTTTTTTTTTTTTTGGTTAATATAATTTGAAGACTTTTTCTAAATTATAGTTACTACACTAATTTTAATATTAGAGTTCTTACATTTTTAAGAATATTTATGGCTTTTTCATTCAATTTTGAAAGCAGAAGTAGTTTCTAGACTTTAACTGATTTATGTAGTGTTCTTTCTGCCATGATTTTCCCCATTTTACATTTGTGTTTAGAAAATGTCTTCAAGAAATTTGTTCTCAAGAAGGCTGACATTTTGTGAATCCTTGTATGATGATTAATTTGGGGTCAACTTGGCTAGATTATGTTGCGAGTTGTTTGGTCAAACACTAGTCTAGATGTTGCTGTGAAGGTATTTTGTGGATGTGACTAATATATACAATCCATTGATTATAAGTAAAGCAGATTACCCTCTATAATGTGGATGGGCCTTATCTAATTAGTTGAAGGCCTTACAAGCAAAACCTGAAGTTTCACCGAGAAGGAATTATTCTTCAAATCAGCAACAGAAATCCTGTCTGATTTCCCAGTTTGCTGATTTCAGACTTGCCAGTCTCTACAGTCACATGAACCAGGTGCTTAAAATAAATTTGTCTCAAACTCTCTCTCTCTCTATTTTTTTTTCTCCCTGCCCTAATGTATCTCTGTCTCTGTCTTTCTCTCTGTCTCCTGCTCGTTCTGTTTTGCTGGAGAACCCTGAATGATTGACCTTGCATATCCTAGCAATGTCCTTTTATAGCTATCAAAAATGAACAACTTGGCTGAGTATGAAATTCCTGGGCCCCAGCTTTCAACCTTTGAGAACTTCCAACCCTTGGTGCTGGAGAACACTCAGAGGCAGCCTAGTATTTATTCTTTGGTGTGTGATCTGATATGTAGGCCTGGAGACTTGTAGGATATTTTTCTCCATGAGTTAAAAGGTTTTATTATTATTATTATTATTATTATTTTTTTTTTTTGTTGTTTTTTCCCATGAAGTCCTTACTTTGGAGTATTTTCCATTAACATGTCTTAGAATCCAAGTGAACTTTTTCAAGATCCAATAACTTGGATCTTTCTCTAGCTAAGGAATTTCCCCCCATTAACATATTTCCTTGGTATTAATATGGCACCAGTTAGAAAAACACACTACTGACTACTTTGGGCAAATGTTAAGATATAAGATGTATTTTAAAGCTGGGTGTGGTGGCACACACCTGCTTTAATCCCTGTGCTCTGGAGGATGAGGCAGGATCACAAGTTCCAGGCCAGCCTCAGCAACTTAGCAAGTCCCTAAGCAACTTAGTGAGAACCTGTCTCAAAATAAAAAATAGAAGAAAGGGGTTAGGGATGTAGTTTAGTGGTAAAGTGTTCCTGGGGTCAATCCCAAATACCAAAAATTTTAAAAAGCATCTTAATTTCAGAAAGATCAAAATGGGGGGTAGAGGAGTATAACTGAGGAAATGTGAGGCATTAAATTTAGCTCCATTCATTTGGGTCTTTCCTTGAGGATTTCAGTGTTTGGGTTTTCTCTTCTCCACTTTCTGTTTCTAGCATATTCTCTCTCAGCATTTTCACTTGCTTGTCTTTTTCCTGCATTCTCATATTTGCATAATGTGCCACTTAGTCATGTTCCTGCATCATCAAATCAGTTTCTTACTATCTTCAAATGTGATTTTAAGTTCGACATTTGTAGAATAATCTCTTTAAAAATATCCCACTTGCCGGGCGCGGTGGCGCACGCCTGTAATCCCAGCACTTTGGGAGGCTGAGGCAGGAGGATCGTGAGTTCAAAGCCAGCCTCAGCAATGGCGAGGCACTTAGCAACTCAGTGAGACCCTGTCTCTAATAAAAATACAAAAAAGGGCTGGGGATGTGACCCAGTGGTGGAGTGCCCCTGAGTTCAATACCCGGTACCAAAAAAAAAAAAAAAAAAAAAAAAAAAATATCCCACTCTTGTCCATTTTCACTTTTCTCATCCATGTGTCTTTGAATAATTGCTGATAATCTCCATGTGATTTTTGTCCCTCTATACTTAAAAGCCTCCTCTTTTATTTGCTTCAAAAAATGCCATGAGGGGAGCTGGGGTTGTGGCTCAGTGGTAGAGTGCTTGCCTGGCACGTGTGAGGTACTGGGTTTGATCCTCAGCACCACATAAATAAATAAAGGTACTGTGTCCATCTACAACTAAAAAAAAAAAATTAATTTTAAAAATATACAAAAAGAATGTCATGAGGTTTCTGGAAATTTCCATTTTCAGACCCTGGGTTCTCCTCTGCACCTCTCCCTTTCGTGTTTCTGCTCTTCTTTTCCCAGGGGTCCCATATTCCCCCCTTCCCTGACTGGCTTGATTCTATCTATACGCACACAGGTCCCTATGTGTCCTGCCCCTCACTTCTTGGGTAGTTGTGGCCATTACTTACAACTCAGCTGGGGTAATGGTGTGTTGGCTCCTGGTCAAGTCCCCATTCCCTTAATCTGCTTCTCTCTCCCACAGTTGCTCATCCTTCTATCCCCACCATCTGGTCCTCTGGACCTCGGAGGCAACACCTACATACAACCACGTGTCCCAGAATGCACTGCTTTCAGGGCACTTCCTGGTTTTATCATGAATGTCTGAGGGAACTATCTGATTTTATCAGATCCTCCCAATGGGTCTCAAAGTGATTCTGAGAAAATAAAAAATGGCTTCAACAGACGGCAGCTAACAGCTAGGCTGAAGCGAAGTGTTCCCAATTGAACATAAACAACTTTCACAGAATATAAACAATAATTGGACAAGGTTTCTCTGAGACCATGCCCAAAACATGGCAGAGACAAGGCCATTCAGCCACAAAAATAAACATCTTATTTTTCTTTTCTTGTTATAGGAGTAATTGCTGGTGTTCTTTTGTTGTTTTTTTGTTTTGTTGTTGTTGTTGTTGTTTTTTGGTTTTATTATTTTTTTTTTTTAACCAATGAAAACTCTCTAGCTTGGCTTCAATTCTCCCATCTACTAATAAAATTAGTAAGACACCCAGGCACTAAAATGGCCTACACTTTCTGACAGAACTGGCCCAGAGTTGGTCTCCACTTTCTGACACGCCCAATACAAATCTAACTTCCATTTCCCTTCAATGTTCCTAATAATTATTCAGCACAAGCCCAGACCCCGTAATAAAGCCTCCCGACAAGATGTCTCATGGATTCCTTTTAAGCACACTCCCTTGTAGCAACAAGCCAAGCAAACCTCACTTTGACCACACTGCGTTCCTGGTGGCCTTTGCCTATTGGGCTTCAACATCATAAAAGGCAAGTCACTTCTTCAGTTGTTATAGACATCTGAGGCATAGTTCCAAACACATTTATTTATGAATAAGGGTAAATTAGTATTAATTGACCCAGCATTCCAGTGTGTTGCTAGAGTGTTCTGAAGATCCAAATTTGGTGTTTTTCTCTGAAATGTGGCTAACCCTTTGGTAACTGCAGAGTTCCTCCCACTCGGTGGCATCAGAGGCATCCCTTGTTCTCGGCATCTTTGGTGTTGGGAGTGATTAAGGATGAGGTGGTTGGCTGGGCTGCCTCTTGGCTGGGGCGCCTCAGTTCTTCCCCTGTTTCATCTTCCAATAGGCCAGCCCAGGCTTGTTTTTACTTCCTCAGTATTCTGTTGGCCAAAGCCAGTCACAAGACCAGCCCAGTATTCAAAATGGGTGCAAAAGGCATGATTAAGGCCAATGATGCTACTGTTTAAGCATTCTGTCTCGTGTCTTCATCTTAAAACATAAAATAATACCTATCTCATAGGGTTTTGTCAGGCTTAAGCAGCTTGACATATGTATAATGTTGAGACTAGTGCCCAGCCTCCAGTAGGCATTATGTAAATGTTTAATTTTTATTATTGTCTTGAATTGGCTATAGCTTAAATTAAGGAACTTCTTGCCCAGTATTTTTATGTTTTTCTGGGTTTATTTAATTACCTGTTTTTGTGGGTTGCTTGGTTAGCTCCACAATGAATAGTGACACATATTTTCATTAGTGGTGGTTTTGGCCTACTATTTCCAACTATCAGATCTTAGGATATATATACATTTTTTGTTTTGTTTTGTTTTTGATGTGGGGGATTGAGCCCAGGACCTCATGCATGCTAGGCAAGTGCACTGCCACTAAGTTATATCCACTGTATACATTTTCTTATTGCTAACACAGAAATCTTCATAATTCCCCCTGAATTTACTTTCTTAGTATCCCTTTAATAGATGTACTTGCCCTGAACTTGTATTATTGGAATAATTTGCAACAAAATCTTAAGGTATGTGCAATAAAATACAGGGTTATTTTTTAGTGCCTATAGCATCATTTTATAATGTAAACTCTCAAATAAGCTCAAATTGCAACTTCATTTTCTTTGCTTTCCAATTCTCAGTCAGTTCTCTTCTCCACTGGTATGTGGGAGGGGAAAGTAGATTGTTCAAAGGGTCTCTGAAATGTACTTGGAATTGTACAGTGCCCAGCTCAAGTGACTGTGGACAGCAGCACTAGAACTATCATTCTGACTAAGTGAACTTCGGTCAAAGAAGTTGAGAAATCACCTATTATGAGCAATCTATAGTGTAAGGCTCACTGTACTACATTACTGAGGAGTTCATTTTAGTGGTTTGTCTTTGTCGTTTTTCATAACGTAAGACAAATGCTGCTCACACAGGCTTTTCACTGTAATCATACAGATGCTGAAATACCTTTCATATGGTTTGCCTTACAAAGCTGGGCCACCTCCAGCAAGCTTTCTTAGAGGGATCTCCCATGATGCTCAGCACCGGCAGGGCTGGGCGCCATTTTCCTGCCACAGACCACACACCAGCCTGTGAGTGGTAAGCAGGAGTCAAGTAGTCAGGATACTTTACCACTCCAACTCAGACCCACATTCTAACACTGCCCACCACTGCACACCCTCCCTTTTATAAAAACTGCAAAAAAGGAAGGAATAAAGAAAGCAGAGTGTTGAGATCAACAACAGGCTATTTCTAAAGATAAAACTGCTGTTTGGGGGACTGGTGGGAGGCAACTATTAAACCTCCCCAAACAAGCCACTTAGAAGAAAAGCAATTTAAATTGGTTTTCAAACAGAGAGTGTTTTTCTTTATCCTTATATAACTGCAAAAATGACTGAACACTTTGGACTATACATTTTTTCAATCTTTCCCAAATGAAATCACCTTTGGTAGAGGACCAAGCATGGAAAATTTCAGCTAAAAAGAATGACTCCTTAAAAACTTGCAGCAATTTAGAAAAAGTGATAGAAAAGAAAGTATGTGTGTAGCTGGAGGTAGTAATTCTGGTTGGCCTGATATAGTTGGGGAATGGGCTATTTTGAATAAATTGGCCTCTGTGTAACTGAAGCATAAACTATTATTGTTTTGCATGGAAATAATAGATGTTTTTGTTCTTAACTGTTTATAATAATGCAGTCAAATAGTTTGAAAACAGTAGTTTAATACATTTGGTGACTACAATTTCTTGTTCAATGTTTTGTGTAAATGGAAAAGAAATTCATGTGGTAAAATTCTAGAAGTTTGGAATAAAAAAAAAAAAAAAAACATTCAATATATGATAGAAATGTTTAGGTCTACGTTCTGTTTCCTGAAATAACTAACCAATATTTTTAAAAACAAAATATTCTTTAAAGAATTAGAAAACACTAATTAAAAAAAAAGTAGAAAGTTAAAATCACCTATGGCCAACTACTCACAGATAACCAGTGTTACTAGTTGCTTTTATTTTTAGTGTCTGTCTGTGTGTGTGTGTGTGTGTGTGTGCAAATTTAACTCTAGCTATTTTTATTAAAGTTAAGTTATACTCTACAAAGTATTTCAGAACTTAATTTTTGTTTAATCACATGTTGCATAAGATGAAACTTCAATATTGTTTCCGAATAAACCCAGGTCCCCAAACTGTGTGTTTCCCCTACAACTCTAGGTATCAGTTTATGCTTTCAATGAGCTCATTTGATCATTTTATTTCATTACATTGATCTGTCTATCAGTCTACCAGGAACAAAATATTTAAATTATTGACCTTTTATAATTTATCTTAATTTTCAAGATAAATGAAATCTTCATAGCTCTTAATTTTTTCTTGATTATTCTTGATATTATTCTAAAGGACCTTTAGATATTTTATTAAGATCTAAATAAAAAACTATTAGAAAAATGTTGAATTTATGGATTAATTTGGGTAGAACTGATATCCTTATGATATTATCCTTCCATGGCATGAACATTATATAGCCCTTCATTTATTAAAATTTTTCCCACATTTTTTATGGATGCATTATAGTAGTACAGAAGGGTGGGATTTGTTGTTACATATCTAGACATGTACACTGTCAGGATATTATAAGGGTTGAGGTCTTTAGCCACCTCCCCACCCCACCCCCCGTACCAGGGATGGACCTCTTTTGTCCAGCAAAAGAGGCCAGAGGGGCCTACCTCAACGATGAGACTAGATTGGGAAAGTAGAGGCTGCTGATATTCTCTCCCCCACCTTTAGAAGACACAGGAACATACCAGGGAGCCCGGTCAGTGGTCAGCGCTGGAACTCATTTATTGAAGGGGGTGGACAATGTTTTGTAGTGGACATCAGCCAATCAGTAAGAAGATTAGAAAACAGGTAAAGAGCACCGGCACACCTCATAGGGCAGAATCCTCTGCTCTATGCTTAGGGCGGTTTCGGTTCTCACGATATGTCACAGCCACACCCCCTGCTTAGCCTAGGTCCATAACAGGGCGTGGCAAGCAGCCAGAAAGCCAGAGCTTTCCATCCCCTTGGCTGTCAGTGTTCAGAAGGCCCAACAGTACACAATATAACAATATAATTTGGCCAATATTCTCCCCCAGTATTTCCCCTTATTAAATTTTTTCTTTTATGTCCTTTGGTAAAGTTTTATAGATATATTTACATGTATTTGTTACTAATTTAAAAAAATATTTTTATAGTAGATGGACACAAATACCTTTATTGTATTTTTATGTGGTGCTAAGGATCGAACCCAGTGCCTCACTCTACCAACTGATCTACAGCCCCAGCTCCTTATTACCTATTTTTAAACTGTTTTCTTTTTAAGTGAATGTTTTTTATATTTTATATTTTGGTTTTCTTTTTAAGTGAATATTTCTATATTTTCTGTGGTTTTTAAATAACTTTACACATGTATTTTTATAAGAGTAGGGAAGAACTTAGTTCCCTCACCCGACCTTTAGTCCCACTCCTCAAGAGGAAAAACAACCGTTTTCTATAAATTTTTCTCTTTATTTTGGTACTAAACTATTAATCTAAAATTTTTTTTATTCTTGGCATATCAACTTTAAACTATGTCTATTAGTTGATACTGCCATCTAATCTCCTTAACTCCTTTTATCTACCCAATATTTGATAAATATAAGTTGTAGTTTATCTTATACCTAAGTTCACATCTAAGCTTTTATTCTACTTGAAACTGATTTTTTTGTAAGTGTGGGGATACAAATCCCATTTATATTTTCTTTTTTAATTTTTTAAAGATGTACATGACAGTAGAGTGTATTTTGACATGTTATACATACACTGAGTGTAACTTATTCTAATTAGGATCCCATTCTTATGATTGTACATGATGTGGAGTTTCACTGGTCATGTATTCATATATGAACATAGGAAAGTTATGTCCAATTCATTCCATTGTCTTTCCTATTCTCATCCCTCTCCCTTTCTTTCATTCCCCTTTGTCTAATCCACTGAACTTCTATTCCACACACACCCCATTAGCATCCACATATCAGAGAGAAAATATGACCTTTGGTTTTGGGGGATTGGCTTATTTCACTTAGCATGATAGTCTCTATATCCATCCATTTTCCAGCAAAAGTCATTCTTTTTTATGGCTGAGTAATATTACATTGTGTATATATACTAAATTTTTTTATCAGTTCATCTTGAAGGGCACCTAGGTTTGTTCCATAGCTTGGCTATTGTGAATTGTGCTGCTATGAACACCAATGTGGCTGCATTACTGTAGTATGCTGATTTTTAACTCCTTTGGATATATGCTGAGGAATGGCACAACTGGGTCAAATAGTGGTTCCATTCCTAGTTTTCTGAGGAATCTCTATACTACTTCCCAGAATGGTTGCACCAATTTGCAGTCCCACCAGCAATGTATGAGTGTACCCTTTTCCCACATGCTCACCAACATTTATTGTTGCTTGTATTCTTGATAAATGCCATTTGGACTGGAATGAGATGAAATGTCAGTGTAGTTTTAATTCATATCTCTCTAATTGCTAGAGATGTTAAACATTTTTTCATATTGTTTTGACCATTCATATTTATTCTTCCATGAAGTACCTATTCAGTTCTTTTAGCCCATTTATTGATTGGGTTATTTGATTTTGTTTTTTGTTTGTTAGTTTGTTAGTTGGTGTTTAGTTTTTTCGAGTTCTCTATATATCCTGGAGATTAATGCTCTATCTGAGGTGCAGGTGGCAAAGATTTTCTCCCATTCTGGAGGCTCTCTCTTCACTCTCTTGATTATTTTCTTTGCTGTGAAGACGTTTTTAGTTTGATACTGTCCACTCTGTTTATATTTCCTGCATGGAAATGGAGTATTTGGTGATTGAAACTTTCTCCTCTCTTCTGCAGGGCTCGCTGTGGTATAAATGAGATTCTGTATTCCTGTGGTCTGCTTCTCAGTTCTCTATTCTTATCTTTCCATTGGCTTGTCTATCCTCAAGCCAATACCATCCTGCCTTCACTACCCTAGCACTAGAATACATCATGGTATTTAGTGTAACAACTCTTTCCACCCTGTTCTTCCTCAGTGGTATCTAGGTTATTTGGCCCTTTGATTTTACATATGAATTTAAGAATCATCTTTTCAAATCCCACGGATTACAACTGCACTGAATCTAGAGATGAATTTGTGGAAAGATTTTGTCTTCATGAAATTAATTTTTTTCTATCCACAAGCATAATATACTCTCCCTTTATTTGAATTTTCTTTATTGTGTTTCAGTGATATTTTGTATTTTTCTCTCTGAAACATTTGCACATTGTTAGATGCATTTCTAGACATGTGATATTTTGGTTATTGTTGATTTAATAAATATTATCCTTGGTATTTTAACTTCATATCGAGAACTTTTCCAAATACTTTTAATATTTTTAATTATCTGTTACCTGAATGTCCTTTTATTTTTTAACATAGACAATATTATATATGAAGTTCTGTGGTTTTCATTCCAGTTGTTGTACCTTTTTATTTCTTATTCTTGAGTTGCTTCACTAAGACTTTCAGAACAACAGTGAATAAAAAGAGAGAGTTATGACATCTTTGTGTTTCCATTTTATAGGTGATTTTATCAGGTTAAGGAAGTTTGTCATATTTCTGCCTTGCTAAGAGCTTTTAATTATGAATAGATATGTAATTATATCAAACACTTTTCATATATGCATTGAGTTTGCCACATGATCTTTTTTTAACTTGAAGAATTGTGCTCTTTATATGTAATATGAAATGAAATGTACTCTGCAAACATGTGTAACAAATTAGAATAATAAAAAATTAAAAAAAAAATAGTCACTGCATTATATAATGATCTTTATCCTTTAATTTGTTAATGGATTTTCTAATGTTAACCTTGTATTTCTGGAATAAAATCAACTTGATCATCATGATATTTCATCATAGTAAGTTCTTGTATTTGTCATGGTAAGTTCTTATTTAAAATTTTCTAAATAAGTTCATGGGTAAGATTAGAATTTTATTTTTTTTTTTTTTGTTTCAAAGTTATACTGTCATCATAAAATTAATTGGGGAGTGTGCCCTAATTTTTATTACTTGAAAGAACTGGCTTATGATGGAAATTGTTGAATGCCTGATAGAACTTGACTTTAAAATCATCAGAGGTTAGTATATTTTTGAAGGAAAAAATTAGGCTCTTCATTCAATTTCTTCAAAGAAGGAATAAGTAAAGGTGAGACAAAAATTTATTTTTCCTAACTGATCTAACAGAGAACAGTTTACAGTATTAATAGCAACAGTGTATTCAATTAAGTGTACATACATATATAATGCTTGTGTATATAAATTTGTATTAGTTGTAAAAGTATACAGAGTTGAAAACTAAAGTAACCACTAAAATTTTTTTGAAAAAAAGAAGTATAACTGATATTTTAAGAAAGGAGAAAAAAATAGAATAATGTAAAATATTAAAAAAAATAAAAGGAATAAAAAGAGTAGAAGACAAAGATACAAAGAACAAGAGCCATTAATATAAAACAGTAGCAATATGGCAGATATCAATCCACTGTATCAATAATCACTTTAATATCAGGCCTCATGTATTTTGATGCTCTGTTGTTAAGCTATATATTAGAGATTGTTACATATTCTTGGATAATTTTTTAATGCCCCTCTTTATCCCTTATAACTTTCCTCGCTCTAAAGTCTGTTCTATCTGAAATGAATATAGTTATTCATATCCTTTTGGTGTTATCATGGTATACATTATTCTATTCTTTTATAATCTATCTATGTCTTTTACTTAAACTGGGTTTCTTAGGCACAGCATACAGTTGGGTCTTGTTTTTTTATTCACTTTGACAATCTCTGTTGTTTAATTGGTGTATTTAGGCCATTTACCAAAAAGAAATGAGTTATTAAGATTTGAAAAGGAGGAAACTGAAATGCATTTGTGTAATTTAAAAACACCAACATTAAAATGACACATAATGTAGAATTCCAGCTATATGATATTCTGGAAAAAGCAAAATTATGGAGATAGTAAAACAATCAATGGTGCACACCTGTAATCCCAGTGATTTGGGAGGCTGAAGCAGATGGATCACAAGTTCAAAGCCAGCCTCAGCAACTTAGCAAGGCCCTAAGCAACTTAGCAAAACTCTTGTCTAAATATAAAAATAAAAATGGGCTGAGGATGTGGCTCAGCAGTTAAGTGCCCCTGGGTTAAATCCACAGTACAAAAAAAAAAAAAAAAAAAACTAGTGAATGTCAGGTGAGGGGAAGGGAAGGAAGGATAAATAGGGTGAAGCACAGAGGATTTAGGGCAGTGAAACTATAGAGATTTCAGATAACAATGATGTGTCAATGTAGATTCATCAATTGTAACAATTATACCTCTCTGGTGTGAGATTTTGATAGTGGGGGAGGAATGAGTATGTTGGGGCAGGAGTATGTGGAGAAATCTCTGTACCTTCCAACTCAATTTTGTTGTAAACCTGAAACTGCTCTAAAAAATAATTCTATTAGGTGTACATACATGAAACAAACAAACAGTTCTGCTGATTTACCTTCCAGTCCATCCTAGATGCCAAAAGAATCTCAACATTGTATACATCCACAAGACTGGGATTAGAATATTGCATGTTTGTATAAATACATCAAAATTGACACTATCGTCATGTATAACTAAAAATAACAAATTAAAAATAATTTAAAAAGAACCTAAACAAACTAGTCAGGGCATCTCTTGCTGGACCTTTCAAAACAATAGCACCAAAAATTCTTTTCACACCTCTTTAACTGCCTAACAGCCCTGCATGAAAGTATCTTCTATGCCCTGAATATCTGTTGAGATGCCAAGGTCCCTAGGCGCAAGTCTCAAGGATCATTATTGTCTATGGATGAACTTGTCAGAACCTCTAAGGAGGAAGCAGGAAAGCAAGGGACAAAGAACACCTGACCAGAAAGCTTCCAATCCATCCCAGTAAACCTTTGACTAACCAAGGTTGGTACCAAGGTTTCAGTACCTTGGTATTGAAGGCACTGCCTCTCTAGGTCTCAAATCTATACATTTGCATGGGCTTTCTGCAGAAATGCTTTGTTCTTATGGAGAAATTGCAGAAAGTATGCCAGCCAGGTCAGGATCAAGTTTGGGGAATGCACAGCCTATTATGATTTTAAAGCCACACTCCATAAAAACTACTTACTTTGCCTACATGTAACTGGTTCCAAACAAAATTTCTGTTCACCCACCTCACTAACGGCCAGTGCTTGCCATTATCAATGAAAGGGATGGAAAAAGTTATCAGAGTCACCAGAGGAAGGGAGAGGGAAAAAGAGGTTAGGAGTTGGGGAGAAAAAAACTATAAAATAAGGAAGGAAGATGGTCTTTCCTGCTGTGAATCTTATTGGAAGAGAAATGAGGACAGAATATAGACCCCGTGGAGGTCATTTATGTGCATTGCATTTTGTGGGATCTGCTGCCACCAAGTCCTACTCCTGTGTGGCCTGTGGACTTGTTTGTTCTGGCTTAGAACCCCCCATCCCATTTTGCCAGTAGCTCCCAAATTTGAACTTGCACAGCAGAGCTTGGGCGTGAATTCTATCTTTGGAAATTCTTCCTCTCTCACCACTAAATATAACTCACCAAGCTGTCCAATGCGACTTGGACAGGCCCTCACAGTGACCCAGCTCCTATAACCAAGGAAAATAGAGATGATCTATTGAGTGAGACATGGCTCTCTAGCCAATGCCTCATGTTCTCCTCCTCATGACCTACTTCTCTCTGTCCAAGTCTTTTTGAAAAAACTTGATTTGAGTAAAAGTCATGTGTGGTGTCTCAATCTGTCTTGTGCTGCTATAACAAAATACCTGAGACTAGGGAAATTTATAATGAAAAACTTCATTTCTCACTGTTCTGGGGGTTGGGAAGTCCAAGATCAAAGTGCTAGCATCTGGCAAAGGCCTTCTTGCTACATTCTCATATAACAGAAGACCAAACAGCAAAGAGACAAAGGGGGATGAACTCATCCTTTTGAATGGCATTAACTCCACCCATGAGGATGGAACCCTTATGACCAAGTCACCTCACAAAGCTCTAACATTCTAATACTGTTACAATGGCAACAAATTTCATCACAGGTTTTGGGGAATAAGTATTCAAACCATTCTTGTGGTTTTAAGTGAGAAAGACGACCCTTTGGTGCCACCTAAATTTTGGAGTTCATAGATATGAGTTACCAGGGAGGAATACAAAGCTAGAATGATGGGAAATACCAGGAGAGTCCTTTCATTAGAATCAAGGACCATCATCAATGGGATTGAAACAAAGTAAAACAATTCATTGTGACCTTGAACTATGCCAGGAGTGGTGATATCTTTCTGTGGTCAACCATTCTAAGCCAGAACTACTTGAGTACATGTGATTCATTTCTGCACATTTGTTCTAACCTGATATTTTAATTTTAGACCAGGGATCCAAGTTAAATATTTCATGTGAACAGACCAAGAATAGAAAATGAGGAAAAAAAGAAAAATAGAAAACCCTTCATTACACAAATTGCAATGCATATTCAACCAACCTTCATGGAGCGCCCATGATAAATCAGGTACTGTCACTAATAGCCCACCACACTCTTCAAACACATGCCACCTTGGGTTCTACTTCCTCCACAAAGAGACTACTTGTCAACTTATGCATGCAATGTTGTCCTGGGTGGAGTTACCATTCCAAAAAAGCCTTTTGGTCCTACTATGCCTAACTCCAAAGGGATGCATTTCTTAAAGCAATGAAGTAATGGACAGGCTGGGTAGGAGAAATCTGGGACATCCATTTTCATGTGGCCAGCTATAAATCCTGCCCAGGCAGAGTGGGTTGGCCTGTTTCAGCGTATCTCTCTGGGGGCTTGTCTAAGGCCCTATGTTCCATGACCTAAAAGTATTCTCCTCTTTGTTCATGCCTGAGTGGACAAAGCACTAGTTGGTTTCTCAGGGTCTAAGCCATCATCTCTCTTCCCTCCTGACCTTAACAGCAACCCAAAGTGTGATTTGGGTGGTTGTGGACACCTCATGAGGCAGGGATATGACCATATTGCCTTTTCCCAAACCTCCCTTTGAATGTATGTATCCCTCCAAAACTTTTATGTTTAAAACCTGTCACCAAAGTGATGATATTAGAAGGTGGGTCTTCCAGAAGGTGAGTAGGTCCTGAGGGCTCCATCCCTTGAATGGGATTAATGGCCTCATAAAAGAGACTTTAGAAAACCACCTGTAGCTTTCACCATTCCACTACGTGAGGACACAGCATTCATCTGCTCAGGACAATGCAGTAATAAGGATCCATCCTGGACGTATAGAGAGCCAGCTCTCACTAGACACTGAACTTGCCAGAGCCTTGAACTTGGACTTCCTAGCCTCCAGAACCACAATAAATAAATCCTTATTATTTATAAATTATCTGGTCTAAGGTATTTTGTTATAGAATTAATAATGGAGTAAGTCACCTTTTGTTTCTCTGTCCAGACTGGGACCTTCCTGGGGTGATAACAACTCTCTAGGGCCTCTCTATATTGGAGAATGAGACCTGGGGTGGGGCCTCCCTGAGCACCCTCCCAGAGCCAGGAGCCCTGCTCCTAACTTCTGAAACTTAAATAAACTCAGTGAATAAGATTTATTTTCTTCCCAAAGATCCTTTTATAAAATTTAGAACTTGTCTCTATGTTCAGCCACATTTGACCTTGTGAACTTTCCATTTTGGAGGTCGTAGTAGGTCAATAGCCTCCATGCAAGGAAAACCCTTTATTTCTTTGCCTGCCCATGACTTGGAATGCTGATTGCTAGGGAATGCCATTCCCACCCATAGCTTCAGATCACTTCCTGTTCCTAAAAGGCTCCACACATATGGGCTCCTGCCCATCCCCAATCCCCCAGGGCAATGCTAGATAAGGCTCCAACACACTGATTAATGTTTCCTGGGCCAGACAGGTTCCTTGGTGGCTATTTTTATCCACTCACTCAATTGGGGTTTTAGACAAATCCTGTGGTTAGTCCATCTTTTGTAGCCTATTTCCCGCAGTTTATAAATCCACCACTGAGATGTAGGTCCTATTTATAGTGTGAGCTAAATCCTGTAAAGTGCGATCATTCATTAAACCCCACATGAATCTCCCCATGCCCTATGTGAGAGGCCAATGAACAGGAAACACAAAGGGGAGAAATAGTTTGGTTAGAAGGCATCAGCTGCAAAGGCTTCCTCTCATGCCACCTTACAGGCAGTCAGAGGTGTGAACTGAGACCTTTGGGGAATAATCCAGGGTGCGATTCAGATGGCTGCTCCAGGCATCATAGACAAGTTGTGTCTGGATAGCAAGGGAAGGGCATGAGGAAAGAGTTCTTCAGGAGAATTCTTCTTACAGTGTGCTAGAAATCATAAATGAATTATTTTATCCCTAGAAACATGTCTATCTTGTACCCATGAGAAAACAGCTTGAAAGAGTCAAGAATTTGCTCATAGTAAATAGTGGAGTTGAGTTTTAAAGACAGCTTGGACTCTATTCCTGTACTTGTTCTGTATGGCATGCAGAGATGTCTGTGATGAATGAACTCATGGTGAAATCTCAGCAAAACTCTGGATATGCCCAGCTATATGTCCTAGGCCCTAAATCTTCCTCTTCTGCCCTTGGGCATTAACTCTGCTTAAAGTCTCACAGCATGATGGTCTTTATCCCGGAATGGTTTAAGCCACCAGGCTGTTGTGAGCATCATACAAGATGATATGTGTAGAAGAGAATTTCAAACCCATGACAGGTGAGAAGAGTTAGTACCTTCACCGTCTCTCTGTAGCTTGGGAGTTCTTGTCATTGTTGTGAGCATCTGAGGAGGCCCTTGCTCCTTTAGAAACTAAATCATCCATCCCTAGGTGCAGGAGCCCTGTTTGGGGAGATGGCTTAAATTGTGGTTAACTATGGGCCATAAGGGTTTGGGCATTGTCGCTTTCCGTAGTCTCATGGGACTTGGCCTGGGATCTTGTGGGACTTGACCCGGGATCTCGCGGGACTTGTCCCGGGATCTCGAGTGACTTGGCCGAGATTGCTGATCAGGTCAGTGCCATTTTGGTGGTATGTGTGGCGCGAGTTAGTCGTTGTTAGAGCCAGAGAGAAAAGTTATCAGAATAAAAAGCTGTTTGTCTCCAGTTTGCCTCTGAACTTCTTCCCGCGGCTTCGTTGCTCCAAGCGGCCATCGCTTCAGGCGACAACACCTAGGGCTTTCTGTGACATCTAACTGCCTTGTGCCTGAGTCAAGGTTTTGGAGTATCTCCCAATTCTCTCATCCCTGGAAAATTTGGAGTCCACAACTCTTCTCCCAGTCAGCCTGGGCTCCTTTATTACCTGAAGACTTTACCTTTTTTCTCCTCCTGGATCCCCTCAGTCGATCATCCATTCCATCCATTCCTATTCCACTTAACACTCTGGAGCCTTTCTTCTACTCTACGAATCCCATTGTGTCCTAAGTGGCCCCAGGGATTCTCCCTGGGACCCTTGATTCCTCTGTCGACCTCTGTTCCATGGGCTGCTCTTCCCCACACCATTCTCCTGGCCCCTTTACTTCTCAGCTTTTGAGTAAAATCACCTGTTCCTTTGATGCCCCATCATCCAGTTGACAATCTCTGCTGTTCACTAAGTGGATTTAAAGGGCCCACCTCCTGGCCCTGCCCTCTCAGTCACTGACCACTTGGACTCCAGTCTGTGGTTCTTTCTCTTCACTCACTTTTACAATGTTGTCCCTGGAGATCCCATGTCCAAGGACACCTCCAAAGGCCCTTCTCACTCTTGGTTGACCTCCCCATTTCTTGCTGTATCACTCTCTGTTTTATCTCAGCCTTTCACTTCCAGAGCCAAGTCCTGAATCTTTGCTCCACTTCAGCTTAAATTGTAGCACTCCATGCACCAGGGCAGATGGACTATCCTCTACAAATCCATCCCTGGCTCTCTCAACTCTCTTTTTCTACCTCCATCCCTCAACAGAACACCACTTCTCAATGTGCCTAGCATATCAGCTGCATCCTGGTCTGTTTTATGCCCCCCTCGCCCCCCTCAGATAGAATGCCTTTGTTGGACTGTTTTCTAACCAGAGCCCTCAATTTTTTGTATACTCACTTTTCTGCCCTACCTGTATGCCCATCCAGGATAAATACAAAAACCCATTTTCTCCACCTGTATAGCCAAAGATTGCTAAAGAAAACCAGGTCATTACAAATTCAAATTCTCCAAACTTAGCTTGGCCCTTGATGCCTGAATTAAGCAATCATGTTTACACTTCAATGGGGCATTGGAGGGAGTCATCCTCCACTGCCAACACCTATTCTAACTTTTTTTACCTACATAAAAACCCTATTCAACCCTTTCCTTGTGTCTCACTTTCAGCAGATGACCCTGCCCTCTACTTTATGGAGAAATACTAGTGCATCAGACATGAATGCCAACTGCCTGCCCCCTCCCCCTTACACAGTTTTCCACATCCACAGTCATCCTCCATTTTCCCCATACAAGGGCAGCTTTTCTATCCAGCCATCCTCTTTCCCTAACACTTTCTACTTTTCTTTCTGTGCTGGAAACTTCCTCTCAGACTTTAAACAAGATGACATCTTAAGCAATAATGTTTATTTCAGGTTGTCCTCTCTTTATCTCTTTGTCATTTCCTTACTTCCCTACTTATCCTCCTTCCAGAAAAAAAAGAAAGAAAGAAAGAAAAAACTTGTTATCACTTTATTCATGGAATTTGTCCCTGCTTTTGCCAACTTACTCCAACTACCCTCCCACAAAAGTCACACATGATCTCTACACTGTGTTCAGTCCTCATCTTGCTGGATTTCTTCCTATCTTTAGCACTCTGTATCTGCTAGGATTTATATTTAAAATGTCATAGATTTGGGTGGCTTAAGTAATAGAAATTTATTTCTTATAGTGACAAAGGCTGAGAAGTTTCATGATCTGGGTGTCGGGCTATTTGATTCCTGGTGAGGGCTCTGTTTCTGGCCTGCAGACAAAGGTCTTCTTGCTGTATGCATGCAGTTGTGTGTGTGTGTGTGTGTGTGTGTGTGTGTGTGTGTGTGTGTGTGTGTGTGTATGAGAGAGAGATGGGGGGAGAAAAGAGGGGAAAAAAGAAAGCTCTATGTTCTCTTCTTATAGTGGTACTAATCTCATGGGATCCTCATGACCTCACCTAAATTTATTTATCTCCCAAAGGTCTCATCTCCAAATATCACATGGGGGTGGGTCTTAGGACTGCAGCATTTGAATTTTGGGATACACTTTCATCTCAAGCATACTCCCCTCTCTTTGAAACATCCTATTCTCTTTCTTTTCATATGACGCCTCTCCTGTGGCTTTTCTGGGCCTTCCTTCTCTTTTTTGGGGGGGGGGGAATCTTCATCCTTTGCCTACTCCTTGAAGTTCATCCATCATTACTGCTCCTGAACTCCTACAATGATCTCATCTTGCAGTTTTTACTACCACCCACATGCTGATGGCTTCCAGTGACATCCCTCTAAGCCTGACCCTCATGCACTCACAGGATACTTAGTCACTCACCATTTCAGTGGGATGCCCCTTAAGCACCTCCAACTCCACAGATCTGTGATGGCATTCATTATCTTCCCTACCTCCAAACTGCTCTTCATTTGGGATTCTTTTTTTCAATTAGTAACCCACCACACCCTTGATCAACAAATTAGAAAGTTATGCATCATCTCTGAGCCCTTACTCTTTCCCACTCTCCATATCTATTTGCTGAATTCCATCAATCAATTTGGCTTCCTAAAAACCATTGCTAAACAGTGCCATGAATGCATTTAAGTATTTATGGGATTTTCAAATTATGGTAACCTCCTTGGTAAACTAAATAAGTCCCATAACCCCAACCACTGATGTCAAGATGAAATCAGTGGGTTTTTTCCTAAATGTAGAAAAGAGATCAAACCTACATTAGCAACATTCAAAGTTGCATCCTTTCTTTTTTTTTTTCTTTTTTTTTTTTTTTTTTGGTTTTACATAAAGTATTTTCACACCATTTGTGTTTTCATACATGTACTTAGGGTATTGATGTCTAACTCAATCTGCCATTTTTCCTATCCCCTAGACCCCTCCTCTCCCCATCCTCCCCTTTGTTCTATTTAAACTTCCTTCATTCCTCTCATCCCCCGTCCCTTGCCATTATAAGTCAGTATCATCATAGCAAAGGAATCATTCGACCTTTGGTTTATTTGGGATTGGCTAACTTCACTTAGCATTATTTTCTCCAACTCCATCCATTTACCTGAGAATGCCATGATTTTATTCTCTTTTAGTGCTGAGTAGTATCCTTGATACAAAAAAGAAAATCACACAAGTGCCAAGAAATTTATAAAACCAGCTGCAAAGATATTCCCACAGGTGATGCTCAGAAAGGGAGGACGATGAGGTTTGATCCAGTGTTGCTTTGTGTATCACTTTGGGATAAATATGAAAGGTAAATTTCTCCTAAATGTGTGAGTACTACGTCACATTTTGTTTTTCTGTTTGGATATAACCAACAGGGAACACCCAGAGCATAAATCTCTTTGAAAGCTCCTGACCTTTATATGAAGGAGTGATTTAAATGATGTTGCATTCTCTTTATGCCTGGAAACTCAGGATACAAGAGGAGACATTTCTCATATGGTCAGTGATGGTTTTGAGAGTCAGGATATAAAATAGAATCAGTAAAGTCTTCAACAACAACAAAAAAAGGGCATGGTTACACAAGGAATCGCCTTCAGCACCAATTCACATGTGACTTTATTCAAGAACTGTTTGTCTTAACTGAGTGTGGAAGAACGTGAAGGGTTAGGGTCCCCTGCTCTGATCTCCCATGAACCCCTCTGATCTCTATAGCTGCCTTCAATACCCTGAATTAAAACATTACATGTCTTTGCCTTTATTAGATAGAGGTTAGCTCAATGTGTGGTACACAGTAGGTGCTCAGTAATGAGCATGGATGAATGAACAAGTGAGCTAATCAGGATACAGGGAATTGAAAGTGAGGAGCAGTTATTTCTTCAAAAATAAACTGGAGGCTTTTTATACCACCCCGATAGCACATCTTACATTGTGTCCTTATCTCCGAAAGAGAATATAAATCACAGAACCTTGGAGAAAAGTTGATGATCAAAGAGGGTGGATTCTGGTCTAGACACAAATAATTCACAGGAAATCACTCTGGCAGGCAACTCCCATCCTGAATAAGGCAGTGGTGAAACGGAAGGGCAGGTGGGTCCCTGGGGAAGACTCTTTCTCTCTCAGCCCCTGACCCTGTTTTGGAGCAGAGTTCTAGATCAAAAGAAGAAGAATGCAGACCATGTCCAATGTATTACCAACATCATACTAAACACTGCAAGTTCTACCCAGGCCTCAGAAGCTACCTGTTTGGGAAGTGCTTTCCTTTATCTCCCTTCTCTCCACTCTTTCTTTCCATCCATTCACACGTGCATTGCTCTGTGATGGCACCATGACAGGTATTCAGTGACATGGATGGGGTACCACTGGGCTGCAACATATTTTTTTTTTTTACCCTTGCTACTATTTAAGACACGGTTTTTTGTTTTGCATGGCAGTGATGACCCTCTATGGACAGTTGCATTGAAAAAGATATTTTCTTTTCCTCCCCATTGTGCCCATCCTGGGGCAAGTGTCCTGGGGCAGGTTCTCTGGAATGTTTCTCTAAGACAGCAGTACAGGAGGAAATGACCTATTTTAGGAAGTGTTCCCAGGGGACACCAGGAAGACAGTGGCGTCAACAGAAAAGGGAAAGGGAAGAAAAAAAGCAAGGATGCAGTCTCAGGGGAGGCCCAGCCTGGTCTGATCTGGACTGTAGATTGCACCTTGAGGCAAAGGGCTTTCCAACTCGGGCCCCATCAGTCTTTGGTCATAGAATGACAGAACTTCCCAGGCACTTGGCACTCTCACCCAGTCTAGGCAGAGTGGCTCCAGGGGTTGGTTAAAATCTTTGAAGACAATCCCAGGTTCAAACCGTTAGGAGCAAAACTCACAAGAGCGAGATAAAAGTGCAAACCTGAGAGGGGACCCATGGAAGGGGTTCGATTGGAGCAAAGGCAGCATTCATCATGGCGGGACACACCATGGCCATGCGTGGGCTGCATGTTAGGCCACTGACTGGCTTCTTCCAGAAGTTACCCATGGGGAATAAGCTCTCTACTTTCCCCCATGGCTTGGCCTTTTGTAGGTAAAATCTGAGTCCTGAGGCTTCACTTAGGTTGGATAGAAGGAGGAGAAGGTCCTGGGTGGGTGGAATCACATTCTCTCGACTTAGATGACAAGTTCTATGAGCTGCTCTGTCCATTCACTGTAAACTCTGATCTATGCCACCAGTAGGTGACAAGAAGTCACTCATGCTCCATCAGCCAGGCTCCTCTGTGAGATATGGGCATGTTCGACTAGGTCAGAGTCAGTTAGAAGATAGCCTGAAATAACTGGACAGAAAAGGCAATGGGTGATAGGCAATGGACATCGATGCAATCCCCCCCCCACCCCCCAGGAAGAACAGTCTTGTTAGATCCAGAAGAACACTGCACGAAAGGGCTGGAGGCAGGGGCATCCCCCAGCTTCTACGCAAGTCTGTCTGTATGTGAGTGATGCTCTGGTTCCTCAAGAATACAACCCCACAGCCACCTCCCCCTATGCTGATGACCAATGTCAATGTGCACATCTCAATGATTTATGAGTCCTCCCCTGACTAAGTCATGACTGCGCACTCGTTTTCTTCTTTCTTTTTCAACATGATAGATTTTATTTTCTTAGAAGCTGTACCTCTTCCCATAATCAGAAGCAGGGGCTAGCGAGAGAAGGTGATTGTGGTCTGAGAAGAACACAGAATTAGCTGAACTCAAAAGCATGTAACACACTTCTAACTGAAAATTCATTCTTTAAAATGGGCTTGGGGAAAAAAAGCCCTGCTTGCATTTTGCCTCCAGTCCCTAGTTTTTTTGTTTTTTTGTTTGTTTATTTCAGAAACCCCATGTAGCTTTGCATGGAAATAAAACCCATATGTTTGAATTCCTATAATTTAACTCATCTTCATCTTGTTTATTGGAGAGATTTATTGCCCTTGAAAATTTTTTAGCTTCTTGGATAAAACTCTCCTTTTCCCTTTCTGTTTGATCTTCTCACTGTTACTTTTCTTCCTTACTTGTCTCTCATCTTTTTTTTTTTAATTTCAAAAGCTTAGAACTTTATTCACCCTGTCCCACGACACAGAGAAAACAAAAGGAAAAAGTACAGATACAAATCCAACAATACCAATAGTAACATTAAATATGCATGGATAACAAGCGAGATCTGTGCCAGGGGACATACCTCAGTGGTAGAATGCATGACTAGTATGTATGAGGCTCTAGGTTCAATCCTCAGCACCTAAAAAAATGGGTGAACAAACAATAAAAGCCAAAAACAAAACCTCAAAAACAAAACCACCCCTCAATATCCAATTGTATGCAATTGGATTTCAAAAGACACATTTTAGAATAAAAATACAAATGTATTGAAAATAAAATGATGGGAAAAGATACATAATGCATAGGCTGGGGTTGTGGCTCGGCGGTAGAGCACTCGCCTAGCAGGGTGAGTGGCCCAAGTTCGATCCTCAGCACCACGTAAAAATAAAGGCATTGTGTAAAAAAAAAAAAAGATACATAATGCAAATAGCAACCACGAGTAAGCTGGAGTAGCTATAGAAATATCAGACAGAATGAGTTTCAAAGCAAAATTATGTTACTATAATATAGATAACTTTAAACTTTTTATTTGTTCTTTTTAGATATACATGACAGTAGAGCAGATTTTGACATGTTATACATACATGGAGTATATCTTATTCTAATTAGGATTCCATTCTTGTGGTCGTACATGATGTGGAGGTTCACTGTGGGGTATTCATATATGAACATAGGAAAGTCATATGTGATTCATCCCATTGTCTTTCCTATTCCTGTCCCTCATCTTTATTTCTTTGTTACCTCTTTCTCCTGTCTGTTCATTTCCATTCTTGTTTTGTGATATTTTCTCTCTTTCCAAGAGAGAGAGAGAGAGAGAGAGAGAGACGGGTGGGGGTGGGGAAAGAGGGGGAGCAGTGGGGAAGGGGTCACAGGGCAGATGAACCCTTCCAGAGCACACCTCCAATGACCCACCTCCTCCAGCCATAACCCACCTGCCTGCACCTCATTACCACCTAGTTACTCCATTTAAACTAGGATGGACTGATTAGGTTACATCTCTCATAATCTAATCATTTCACTTCTGAATATTCCTGCATTAACACAGGAGTATTGAGGGGGGGACAATTCAAATCCAAACCATAACAAAGAGAAAAAATGTATGTATTTATTAAGTTTGTGTTGATAGTTTGAATATATATATATATTTTGGAATGGTTAAGTCTAGTGAATTAACAAAGTCTTTATTTTGGGGGGCAAGAGAACATAATACCCACTCTCTTTACAGTTTTCAGGAATATAGCATGTCATTAACAATAATCACCTTGCTGTAAAATAGACATCTTGAATGTATCCTTCTATCTAAAAGTTATGATATATCCTTTGACCAACATCTCCCCATGTCTTTACCTCCACCCCCAGCCACCCCAGCCTCTGATAAACACCACTCTACTCCTTCCTTCTATAAGATCACCTTCTTTCCAGATTCCATGTCCCCATGAGACCATGCTGTACTTGTCATTCTGTGCCTGGCTCATTTCATTTAATACAATTCTCTTTCTCCTTGTCTTTTTCCTGGGATAGTTCTTCTTCCTATTCCATCATTCCCTCTCTTCATCACTTTTTACCTTCTATAGCTATTTGTCACTTTTTAATTTTCTTTTTCATCTTCCTTCCCCTGGAATAGCCTTCGTCATCAACACAGAAATGATATAACTTCAGGGTAAAACTCACATAGGTTAAGTCCAGCCTTACTGTAATGGTAGCTGAGATAAGACTGCTCCTGCCCTAAATGCTACTCTGCAAAAACCAGGCCCTCAAAGACAGGGAGTAAGCTCTGCACCATCTGCAAATTCACCAGCACCTGAGCCTGCTGGACCCACTGCAAGGATGTGCTCAGATCCTCAGGACATCTGCAGCTTTGGGACACTGTTAGCCCCCCAGGACTCTCCTGCTTAATGGGTTCTTCACACTTGCCTCTTGGGTAATGGAAATCCCAAGCCTGAGTGATTGGCCTGGGAGATGGGAAAGAAGGGGCTGGGCAAGGCCTCTCCACACTGTGCCAACCTTTTGGAATGAGAGGCTGCAAAGTGTAGGACCAGGTGCCTGTACTTGAAAAGCAAAACTGTTTTTATGTGGTTCATATTCTCTATAACTTCTCCTTGCTGTTCTCCCTTATTATTGCCTTTGGAATTATTCAGTAGACAGGAGTACAAAAAAGAAAATTAAAATTGGCTTATAATCTCTCTGTTCAGGTATCTCCTAGAATTTTAAATTAATAAACCAAAGAACTACATGTAAAGTAAGAAATCTTGAACCATACATGAAGTTACAAAATGGAAATAAAAATTTCCCCATCCCATATTTCCAACCCTGGTGGCAATCAACAAACATTATCAATTTCTCATGATCTCCTCCAGGGGAAAATCTATGTAGGCTCCAACAAAATATGTGTCTATTCATATGTCCCCTCCTTTTAACACAAAAAAAGTTATGCCATACACACTCTTCTGCACCTTGCATATTTTATTTCATGGTGCTGTCTATATATCTAATCTAAGCTGGGCACAGTGGCACACACCTGTAATCCCAGCAGCTTGGGAGGCTGAGGCAGGAGGATAGTGAGTTCAAAGCCAGCCTCAGCAACAAAGAAAGGCCCTAAGCAAATCAGTGAGACCCTGTCTCTAAATAAAATATAAAAAAGGGCTGGGGATGTGGTTCAGTGGTTAAGTGCCTCTGGGTTCAATCCCTGGTACCAAAAAAAGAAAAGGAAAGGAAAGAAAAGAAACATATAGATCTAATTTAAAAAAAAAACTTTTTGCCTAATACACATTATACAGAGATACACTCTGTTAAGTTCTTGGCAATAAGATTGTTGAGTCAAAGAATTTGGAACTTTGAAATACATTGCCAAAGGTCCTCTCAAAAAGATAACAATGATTTTTACTTCCACAAAGAAAGTACATTAAAATGCCCATCCCCTCATTAACACTAGATAAGACAGAGTTTATTCCCCCCCCCAATCTGATTGCTGAAAACCAGTACTCCATTTTTAAAAATTTGGGTTTCTTTAATTGCAAGAGAAGTTGAGGCCAGAGAGCAGTGTGGGGAAGAGGGAGGCCAGGGGCAGCAGCGTCTCCTCCAAGAGTTTATTGTCACAGGAAGGAAAGAGAAGCCACGGTAGGAGCTAGGAACCTGGAAGCTAGAAGAAAGAACACTATGGGGTTCACAGAGTGAGACAGATGACGCTGCAGCTCTCAGGGCACAAAGGACCCATGCAATAGAGAAGCTTGGCATTTGTCAAAACTTAGTCAAGGACCCTGGAAGACTCCCAGATAAAAGCAGATGGAGGTAGGGACTGATAGAACATGGTCAATGCTGACCCAAGAAGGGATGGAAGAGGTGGCCCTGAGCAGGAGGAGACCAGCTCCTGCACTGGGGCAGGCTCTAAGGAGAGGAGTAGACCTGGATGCTTCTGGCCATGACTTGGGGATGGAGGCATAGCACAGTAGGCTCTCTGGTATATCTTTCTCTTAGTTTGTCTTAGCCCAGGTCACAGAGCTGTTTAGTGGTAGAAATGCAGTGAAACTAAGAATTCTGGAGTCTACATCAGATGGTGCCAACAATAATTGTGTTTTCCTTGTCCAAGAAGTCGTGATCTTCTGTGAAATACAGCTGCATTTCTTTAGAACATTTTTAACTTGTTCTGAGGATAGTCAGGCCTAGGATGAATGGGGATGGATCTGAGTTAAGCCAGAATAGATACACTGTCAGTGTCCACCCCTGACCACAGGGGTGTTGACCCTGTGCTTTTACAGGCTCACAAATCTGCCCATCATTGTGACCCTGGAAAGGAAAAGTTCCCTCTATCAGTGAGGGGGAGAAAGGACTCTACAAAACTCTCCCATCACAGACCAGAGAGCAGAGGAGGGAGAGTGCTGGCTCCTTCCATCTATGGTCCTTGTCCCATGCAGGCCTCATCATGACCTCCGGGCCTCCACTGAGCTTACCTAATAGGGCCTGAAGCTGTTGGGTCAAGTCCTTGGTTTCTGTATCTGCACAATCTAATCTATGTCCCAGCTGCTCAGTAGGGAGCTATAAAGAACTTCAGCACTTCTCTAGGCCAGAAATTTCAACAGACCCAAATCCCAGGTGAACCCTTCATTATACAGATGAGGAAGTTGAGCCCCAGCAGGAGCCCAAAGTCACACAGATCTGGGTTAAGAACTTGAGTCTGTTAACAGTCATTTAGTGCTCTTCTCACAACTCTGGGCTTCCTCGCAGATGCTATTTTCCTTGCTGTTTTTGGAGTGTGCACTGGGTCTCTCCGACTGTACTGCAAGACTCTTCTGAGGTGACAGGGACTTTCTCCCTCTGTTTCCCTTCTCCTGTGTCCCACTCGCCCAACCCAGATTGGCTACGTGATTTGGTTAGATATGGAGTCCTCAGAACCCATGGTCTCTGAATAGAGCACAGGCCATTTACTTCTGGACCTCCAGCATTGTACCTGGGAATCATTACCTCCTCCATCATTTAGAGCCAGAAGGAAGCCAAGAGACCATGTTGTAGAACAGCTCCCTCGTCTTAGGAATAGTAGACATTTAGGTAAGGCCACTTGTAAATAGGATAAGGCCACTCCATTTTAATTCAGTTTAAAGAATTAACTATGAAACTTAAGAAAATTTTGTCCAATAGCATGAACCACTACAGATAGCTAAATGAACCCCTGGAACACATCAAGGACAGGAGGGGCAAGGGGCTGAGGCCTAGGGAGGTCTGTGGTGAACAGGCAGGGAACATTCATAGAACAGAGTTTAACATTTTGATGGAGCATTTTCTCCAAGAAGCTTGAGCTTTTACATTTTAGGTCCATGATTCCTCTCAAATTAATTTTTGTATATGGTGTGAGGTAGAAGTTAAGGTTTATTTATTTATTTAATATACATATCTGGTTGTTTCAGAACTGTTTATTGAAATAAATAAATGTTTATTTCCCATTGCATTGCCTTTGTTAAAAATTGAATGACTGTATAAGTGAGGGTCTATGTCTGGTTCATTCTTTTGTCTCGTAGATTTCTTTGTCTATCTTATTTCTGTACCACATGGTCTTGATTATTGCAGCTTAACTGTTAATTATTCTTTTCCAAGATTGCTTTGGGTATTCTAAGTCCTTTGCATTTCCATATACATTTTTGAATCAACTTGGACATTTCTGGAAAAGAAAAATAAAACTGCTGCTTGGATAACTGAATGATGCAGTATTTGAAGCATGCCAAAACTCCTGCTCCAAAATTTCAGCTGTTCGCTTAGTAAATAGTGAAACTGAGACCTAGAGGAAATCATGCATCTTGCCTAAGTTGAGTTACTTAGGGGCCACAGTGGTTCCAGGAATTCCAACTCCTAGCCCCATTTACTGGGCTCATCATAGCACCTTACCCAAGAAACATTCTGCATCATCTCACATGTGGACCAACACCCACAGGGATAGAGGACTGTCGCTGACAAAATCCTTAGTCAGAACTGCCCTATCTACCCACCGAATGGTTTTCCTATAGGAAAAAAACCATGCTATTAGTTTTCAAAGTGACAAAGTCTTATCTCATCACCATGGTAACTCATCTTCTTCAGACATCCTGACTGGCCTCTTTCTTGAAATAGCTTTTCTTTGAAATTTCCCAGGCCCGGATGCTCACTCTAAGGTCCACTGAAGAAGGCGAGGGCGGGATAGAACAAGGAGGTTATGTCTTAGGACCTCACCCTTGAGGAAATCTCACTGGAAGGGGAGGGTGTATGGACACTCCAAGGAGGATGTGGACAGTAGAGGTTAACTTCTCAAGATCATAATTCCTGCCCTCAAAACCCTTTCTACTTAAGTAATTAGGACAAAGTCAAAGAAAAACAAATTGTCAAATGAAGACGTGGAAATCTTATAGCCTTTGACAGTCCTGTCTTGTGACTCTCAAAACGGGACGTGACATGTAGAACTTCCAAAATGTATGTGACCACAGAACTGATCTAATGGAATACTGTTACTAGTATCATTCTTGTTCAGGAGGCTTGACATCCCTGAGTGACAAAAGACTGTCGTCTTTGATAAGTTCTGTAGGCTGAACCTTTGTGCTCACGAAATAGGCTTTATTAGTACCTTCCCCAGAAAAAGCTCACAAAATTATGTCCATGTGGTGTTATCTGAAAGGCCCATAATGACCCTTGCTTAGATGGTATAGATCAGGCCTGTGTTCCTTAACATCAAATATTTATGTAAAGACATACAACGAAGCTATACCACAGATGTCCTAGATTTGGGGATGCATGCCTAGACTAGCTAGAACTAGAACTAATCTAGGCTGGAGCAGAAACTGGGTCAGGAAGAATGAGAGAAACCCTTGCCAAAGGACCTACAGAAGAAGGGTTTGTGGTGTTGGGTGGAGCATTGGTCAAGGGAAATCTAGGCTGAGGAGACCCTCAGGACTGAGCCCAAGAGGATAGTTCTTCTGGAGGCTGGAAATAAAGTCCCTTTCTAAAATTTGTTTCTGGGGACTTGAATGTCCCCATCATCAAATTTTTAGGAAAATATAGTTAGGCTCTAGTGCAAGAGTAACTGATCCACTTAGAACTTTTAATTGAGGCCTAAAAGGAATAAAAAGCAAATGCATTTAGTTAGAAACACCCTAGAGGGAGTGGAGTTCTCTGGACCCCTCGTCTGTTCACCCAGCAGCCCACCCCTCATCTCCATTGGCTCTGCCAGCCCCTTGACGTTCCCTCTGGTATCTGAACATTCCCTGTATGGGGTAATTCTAGTGAGGAACAGACTGAACTCAAAGTCACTAATTCCATTTGACAACCAGTCAGGATATACAGGTCTTTATTTGGAAACAGCCCCTGGTCCAAAAATGTGCCAAGATCTGTTAACTTTCCCTAGGGCCAGGATACCCAATCTGGGGCTCTCTACCCTGGGAAAGTCAAGCAACAGAAATGAAACTAGGGTTATATGCTGGTCACTATGCATTGGGGCTATATAGTAAGATTCCTCAGCCAGCCTAGTTTCTAGCAGAGGAGCAACTAGCCTAGAAGCTAAGAATTCCCTTTGTTGAGGGGTCTCCGTTCAGAGAGCCCTGCCTGATTACCTCAACCCCAAAATGTGGCCTCCTCAAAACTCCTGGGAAGTGACTAAGCATGGCTGTATCTTAAGACTTGACCTGAAAACTTTAAGCCCCATCCTCTGCATGGAGAGAAGCAGAGGAGAATCAGTTCACTCCAGAGTAGGAGTGACATGAACAGAGCACGATTCCTACACTCCACACACTCCTGCCAATAATATTAATCAATCACTTGTTCTTTTCTGCTGAGCCCCAATACAGCCTCAAAATCCTTCTACATAGTAATTGATAGCATTTTCCATGTCTATTTTTTTTATTCTAAGTTGTTATAAATGACAGCAGAATGCATTACATTTCATATTATACTTATAGAGCACATTTTTACATATCTCTGGTTGTATACAAAGTATATTCACACCATTCGTGTCTTCATACATGCACTTAGGGTAATGATTTCCATCTCATTCTACCATCTTTTTTTTTTTCTTCACCCGTTTGCCCCTCCCTTCCCCTCCCTCCCCATTGGCCATTCTAGTGTTCCTCTAATCCTCCTATTCCATGCCTATTCTACAGACTGCAGCGTGCTATTAAGAATGCCCCATGGAAGAGATACAGGTTATAGTAGCTCTGATGAAGGAGAAATTGTTTTGTTCATTCATTTAATTTAATTAATCAGATATTTACTGAGCATTTACCATATGCCAAGCACTGTTCAAGACGATGGGAGATACAAAATCAATGATGTCTATGATGAGAGTAAAGGAGAGAAACAAATCATTAAGGATATAGTGCTGTGTGGTGTGGGCACAGCAGAGGTAGGTAGAAAATGTCATGGAAGTTGACATTAAGGGCACACCAAATAAGATTGTGGGGGTCAGATGAGGCTTCCTAGGGAGGTAAAATTTTAAGGAAGAAAAAAAAAAAAAACTAGCTAAATTTGGAAGCAGAATGGGCCTGCATCGCAGACTGTAGGAACAATTTATGTAAAGACACAGATGTACAACAGCTACCAGGAGGTTTGATGACTAAAGCAAAGGGTATCAGATTGGAACAAGAGGAAATGAGTTTTTGTGTATATTTCTCAGAACACTAATGTCACAAAAATATAATAGGGGGAGTGTTTAAGAAGAATTCATGGTATCATGTAGGTGGAAGTGTTTTGCAGGCTGGCGTGATATATAACAGTACTCCTGAGTATTGGTATGGTATGGGAACCAGCAATGTTAGCATCATCTGGGAGCTTGTTAGAAATGAAAATTCCACAGAGTCAGACATGCTGGGGATGAAGCCTTGGGATCCATAGTTTTACATGCCCTCCAGGTGACTCTGATTCACACTCAACATCCCAATGCCTTGTTCCAAAATGATGGTTCATGTTATTATGTCATGATTCTACCTGAATGCCCCCCCAAACCTTCGTCACCTCTGATTGGACACAGCCTCGCCCGCCCCTCCACTCCTCTCAGCACCACCTCTTCCTGATTTCCCTGATACCTTCAATGTCCCTGTCTCCTGAATTTCAGTCTCTACATTTCGGTATGACTTTTGACTCCCCCCACACACCCACCTCATCTGTCTTCAATCCCTGGGAGTTTGTTAGTCTGACTGGCAACCTAAATCCACCAGACATGGATTAAAGGTCAAGAGGTGGTGTGATGGGTGGGTGTAATGAAGGAAGGTCATACCCATGACCGTCAGTCTACTCAACAGATGGACCCTTACTCTCCTCCACATCCCTCTGGGCAAGGACGCAGGGCCCAGGCTCTAGAGCCAGCCTGCCTGGGCTCATACCTTGTCTTCCTGTTTATGACTGTGTGGTTTTTCTATGAGCTATTTACAATCTCTGTGCTTCAGTTTCCTCAGCTATAAAATAAAGATAATAGCTGGGGTGGTATACCATGCCTGTAATCCCAGCAGCTCAGGAGTCTGAGACAGGAGGATCTCGAGTTCAAGACCAGCCTCAGCAACTTAGCAAGGTCCTAAGCAACGTAGCAAGACCCTGCCTCAAAATGAAAAATCAAAAGGGATGTGATTCAGTGGTTAAGCCCCTCGGGTTCAATCCCTAGTACCAAAAGCAGAAGAAATAAAAGATAATAATGGTAGGAAAGAATGAGTTAATACAGGTAAAATACTTGGACAGTGCCTGGCTCAGTAAATATTATTGTTGTTATTACCATGACATTCTTCACCTATTGCTGTCTCCTGTCTCCCAGTATCTTTTCACTGCTCCTGGCCTTGCAACCTGGCCCATGGAACGTGTGAACATGGCAGCTTCATGCCCAGTTGGTCATTCTCTTCCTCAAAAGTCGTCAATGGCTCCCCATCGGCATCACAGATTTTAAGCACACTTCCCCCTCTTTTCAGTAAGAGAACCCTTCTTCATCCCTTTGCTTCTGGTGGGGAGGGGAGGCCCTTCCAGCCTCCTCCTTGCCCTTCCTTCTCCCCCAAGAGACACCCCTGGGGAACCCTGAGACCCAAGGGGTCTAGTGTGAAAACCTTTGCCCCATGAAGACCAAACAACTTATCAAGGTGCTAATTTGCTTCCAGGTCACGGCCTCTGGGGAGGTAAATCACCAGGTGCTGTTCCCCTGTGTGTTTTTGATGGAGCTGCTCACATGGTCCATCCTTTGGGATGACCTCCGCCTGAACTTGCCACCTAACTATCTGGTCTCACTTAGCTACACATCCTTCCAATCAGCCCAGCCCCGAGGGACCGCGCCTTCCTCTCAACCCTGATCCCCCTTGTATTTGTCACACACCATCCCCAAAGGCAGGGAACAGACCCTGGGGAGCCCTGAGAACAGAGAAACCCAGGAGAAGCTATTTCCAACTCAGAATGTCCTGGCCAGCTTCCCAGGCTTTGTTCCGATTTCTGATGTTCTTTCGGTTCTTCTCATTACATTGCTAAGAAAAGCACGAGTGAGCCCTCATCCCCCCTCTTTTTAATAACTTGTTGTGTTTTCTGATTATGAAAGTAATATGTAGCCAATATGTTGAGATATAGATGTAAAATACAGAAAACTGTAAAAAATAAACTAGAATGCCTCTACACCAAGCTAGCTATATAATACATTGGTATACTTCCTTTGAATATTTTTGTATGAATACATTCACATTCACTCACGCAGTATGGATCATAATTATAGAACCATAGATTATGTGCATTGAAAATTCTTCAAAGATAAAATTTGTAACAGCTGAATAATATTCCTGGAATTGGGAGTACCCTTATTTAATATACAATGACTGATATTTTTTGAGCACTTATTTTGTGCAGGTATTGTGTTTGGTGTTGGTATATGCGGTAATGAACAGATAGCAGTTTGCCCTCATGGAGCTAACAGTCTGTGCAGAAGGTGCATTTTTAACAAATGAAATTGAAAGTAAAACTAAAATGACAAATTTCATAGAGTGTAAAGAAGGGAAAGAAGAGTATGCTGTAAGAGAGTTTAGTATAGATAGAAGGCATAACTAAGATTAAGGATACAAGAAAAGGCTCCCTAAGGAAGTGGTGTTTAATTTGAGACCCAAAGGATAAATAAAAGCTCATAAAATAGTGTGTGTGTATGTGTGTTGGGGTGGGGGGGACTAATTCAGACTGTTCTTGACTTTGCTGCATTAAAGCTGCCTAACAATTGTAAACAAAATCTCAGTGGCTGACAACCACACTTGCTTGTCTCACTCACAACTTTGGGATTTGGCTGGGGCAGGGCGATCTTGGCTGAGCTCAGCTGGGCTCAGCTTCAGGCCACAGGTTGGTTTTGGGTCTCCTCCAAGAGTCTCGCTGAGAGCCAAACAGCTCCAGGGACGTGCTCTCTCATGGTGGATGACAGAAGTGCAAGAGGCCAAGATAAACTTCTCGTGCACATTTCCAACAACCTCTGCTAGCATTAAGTCAGTTAATATCCATCGACCAAACCTCAAGGACATGGAGCTGGAAGCATGTCCTACCTCATCCATGGAAAGCTCTGCAAAAGGCATGGGCAAATGCTTTATTATAGGGACAGAGTGAAGAACTGGGAATGGTAATGCAATCTCCCTCACAGTCAAAAGAAAAGGCAAGAGCAAAAACCCCAACTCAGGAAACAACTAGGAATAATGCACCTCTGGTGATGATGATGATGACATTAGAGAGGCAGTAAGGATATTTTAATTTTATTTTCACTGCATTAAAATGCCAAACTGAAAGATTCTAAACAAGAGTCTGATAAAGAAATGATGCAGGAGCACCCATTCCCAACACCATTTTCCTATGCCTTTTTCTACTGAAATACTCAATTCCCCAGGCTCCCTTGCAGCTAAGGATAATCATATGATACAGTTCCAGTCAATGAAATAAAAGCTTGTGGATGATAAAAAAAGTTTCTGGGAATTCTTTGAATTACCTATTAAAAAGCAAAGTAAATTTGAAAAATTTGGTCCATTGCCCTTCCCTAACTTCCATCCTGAAACAAATGTGATGCCTGGAAGCACAGCAGTCATGTTGTGATTGTGAGGACCAAAGGTAAATATAGAGAATTGACAAAGCAGAAATGTAGGAAGGGATTGAGTCCTTAAAACATCATTCAGTCTCTGCATCTGTTCAGAATTGCCTGTGTTGGGAATTCTTTTTGTGTTAGAAATGTAAGGTGTTTTTTTTTTCTTAAGTCATATCACAAGTTGGATCTTCTTTTACTTGTTCGTAATTAAATTCTACACTGATACAATTGATGTGATCCGATTTGTATTCTAAAATGATCTGCATATTGTTTGGAAGAATGAATTTTGTGAGATAGGAAAGAAGAAAAACAAGGAGATCAGTTAGGGAACTATTGTAATAATCCAAGTAGGAGATGAAGGCGTCATGGCTATATGGAGATAGAGATCAACAGATAGATTGGGATTTTTTTTTTTTTATAAAGAAAGAATTGGCTTGGTAATGGACTAGTTGGGTACAGGGGAGAGAAGGAGTGATAGGGGAAATTGTGACTCCAAGAAGATTGCACACCTTAATCTTTGGGACTATAAATACAATGAGACACCACACCATGACTATATTACTTCATACCACAAAGGGACATAGCTTCTTAATGTAATTTGAACCTGCATTGGTTTTCTAGACCTGCTATAATAAAGCCTCACAAACCAGGTGGCTTCAAACAACAGAAAGATATTCTCTTGCAGTTTTAGAGGCTAAAAGCCTGAACCAAGGTGTTAGAGGGCCACCTTCTCTCACCTAATCCCTGGTTGTTCTCAGGACCCCAGAATCCTTGTCATTCCTTGGCTTTGAGGTTATATAGCTACAGTCTCTCTGTCATCCCTCTGTGTGTCTGTCTTCATATGACATTCTCCTTTCCTCTAGAACAGAGAATGCCCTTCTTATTAGGACACTGTCATATGTGATTACACCCACCCTACTTCTCATATGACCTTCTCTTGACTATATCTGCAAAGACCCTATTTCCAAATAAAGCCACATTTACAGGTGCTGGGGGGTGAGGACTTCAACATAACTTTTGGGGAGACAGTTCAACCTAGAGCAATGATACCACTGATCTTAAAACAGGGAGATTATCCTCTATTTATCTTGGATTATCTTGGTAGGTCCAACTTAATTTCATGTCCGTTTAAAGGCAGGAAACTTTCTCCTGATGAGTCAGAGGATGCAGCACCAGGGGAAGACAAAGAGAGAGAGTCCAAGCATGAGAAGCATTCTGCTTTCTGTCACTGGTTCTGAAGATGTAGAGAGCTATAAGCAAGGAACAGAGAGGCCTTTAAGGAGCTAAGGGTAGTCCCCACCGACAGCCAGTATGGAAACAGAAAGTTCAGTTCTACAACTGCAAGGAAGTGGATTCTGCCATCAGCCTATCTGTGCATGGAAGTAGATTCTCCCCAGAGCCCATAGGAAGGAGCGTGGTACCTTGACTTCAGTCCTGTGAGACCTGGAGCACAGGAACCAGCTAAGCCACAGTGTGGCTGAGCTTCTGATCCATAGAAGCTGTGAAACGGTAGGCGGATGTTGTTTGAAGCCACCGCGTGTCTAGTAATTTTTAAGACAGCAATAGAAAAAAAAATATGAAAAAAGTATAAAGAATAAGTCCCGGGCTTTTTGCTTCCAGCACCTGGTTAAGTGGCATTGTCGTGACCTGGGTAGAGAAAACCAAAGAAGAAGCAAGGGAGGAGGGCCAGAGCAGGGAGGGCATCGGAGTTCGAGAAGACTCTATGAGGAGGGCACAGTCGGAGCAGGATGCACGAGTCTGAGGTTTAGAAGAGGTGAAGGATGAAGTTATAAATGGGTGAGTCATGGCCCAGAGATAGCACTTATGCTCCCAGAATGAATGACTGTTGTCACCCTGGGGAAGGGAAGACAGAGACCTTGGTACTGAGTCCTGGAAATGTCCCAACCTCCCCACAGAAGGAGGATCAAGCAGGGCTGGGGATAGAGCTCAGTTGGTAGAGGGCTTGCCTCACATGCACAACGCCTTGGGTTCAATCCCCAACACCAAAAAAAAAAAAAAAAAAAAAAAAGGAGGAGGAACAAAGGGATCAGTAAAGGAACTGGAAAAAATGACCTCCCCTAAAGGGGTGATCAACCATGCTGCATGATGCCAACAAGTTCAGTAAAGTGAGGACCCCAAAATAGCCATTCCAGTCTCTTGTAAGAACATACACCTGCCAAAACCATGACCACACCATGACCCAGCAACCCCACACCTTAATCTCTACCCCGGGTAATAAAACCCACATTCGCTTGTGTGCAAATGTCTGTAGCAGCTTTATTTGTAGTCACCTAAATCTGGAAACAACCCAAATCCCCTTCAGTGGGTAAATGGGTAAACTGTGGTCCATCCATACAATGGATTACCATTCAGTAATTAAAAGGAACAGACTATTGATACACATGACCACCTGGTATATATCATCTGCTACATACTATGATTCCACTTAGGCAACTCTGTTAATCAGCATTCCATTGTTATAAAAAAAAAGTACTGGAGATTATTAATTTACAAAGAGAAAATGTTTGTTTGGCCCCTAGTTTTGGAGATTCCGGTCCATGTTGGCAACCCATTGCTTTGGGCCTGTGGTGGTAGGCAGGATGGATGGCAATGACAGACAGCACATGGCACAGCAAACTGCTGACCTCATCAACCAGGAAGCAAAGAGCATGCGGAAGGGGCGGGGGTCTCACAATCCCATTCAAGGACACACCCCCGCAATGACCTAAGGACCTCCCACTAAGCCCTATCCCAAAGGTTTCACCACCTTCCAATAGCACCACTCTGGGGAACCAAGACTTTAACACATGGTCTTTTTGGGGACAATATCCAAACTATAGCTGTGACATTAAAAAACAAAACAAACAACAACAACAACAAAAAAAAAAAACAGAGCTACAGGTACAGAAAGCAGATGCGCTATTGCCAGGTCTGGGCAAGAAGGACTCCTTTGTACCATGAAGGAATTTTTTGAGGATGGTAAACCTTCCATGATTTGGTTATGGTGATGGCTGTTACATGACTCCATGTATTTGTTAAAACAGAACTGTACGCTTAAAAGTGTGAGTTGTTTAACCTTAACTTTAAAAATGAATACAAAAATAGCTGGGTGTGGTGGCACATACCTGTAATCCCAGTGGCTCGGGAGGCTGAGGCAGGAGGATCGCGAGTTCAAAGCCAGCCTCAGCAAAAGTGAGGCATTAAGCAACTCAGTGAGACTCTGTCTCTAGATAAAATACAAAATAGGGCTGGGGATGTGGCTCAGTGGTCAAGTGCCCCTGAGTTCAATCCCTGGTACCCCCCTCAAAATGAATACAAATATAAACAAAACAAGTCCAATGAATCTGATCATGTGGAAGTCACTGGTGACTTTCAGAATGCAGTTTTGGGGAGGGTAGGCTTGGAAACCAAGCTAAAGAGACACATGAGTGAGAGAGGAGAGAAAGAGGCCGAGTGAAAACACCTGGGAGGTGAAGGAGATGACCCCCACAGGCTCCCATGTCCTTGAGTTTGTATGTATGCATCTTTGTAAAAAATAAAATATTATTCGTTTTGTATTTGTTTTTAATATATGTAAATGGCATTGTGCAATTGGCTTTGTGCATTCTTTAACTGCACTTAAAAAAATAAAAATAAAAAACTCTGTTCCCAGGGCCAGACATGCTATTGAGTCACTGCTCAGAGAGCTTTCTAGCAATTTGTAGTGAATGTCCACTGCACTTGTCTGTCAATTCTCCTAGCCATGGACTTGGGGTTGCCGTCTGCTGTAGTGATAGACATCTCTGTGTATGTTGCCTTAGAGACCATGAGATGATTTATTTGCAATACATTCTTACTAGTGGGATTGCTGGGTCATAGTGTACTAAGCCTCAGTCAAAATTATCAGACCATTTCCCATGTGACTCTACTCACTTATGCTGCCACCAACAGTGTAGGGACACTAAGAAACTGCCCGGCTGACTGAATTCTCCGGGACTGGTTTTTCCATATTGGAGCTAAGGGACTGGTTTTTCCATATTGGAGCTAGGGCGAAGATGGGATAATTTATTCCTCCATCCCTCAAGCTCTTGTAGAGGAAGGCAATTTCCACTTTTATCTCCAGGAGGGAAATGTACTTAAAGGATGTTTCTTCTCTCTCCACCTTCCATTCCCAGGAGAAGGATGGCTTATCAAGTTGATGGGTTCATGATCGTGAACAGAGCAGGTTAGACCAGCATCTCCCAGGTATTCTCTCTTGGACCCCCTGCCTAGGAAATAGGTCTCTTGGACTCCTGCATGTTGTCTGATTATAAAAGCCAGCTCTTCCCAAAGCGGTGAAAGCCCTACAACCCTGCCTGTTATGGGAATTGAGTATTAGGAAACCAAGTTGGTCAAATCGCCATTCTCAACCATAAATGTGGTAATCAAGCTGAAAATTTGATTCCTCTTTGTCTGAATCCTGTATCATCTCCCAGTTGGTATAAAAACTCAAAAAGATATGGGTAGGGGGGAGTATGATTTATTATTACCTCCAATCCCCAACATATTTCCTGAAACCTTGAAGAATGGGCTCATTTGATGTCAAAGAGACAGCATCTTTTGGCTTTGCAATCCTTAGGTTTTAGCAGATGCAGGAGTACCTACATTGTGGCTACCTGTTCCAAATATGCACCTGCTCTTAGCTCATTTTGGCCTTAGAAGAGGAAACTATGGTTTGCTTTGTTTTGTTTCTTTCTTCATCAGAGATATTCAGGCTCAAAGAAATTTGACAGAGAAAAGTAGAAATGGTTCAGGGATCAAAGTGGTGACTTTCCCAAAGGGGTCCAGACCCAAGAAGCAATTGAAGAGCTTCAATTCTTTAAAGCAGCAGGTAGAGTCTTGAATAAAGTAGGTGATGAAGCAACCCCTTTTCAAGTGCTTCCATAAGAAGGTATGAACAGACTGAGGAGGTCCCTGGCAAGATTAAACAGAATATTTGGAGTATTACCAAGTGAGACTCAGGGGAAGTGCCCTTGGGTAATATGCATGGAAAATTTACGGACTCAAGGAAAAGCATGGGACACACCCAGGAACGCCAGGAAGAGCAACGATAATAAGGTAAAGATGGTACGAGTGGAACTCTAATTGATGAGGAAGTGTGTAAGACTTGCTTGAACAATTGACTTCATATCTCTGCGGTGGTTTATACTGAGTTGTTTTGGTTAAATGGTGATCTTTGTCTCCAGAATTTCCTATATGGTTCTGGTTTAGAGTTGGTCACAATTAGATTGCAGGAGTTAATAATGGCTTTTGCTCACTGAAGATTGTGCTGTTCACATTTGGTGACAACCAGATTCAGAGGTTCCAGAAGTTTCCAAATTGTTCTCACTCTCTCATCTCCGTTTCTAGATCATTAACCTGGATCACTGATTCTGCTGACCAACAATGATCTCTGGCTCACCCAGGATGCTTGGCTGTGGACTTCAGAAATGGAGGCTTCCTGGAGGCTGGCTTCTCAAATTGATCAGTTGGGGGTTCTTTCTCTGATTCCACCACTCCCCTCCTGGATCTTTAATTCCTCAGCTCAACTCACAACTATTTAAGATTTACTTCTTATTTTTAAAAACTCATATCCCACAACCATAACACTCATTAGTGACTTTTCTCCCTTTTCTCACCATGGGAATCTTTGCCCACAGAAGCAATAGGAGCACAAAGGTAAACTTGAGTCTATAAGAAGCAGGAATAGGGGACAAATGGGAAAGAAGGTATTCATGCATATCGAACACTGATGTCCCTATGTGTGGAGCAGAAACAGGCCAAAATGCTAACAACTTATCCAAGACTCACAAGGACAGAGGGAGATGAACGCTAGAGGTTCACATGAATGCTGCAGTACTGCAGACAGCCAAGTGGTAGCAGAAATCTTTGTAGCTGCCATCCAGGTGGCACACATTTAAGGCTCTGGGAGAAACAGATGATAGAATGTTGGTTCTCATCAAATCCCTGGCACCTCAGGAGTCAACGTATTTCCAGCAGCTCCTGGCCTGTAATCTCAGAGGGAGCTGCTCTAGCTGAAGGAAACCTGGGTTACAAGGGGGCATCCGTCCCTTGACACTGGCTTCATGGAGAAATTCAATATGGCTGCTCTTTAGCGGTGTTAGATGCTCTGTCTAAACTCAGTTCATCTCTGGGTTTCAGAAACAAAAGTCAGAGGGGATCTGGAAATGAAGAAGTTTGATACCTAAAAGATATTACAAACAGGAACACTTCAATCAATGGTGACTGGCCATGTCAATTTTATTTTGAAATTTTGCTGAAAAAAAATATCTAAAATTTCACCCTAGAAGAGAGAAAAAAATATGTTGCAATAGACTTTTCCTGCAGATGTGAAGTCTAATGTTGAGGTTCCCCCCAGAAGCAGAGTCTGGGATAAGGATTTTGGTAGAGGTAGCTTATTTGGGAAATGGTCCCAAGAAGTACCATCTTTCTTAGGAAGAAAGGAAAGTAAACAAAGGGTGTAACTGTTGGAGACTCTTTGGGAGATGGGTGGAATACTCTTCTGATGTGTCCCACTCAAGCAGCAAGGAAGCTGGGTGTTTATGCCAACTCCTTCTGTCCATCATTTCATTGAAGGGACTGCTCTTGGTGTCCTTAACTCATGGGCACTTATAACCAGTCTCACACAACCTCCCACACACAGAGAAAGCCTTCAGATAGATAGTCTCAGATGCTTCTGGGAGGAAGCCACCAATATTATAGATATGGTGAATACCAAAAGCATGCAGAGAAGGTGCCAGCTTGGGAAAATAAGTGCTCCTGTTAGTCTCTTGATTGGATATTTCTCCCAATTGAGCTTAAGTTCTCCTGACACTGAACACCTGGCATAGACTGAGATTGGCACCACAATGAGGTTCGAATCACGATAAGTTCCTCCCTCAACCCACTCTTATCCACCACTGAGATGACACTACATCTCAGCAATGGTAATGGGTGTTTGGTTTAATGCAGAAAAACAAGATTTTGGGGAATAATTGTTCTGGGGGTTTCTTCTTGTTCTTGTAGTTCTGAATATCATGGGTGTGTATCAGTGCTAGGCTAACCTCATATGTCCTCTTCACTCTCCTCTCTATAAAACATGAGGCACTAGACTTGGGCTGGAAAAATTCTATTTGGATGTCCTGAAGGAACTACACCCAAACTGCAGAAAGGACTTAGACTTTACTAAGCACATGAGTAAGATCTCCTGGATGAGACAGCAGTTCACATTGACCGAGGTCATCTGAGGACTTTAATTTTTGCAGAGTTCTTAACCATTTTTATTTTTCATATCTCGAACTATATTGACAGGCAGATATTTTAGTATTCAATAATGGGAGGTCAAATACTATTATTCAAGTTTGGGACAGTTTTATATCACCACCATTATGATAATAGAGTTATTAAAATCTATCATTTGAGCTCATTATATGACCTTGGCCAAGCCATTTTGCGTGATGGGCATCTTTTGAGATGGAACACAAAACAGTGAATTGTCAGTATAGGATGTAGATGTTAGTATTGTACAATAAATGTGCAGGGTTGATCTGTTTCAGAGCATTTAGGGAAAGGATTGCCCACCCTGTGTATTATAAGATCTAAATATTCTTTTGATGGCAGGACACAACACAATGACATTTGCAAAGACAAAAGGCAGAACTCTTTGTAACTCACAACTCCAAATGAGAAAGGTTGCCAAGCAGGGAGGGGCATGTCCAGGGATTGGGTAATAGCAGCTCATGTATGAGTGGGGTGAATTTAGCTAGGGTTTGAAGGCTCTCTGTGGACTGTCTAATTTGAAATTTTTTGCAGACTCTGGGACATACGGGCTGTCCCTAAGAAAGTAGTGGTTTGTATTGGGTTGTGGCTACATGACTCTGACAGTGACATAGTACCCCCTAATAAACTACCAATCACCCTTGAGGGGACAATCACACACTTGATTGACCATAGGTTTAGACTCAATGTGAAAGTAGACAAAACTTGGGTATGTCAGGAAGTCCGATCCTCTCCTGCCTTCCTGCCTTCACATCAAGTCAGGTCCTTGAGATTGTCAAGAAACGAGCATATTCTTGGGAAGAAGTCTTGAGCCCTCCTCTCCACCCCTGCTCCTTTCTTCCCAGGAGAGGAGGAACTGGTGGAGTTGTGAGTTCAGAAGGATGGTTCATACCCTTCCTTTGTGTCTAGTTTCTTTCTAGCTCCTTCCCCTTTCATTTGATGCATTATCTCAGGAAGGTTCTGTCTCTAAGGAAAGGAAAGCCTGAATTGTGCATACAAACAAGGATAAATCTTTCAAGATCAGAGATGAAGCAGGAAGAAGACCATTGTTGTCTAAAACGGATTTAGATGTAGCCCACTGTTGCCTACGCCAACCTAACTTTACCTCTGATAAAACTTATTCTGTACTTTGAGTTCCATTTGTGTCACTCCTGCAATACTTCTCCCTTGCTCAGAATTCCCAAGTGCCAGGTAAAGGTAATATTAATGATTACATGTATATGTGTGGTCACCAACCATTTCTCCTACCAGGAGGTGAAAATTGTTCCCTCTCCCATTGAATCTGAACTTCTCTTGTTATTTGCTTTGACCAGAAGTGACAGTTGGCAGAAGGGAAAATGGGGGATTACAAGCCCAACCTGAAGACGCCCCATAACTTTTGATTTTGCTCTGAAGGGAACTCACCATGTTCAGAGCCCATACTATCCAGAGAGAGAGGTCAAGTGGAGAGAGATCTTGATGGATGAAACACTGCATGGAAATAGAGGACACATGGAAACTAAATCTTCAGATACACAAGGGAGCCCACAAGAAGAAAGAAGCCCCACAGTCAGAGCCAAACCCTAAGTTACTGATCCTCCTCAGCTGAGGTGCCAGACAGGTGAATGAGACAATCTCAGACTCTCCAGCCCCAGCTGAGTAGTGCCAATATCACAAGGAGAAGACAGAAGCCATCCCCCTGAGCCTTGCCAATAATCCTGAGCAATAAAATGATCATTGTTCAAGTGGCTAAATTTGGGGATGGATGGGGTACTACACAGACATAAACAACTAAAATAGCATGCACCCCAACAATAAGATACAAGAGTTTCCTAGCTGCTGATGAGAATGTTACAAATAGAAAGAAGACAGAAGATGCAAGACAGAAAGGTCTGGAGTCCAAAGCACATGAGAAGAGGTGCCCTGAGATGGAACAGGCACAGAGAAGATGGTTAGGGATTCTGGTAGAGGTGTAGATCTGGTGGTGTGAAGATTCTCATGGCTTTAGTTTTCTCAGTGATGCTTGAGGTGAGATCATAAGCTGAACTGGAGTTGGAGATGTATTTTGGAGACTAATAAAGAACTAAAGACTAATAAAATGATCATCTTGGATGATGGGAAACCAGCTCTCTAGAGAAGCATTGTTCAATTCCTAAGCAGTGTTGAATGTCCATTTGGACATTGGAACCATGAAGCTAACCTGAATCTAGTCTGTTAGGCAATGTTCACCTGCTGAGATACAGGACTGTGATGGTAGAGGGGCAGGAAGCAGTGGCTCTCCACCCTGGCTGCACACTGGAATCACCTGGGGAGATTTCTTATGTTACCAAGTGACTCCTTTAAAACCAACCAACAAACAAAAACAAAACTGATGCTTATATCCCTCTTTCCATTCCTGGAATTCCAGATGTAACTGGTCTAGGGTGAATCCTCGGCATCAAATCCAGTGGCATCTTCCACCAACAGCATGGCCAGGTCTGACATCTCTAGCCACTTAGGCTACACACCACAGTAGTCCTTGAGGCCTTACTTACATAGTCTATGTTGGGAATAGTTTTTCCCCTAAACTTGTGTTGTACACATTCTTCAAAACTCTATATGGTGGGCCAGTATATCCAGCCTTGTTCTATTTGCAAAGCTTTTTTATTTTTCTTTTGCTATCCCAATACCACTCGCTCCTTATTCTCTTGCTACTACCTGGACTACTGATGGAAAACTAACCACCTCCCTCCATGTTCATGAATTACAGCTCCAAAACTCTTAAAGCCAAATTTGTTTCCTGACCCTCTTCCTCCTATATTCACCTCCTGGGTAATAGCCCTGCTCCCATAGGTGCTTAACTTAGCAATCTCAGTCTTCTGGCTGTGTTTTCCCTGATCTGCTTCTGCCTGTCCTTCAGAACCTCATTGTTTCTGGCTCAGACACTTGGGTGTATCTCTAAACTGGTTGTCCTTTCATCTAGTGTATCCTTCACATTAACCACAGCAGTCTTCAGAAACAAACATTGGATATTCTTATTCCTCCTACTAAAACTCTTCAGTGCCTCCAAATGTTCACTGGAAATAGTCCTAAGTCCTTACATTTGTATTTAAGGTCCTAGAGTATCAAACTGAAACTTATCCTCTGAGTATCATGTGCTGCCCAAACTCACTATAAAATCTATGCTTTCTTCTTCACACCTTTTCCCAGAAGCCATGACCTGAATGTTGGTATACCCCAAAAGTTCATATGTTGAAAACTAATCCCTGGTGCAAAGGTATTTGGAGATGAGGCCTTGGTATTTTTCCAGAGATACTTAGGTCCTGAATGTAGAGCCCTCATATGGGATTAGTACCCTTATAAAAAGAGACAGGGTAGCATTCTCCCTCCACCCTTCCCCCCACCTCTCTTGAGTATACAGTCTCTCTCTCTCTCTCTCTCTCTCTCTCTCTCTCTCTCTCTCTCTCTCTCTCGTATACAGTGAGAAACCCTCGTCAGATACTCATTGGACTTACCAGCCTCCTGCACTGCAAGAAATAAATGTTGTTTCAGTCACCCTGTGGTATTTTTGTTATAGCAGCCAGAGCTGACACAGGAAACACCCTCTGTCTGAATGCTCATGTCCATATTTACCATACCCTTTTCTATGTACTCTTCAAGCCTACTTTGTTGCCTGGCCCTCCCTGTAGGCCCCCTCCACAGTACCTGAGGTTCTTTTCTCTGTTCTTATTCCTTAGCACACTGTGCATCTCTAGCCACCTGTATACCCCACAGATCTTCAAGGGGAGAATGTTCATATATTTCCTTGTGTCCCAAGGCCTAGTATAGTATATGAGTCCTATCAGGTGGTCAATAAGTGGATACTCTGCAGCAAGAAGAAGCAAAGAGTAAACTTTGACTCGCAGATGCTGGAATGAATGCATTTACTTGGCATGTCCAATACAATTACAGGTCTTGGGTGTTTTTTTTCAGGGCCAATAAATCTTTTATGAAGGCCTTGTCATTCAGCATAATTGTTCTGCTTGCCTTTGGCTGTTTAAATGTACTTTGTACATCTCTACATCCATGTCATTCACCATGTGATGTGTTTTCCACCTCTTGACTTGGCCAGTAGAATTAGGGACAAATGACAGGTGGCCTGTCCAGAGCCTAGGCCTCCAGGGGCTTTGCCTGTTTCCATTTGCTCTCCAACACTTTTGCCATGATCAGGAGAATGAGATTCCTGGGCTGAGCCCCTGCTCCCAGGAGGAGAAGAGAGATGCTTGAGCAATAAGCACTTATTATGAAACGCCACTGAGGTTTTGAGATTTTCATTATGCATCATTACCACATCTCTGGCTTATACAATGGGCCATTACCCAGATCAACCAGAAACACAAAAGGGACAAAGAACAAAGGCAGAGAAGTGTCAAAGCAAATTGACAAATACTATCATCAGAGAAGTAGCACACACCTCGGGCCAAGTGGACTGGATGTCCAGAAGCCAGGTAAGAAGGCCTACTCAGTGGAACACCCCCCAGTTAAGAGAGAGTTGAGGCAGGTGCAAGAGTCTCTAGAATATTCCCTTGAGGGGCTCTAAACCCTGTGTCTTCAAATTTTTCTTACTGGTACCTGCATGAAGAAGTCCAGGCGTCATACCACCACACTCCCACCAGGTATAACACCTTCCACTCAATGTGGAGATAGCTGTGGAGCAGGGAATATGGGCCTTGGTTGCAGATTTTCTGCAAAGCCTCTGTGTAACCCAAGGCTGGTCACTGCTTCTAAGTCTCAGTTTCCTCGTTAATACAAGAGGGTGTTGCACAAATTCCTGTGTCATTCAGAATGGACCAGGTTATGCAACAATAACAACCCTCTTCTCCCCAAATTTCAGTTACTTTTAAAACAAATCAAGAAAAGTTTATTCCAGGTTTATTACTATTGTCCTTACTGAGGACTTGGGGTAACAGAGCAGTCACTCTCTCAATCTCTGCAAGTCACCAAAAAGGGAAAAGAGAGAGGCTCAGCTCAGCTGACTCAGCTCCTATCTGGAAAGTGCATGCCTCCGGTCACATTCCTGGGCCAAGTCTTGCCCATGACCACATCTAAACAGGCAGGAAAGTAAAATTTTTCCCAGTGTTTGAAAGGAGGAAGACAGAGTACATTTGCAAACAGTCCTAGTGACAACTATGCTTCTCCATACAGCTAGATATTTTTATTAAAGATTTCCTTCTTCTAGTGCCAGTCATCAAAACTCCCTTCATCTTCTTCTATGAGGTTTCTCAACCACAGGCACAAATCAAGCCACTGACTGAAGTTCACCCTGTCTTTGAGATTCAGGTAACACTGGCTGGAGCCTTTTCTTTCTTTCCTCCCATGGGAAGTCCAATGTCTTGTTAGGAGCATTCTGCAAATTCCTGGGGTCTCCTCCAGAATGAACTCCAACAAGTCTTAGCCTTACTTTGATGTTACCTTCAATGGCTTTTGTCTCCTCTCTGCTCCATCGGACTTGAACTCAGTTTCTTTTCCTTGATTTCTCCTAATTTACTCACACAAAGCATCTTTGTCCATAGCATACTTTGCTGAAGGTTCGGGTGAAGAGATGAACTTCACAGTAAGACACATGACCTGAAAACAGGTATCAGACATTCCCGTTCTCCTGAGTCTTTGGATCGCTTGCTGCTGAGGATTTCTGTCTCTGCCATCTCTGCAAGTATAAACCCTCACCACTGGGTATCCCCTCTCTTGTCAGCTTCTACACACTCTTCAGTATGACAATGATAGAATTCCCCACCTTCTACTTAGCTCTAAGCACATATTTTCACATACAGACACCCACAGTGTCTACTAAACAAAGAATCATCTGCTGTGGCTCGAGTTGCTCAGACAATCTGGCAGAGACCTTAAAATTCCAGTTGTCCTTCCCCCATCCGCAATCTTGGGCCCCTCCGTGAGTAGAATGGAGTAGTATAGAGATTTATGTGCCCACTAGTACAGGTATTTCTGCCTTCTCCTTGCCCCTTCCCTTAAAAGGCAACAATTGCTGAAGTCAGTTTTAGTTTTAAATAACTCTTCTCTCCATTAAATACAGACACACTGGTTTTATGAAGCACTTATGTGTGAATGCCAAGTACCATGCCCCATCACAAGCCCATGGGGATGGTATTATGTTTATCCTCATTTAACTGGTGAAGAAACCAAGGTTTGGAGAAGAAAAGCAGTTTGTCACGTTCTCCCATGCAGCTTGTACGTGTTATGGTGGGTGTTACGGTTTGGATGTGAGGTGCCTCCCAAAAGCTCACATGTGAGACAATGCAAGAAGGTTCAGAGAAGAAATGACTGGGTTGTAAGAGTCTTAACCCAATCAGTGAATTAAGCCACTGACAGGGATTAACTGGGTGGTAATTAAAGTGGTAGGGTGTGGCTGGAGTAGGAGGGAAATTAGAATGTTGCTTGGGGGTATATATTTGTATCTGGCCAGTGGAGTCTCTCTTTCTGCTTCCTGATCATCAAGTGAGCTGCTTCCCTCTGCCACACTCTTCCGCCATGATGTCCTGCCTCAGCTTTCCCCCAAGGAATGGAGTCTGCTATCTATGGATTGAAACCTCTGAAGCCCAAATAAATTTTCTTCCTCTACAATTGTGCTGGTCTGGTCTTTTAGTCGCAGCAGTGAAAAAGCTGACTAAAACAATGGGACTCAACCACATGTCTGTAGACAACCCAATCCTCCTCTATCTCTGTCAAACTGCATCACCCTGACCACATTCATTTTATAGGTAAGGCTCTCTGCTCAAAATGGTTGAAGAAGAGGGTTGGGGTTGTGGCTCAGCGGTAGAGTGCTTGCCTAGCACGTGCACGGCCTGGGTTCGATCCTCAGCACCACGTAAACATAAATGCATTGCATTGTGTACAACTAAAGCAAATAAATAAATATTTTTAAAAATGGTTGAAGAGCTGTAAAAGATCACCTAAGGCATGTGTACTGCTGTTGTTTGCCTTCCATCTTGATCTCAAAATCCAATTTCATGTCAATAAAGATGATGGACCCCTTGGTGTGCCAATCTCAAGGAGTGGGGGGCAAGGATGGAAGGAAGATAACAGAGAATGTCTTGTTTTTGAGGTCACTGAGCTTATGGCTGAGTTAGGAGAAAGACCTCTGGACACATTGAGGGGGTGACAGAGGTGCCTCGCCTCCTGCAAAGTGTCACGGAGCCAGCTCAGGGAGGGTGAGGGCAGGGTGTGCAGAGGGCTTTTCATGATTATAAACTAGAGAATTTACCAAGTTTTGTCTGCTGTAGGGGCCAGCTAACAAACATTCCCTCACATGTTATCCTGGCTCACCAAGAAAATTCTACCCTATTCTGCAGCAAAGCTCAATCATTTCTCAGGATGAATATTTTATTAAGGTGACTCCCTGGGCTGACTGTGTGTTGATGCTCCCCCTTCCATTGCACTTGAACCCTTAAGAAATGCTCTATGAAGATACTAACTTATAAAGGCAAGACAGTGGGGATAAGAGGAATGAAAGAGCTTTAAATAGAACAAAGAGTGGGGGCAAGGGGATAGGAATAATGGCAGACTGAGTTATCCATGATTACCCTAAATACATGTATGAAGACACAATTGTTGTAAAAATACTTTATGTAAAACCAGCAACTTGAAAAAATGTGCTCTTTATATGTAATAAGAAATTAAATGTACTATGCAAACATGTATAACAAATTAGAATAATAAAAAATTTAAAAAAAAAAGAAATGCTCCTACCTCTACCTCCTACAATTACAACAGCTTCCTGGATAGAAGAATAGACATAAATATCACCATTTTACAAGTGGTAAAACTGAGTCATAGAGATGGGAAAGACTCACCTTAGATCTCCCAGTTCCTTGCTAGTGAGGGTAAAATGAGTCTTCAAGTTACTTGCAACCCAGTCCTGAAATGTTCCTGCGTCCCAAGTCTGCCTCACTGGGCCCAGGCCCCAATGACAGGCATTCCAAAGATCACAGAATCAGGCATCACAAGCCTACCTGCTTTTAGTAGGGTCTCATTCCACAACAGCAGCACTTTATTTCCTCCCATGGATATCTGGTAATGGCAACAGTTTTAGCTTAAAATGTTATTCTCTACTTCTTTGGAGTGGCACAAACACTTCCCATTGTAAAATCGAGGTGCTGTTGTCTCTGGAAAAAAAAAAAAAAAAAACGCTCTGCAGATATAAGGGGGAAACTCCTGGTCCAGTGCTGTATCCTCACTGTCAGGATGCCCAAAACAATTAGAAGAAATCAATTATTGCTGATGAGAAAAATAACTTATGGTTTCTCCACAACACTCTCTTCCCTAGTCTTGCATTTTCTAAGAACATGAAAGAGCATCATTCAGAAAAAGCTAGATACTAATCAAAGGGATGCTGCTGCAAGACCTAATTGCCCCTGCAGTTTCAACATGATCAGTGCTGGTGGCGACCATTGAGAAGTGACTATAAAATTATTTTACTTCCAAAATGTCTCCTTGCCACTGAGCTCCCTTTTCCAGCCTCCCCTCCATGAAATAATCAGAAGCTACACAATTCTTCTCTGCTGTAGATGGAAAAAGAAATCCACAGTGGTGTGGCAACCTGGTTCAGGTCTTCTGCCTCCTAGGCTTTGTGTGGGATCCTAGTGTGGGTTTCTTGCAAACCTACTACCCTCTTTAATTTCATGGTGTGGGCATTTCAATTTTGCAATGTAATAGGAAAAGCTCTAAGGATCTAGATTCAAATCTTTACCTCTGTCACTGATTGCTAAGGGATCTGGGGCACTTTACTCACTCTCTTTGAGGCTCAGTTTCTTGTCTACATAATCAAACAGTAGAGGTAGGGTCAGGAATCTAGGAGAAAAATGTATGTTCTTAATATTAGGATGTTATTATTAAGGACATTTAATCATACAAAAACTACTTCTGAGTCCTGGTCTGTAGCATGAGCAACTGCCACTTTGGTTGCCCTGAATTCATCCAAAATCTGTTTCCCAGGCTGGGGCCAGGAAGGGTGAAAGGCAGCCTATAGGGCAAGATCAAGATTGGCTATAGTTAGGCTCCCTTGCTGAGACTTCTAGCCTGCTATGTTTTAGTACATAGTCAAGGTCATAAACACTTTAATTCAGCATATGTTCTCAAGGTCATAAACATTTGCTTTTGAGCATGCACTCATTTATGTAAACTGTTGGCACTGTGCCTTCTTTGTTTGACCTACATATAAAAAGTCTTATGAAATGACTAAGGGATGAAGGCTGTTACCCCTCCAAATAAAGCATGTCTACTATCTTAACTGCACCTTGCATCTTCTTTCACCTGCTGGGATCCTGAATCTCTTTCCCAGGGTCTGAGCCCCTGCAGAACACAGCCCTACTTCTCACTATGAAATTGGGGTGGTGTTTCTTTGCCCTTCCCCTGGCATTTAAATATGGGTTCATGATCTATGCATGGCTAGTCAGATATTACAGACTTCAAATCTAAAGACAGTGACCCAAAGGACTAGGGTCTGTTGGAGTTTTCTCAGTATGACTACAATGCAATAGAAGATGCCAGATACGTGCAAATGAGCTATGACAGGGGTGCCTATTGTGGCATAGATAGAGTGTCTGATGACTGGGACCTCATGGCTCCTATGCAGCTTCTGTGAACTTTCTGGATTCCCAGGTGTTCTGTGAACAGCCTCAAATCCTCTGATAAATTCCTTTTAGGCTTAAGTTAATTAGAAGCAGTTTCTGTGTTTCCAGCCCACAGTTCTGACTCATAGATTCTCTCAAATGCAATAGTCTGAAGATGGAACAAACCTAACACTTAAAACATGAATTGTTTTTCAGCTGTAGGCCAGATAGAAAATGGACAGCTGGGTTCTTCACGGGCTGACTTTGCCATGATTCTTAGGTCTGTTTTCCCAAGACTGTCACTCAGGAAGTAAGTTATTCCTGGCTATTTGCTGGCAAGTGATCAACATTCATTTCTAACCCAACATTGATTTATTGAATTCCGAATGTGTACAAGAGATTCAGGTCTGAAACTGACTCAAAAGGCACATAGGCAACACAGAATTTTATTTCAATAAATGGAAACTTCTAGTCACCTTAAAATTCATGGAAAGATAACATGCCTCTTTGATTTCTTCCTTTTAATTACCATTTTTCAAAATTGCTCTTTCAAATGGTGATGAATTAGGGTTACCTACCTCTTCTCCAGCCCCACTTTGGGAGATAAGCCACCCACAAATGACTTGTTGGGTAATTTGGAAATTTTTAAATATTATCTGAATATTGGATGATACAAAAATATGCTATAAAAGAAAGCTGCAGTTTATGAACTGAAAAACATGAATTTCAAAACATCATGGTCTCATTTATTACATAGAGGTACAATAACACACAGGGAAAGATCTGAAAAGATATGAACCAATATGCTGTAAAACAGGGTATACTGGATGAGAATGTCTCAATTTAAATTGTTTTTCTTTTCCATTTTTATCTAATTTGGTACAATTTATGTACACTAAGGAAAGGCTATTTTTTATCACAGGAGTAAAAATAACCATTTAATACATGACCTGGCATATACTAGGCACTCCAGAAATAGAAGCTTTTAAAAGAGGTCTTCTGACTAAAATGTCTATGTATAAATATTTGGTAGTTACTAATTACCTAGAAAGAGATGATACACCATTTAGAGTAATTTTGAGACAGTAAATGTTTGGACACAACCAGATACCTTAGCTGCTTCAACCAATGCTTAGTCTAACTCTGTTTTGCTACCTCTAATTTTTTTTTTTTTTGGTACCGGGGATTGAACTCAGGGGCACTTCACCACTGGGCCACATCCCCAGCCCTTTTTTGTATTTTATTAGAAGCAGGGTCTCACTGAGTTACTAAGTGCCTCGCCATTGCTGAGGCTGGCTTTGAACTCGCAATCCTCCTGCCTCAGCCTCCCAAAGTGCTGGGATTACAGGTGTGCGCCACCGCGCCCAGCTACCTCTAATTTTTAACCAGCAACTTTTTCTTCACTGTATTTCATAGATGTCTTTATATCTCAATAAATAGAAATATACAGCCTCATCTTGAATAGATAAAAATCTTCCTGTTCTGTAGATGCACTATCACTTATTTCAAGGTTTCTGAGCCTCAGAATGGCTCACATTTGGGGCCAGATGATTTTTGTCATATGAGGCTGTCCTGTGTATCACAGGATGATTAGCAGCATCACTGCCCCCAACATGAGATGTTTGTAGCACTCCTTTCCCCCAAGTTGTGTCCACAAAAATGTCTCCAGACAGCCCAAATGTTACCCCATGGTAAAAATCACATATACACTCACATTTGACAGCCACTATTTTAACTATTTCCTTACTGATGAACACATAGGTGGTCATACATTTTCCCTGACACAAGCAATGGCTATCATGATAAGCCTACCTTGCAGATACATTTGTCCATTTATTTTCTTAGAATACGTTCCTAGAAATAGATCATATGGATCAGTTAGGATGGACACATTTTAGATATTTTGATATATCATAGCAAATTGTCTTTCCTATAGGTTATGCCTACACTCCTATCTATAGGTGCATAGGTACTACACCCGTATCACCTATGGGAATATTGTCCAAGGGCTTAAAAATGGTACTTAGATACTATTTTCCATAGAAAGGATGGCATTTTGGGTGCATTTATTAGTTATTTGTGTTTCTTCTATTTTGGAATATTCATTCAGGTATTTATATAGATTAACAATATTAGCCCTTGTTTATCATCCCTGTTGCAAGAACATTTCTAGTGGCTGATTAAAGTCTTTTCAGTTTAGGATTTCTGTTTCTTTCTGAAAATGTCATTTTTAATTTACAAGATCTTATCTGTTTTTCCACTTTGAATTTCTGGAATTGGTGTCTGCTTAGAAAAGTTCTTTTCTCAGTCTCTTGTGCCAATACAGTATTTTGTCTAATGGTTTAAAATACCAACATTATTATATACTAAATAATATGTCTGGATCTCCTGATCTATTCCTTTGATCTGTCCATTTTGTCCTATGTCAACACCACATTCTTATGTTCTTGGCTTTAGAACATCTTTTAATATCTGGCACAATCTCTTTATGTTAATATTCTGTTTTAAAATAGTGCTAGATAGACTCATATAGTGGCTGTCATTATATTCTTTTAGAATAATATTTTACTAGTATTTTCCTTTTTTACCAAAAGAAGTGGGTTTTTTCCTCCACAAAATTTAAAATAATAGCAAAGCTATTCAGGAGATGGTACACTGAAAAGCTGGGCTAGCTTCGCCTTCCTTTGCACGATCCTTAGAAATGACAGAAAATATATTTTTGAGAGAATAAATTTATGTATATACCAGGGAACAAGGAGCACCCTTGGTGAATCAGAAATTACTTGAATTATGAAAAGCAGATGGAATCAGATTGATGGAGGAAGCCACAATCCAAACTACGTTCAGAGAAACTTGCTGGAAAAGGTAGGAGTAACTCCATAAATGCCCCAAACTAAAAGTTTATGAAGACATGAAGTAAATGGCATCTGAGACATACCAATAGGAAAGTTATTTGGGGATCATTTCCACTTCTTCCCTGTCCCTCTGCCTCTTCATGGTACTATAGCATTGAGTGCCAGTGCTTTTATCCTATAGGTTGGTGATTCTCAGATGGAGCAGGGAGCCACAAAGCCCAGGTACTATCTCAGCACAATTGGCAACATATCTATCCCTACTCCCACTGGAGGCAGACAGCAGGTAACAAGGGCTGTATAGCCCTTGTAAAGACAAATACAAACATGTATACACACATACATACATTCACAATTAAGAGTAACCAAACACCATTCACAAAAGAAACTCAACAAAGAAGGAAAACCATCACCCTAGGAAACAGAGTTTGTTAAACACAGAAAGGGATAGCAAGAGTCTGTTAAACAAGAGCATGCTCTCTGAGAAAAGAACCAATCAGGAATGTTGGAAATAAAATGTGTGATGAGATTTTTTTTAAAAAAAAAAAGACTCAAGACATTGGATAATAGGATGATCATTGTTAAAAGAGCACATGGGGAACCTGGGAGAAAAATCCAGTTGTGCTTTCTCATGAAGATGCTGAACTATAGGTAAGAATTACCTGTACTACTCCAATATACAGACATGCATGGATAAAGTGTGATGTTTAAACATGTTACTGATCTTAAAGGTAAGAATGGAAAAAAAAAAAAAAACCCAGATGTCAAAGGTAAAAAGGGAACACAGGTTCAAAGCAATGAGTGGCATTTGATCCACACCGTCCCTGATTATATTGAGGATACAAAGAGAGAAATATGAACCAAAAGTCATGTGTAAGGAGATGGGTTTTGTGATTACACAAGTTTGAATGTGAGTCTTCAGGTCTTGTGTACCACAGGGAACCAGAAAATAATGTTCTATCCATGAATGAGAACACAAAATCTCTGATCGTTTATTTTTCCCAAGTCACTTGTGGAAATAGAAATAGAGACATTTATGAGTGATAGGAACATGAACTTGTGCCAAGCTTGGGCATAAGCCTGGAATTCCCATGCCCTTGGCAGTACAGAAAAGAAGGGGGCAAAAGCAAAACAAACCCTTTATGTTTGTACATTCAAAGACATAGTTCTAAATGACTCACTACTTAAGGAAAAATTCTGCATGGAAAAACATCATAAATATTTAGAAGTGAATGACAATGAAAAAGTTTGTAGGATGCCACAAAAGTGGTACTTGAAGGGGACTACATCTATCAGATGTTGGAACTCTCTAGAATAATTCTCTATTATGATTATCTGCTCATATTTATCAAAGAATAAAAAGATGTATCTCTTCCCTCTCCATTTTAGGAAATTGCTTTGACATTAACTTCTAGCTCATTTATTGATATTTTTTTGCCAATTACATAATTTAATTTTCAAGAAGTTCTTTCTTGTTATCTGGTTGCTCCATTTTATTAAAAATTAGACTTATTTTATGGCTTTCATGTCTTGTTAAATGTATCTTTTAATTTTAAGGATGTTTTATAGTCCACTTTGTTCATTGAATTGTTGATTTCCTCTGTTGTCAATGAAAATGTATTTCTCGTACCTACTTAAAGGTACTGCTCGAAGTACGCAAGGAGTAAAGCAGAAAGTCCTTGCCCCTATAGAGCTCATGTTCTAACTGGGAGAGAAAGAAAATAAACCAATAAACAAATGAATATAGTAACTTCAGGTACTGATAAGTATTATGAGAGCTGAGAAATAAATATAGAAACTGGTTCAGAACCTGTGATTCCATGAAAGCTATCACCCAGGATCCCGCACAGAGAGATACACAGATGGGACTGCCAGAAGAAGTTGGACATAAACATACTGGTTTAAGAAGATGCAACCTATGTTTAACAGGAACTTCAAAAGGAGAAAATAGAAGTAATGAAGGAAAGTCAGACTCAAAGGGTAATAGAAAACACTTTTAAAGAAATGAGGCAAGATATTTCAGCCTTAGGGAAATAACATACAAAGTTCTAAGTAGTGGGGGCAGAGGAGGGATAAAACTTTTGACATTTCTCAGCTCTCATAACAGTGGTCAAGACTTAAAAATATTTTGCTTAAACTTTGAAGAGGGCAAAGGAGACAGAGGGAAAAGGGACAGGGGGGTAGGAAGGATGGTGGAATGAGATGGACTCATTACCTTAGGCACATGTATGAAGACATGAATGGTGTGACTCTACCTTATGTATAACTAGAGAAATGAAAATTTGTGCTCCATTTGTGTACTATGAATTGAAATGAATTCTGCTGTCATATATAACAAATTAGAACTAACTAAATAAATAATTTTAAAAATGTTTAAGGAGCTAGGTATGGTTTACCTGATTTAAATGTTATGTAAATCATGGGGGATCCTGGGAAGATGGCCGACAGGAGGGAGGTGCTCTCTGGACACAGTTACTAAAAGACGCTTAGTGGGAAGTTTGAGCGCGTTACTAGCAATTCTCTTGCAACTGAAAGGGAGCTGAGACATTCGTGCACCTCTGGACGGTGAAATACAACGATCTCCGGACCACGACGGGCAGGGGCAGAGTTGGAGCAGTCCACAGTCCGAAGCAGCACTGTCGGCGCTGCCCGCGCAGCCGCCCAATAACATTGTGGTAAGGGCACGATCCACACAGCAGCTTTGAAACTGATCAGCGAGGAAGGATAGAAAGGAGCCTAGAAGTGTGAGCGGTGTCCACGTAGAGCTCTTTCACACAACTTGCCAAGCCGATCCTGCACGCTCTGGAGTGACACAAAGGTCTGCGGAACTGCTGTTGAGCGGGAGGAGAGCACCGCCATCTTTGAGGAAAACAGTGGCTGACCCGGACAAAGGAACAAGGCAGAAAGGAAGAGCAGCTGCAGATATCCAGGGAGCCGGCAACACCCTGAGAACAGCGCACACCTGGGTGAGGCTTGGGCAACCAGCAAGGGAGGGCGTGTCTGAGGCTGGCGCAGCGGCCCCAAGAAGCTACAACTGTGAGTGGGCATGGGGAAAGGGTGCCTTCTGAAGGGTCCCTTTCCCGGTGCCATTCATCTGCTGACACACAACCCCCCTGAGCCACTCTTCCGCTGTGCCATTCTGCCACTGGCCAAAGGTGCAGCCTTGACTCTACTAACAGGATCGCTGACTGTCTAGACGTGATCCGATACAAGTGGCTTAAACTGGAAAGGAAAAAAGGAGGGCTTCCCAGGGTCCATTTTGTTTGAGACTTGTTCCTGGGTTTGACTTTTTGTTGTTGTTGTTAGTTTGTTTGTTTTGTTGGATTTTTGGTTTTTTGTTTTGTTTTGCATTGTTTTTTGCATTGATTGTCGTGTGTTTGTTTGCTTCTGCTCCTCTTTTCTTTCTTTCTTTTCTTCCTTCTCACTTTTGCATCTTTTCTTATTCCTTCATCTTTCCTATTTACACCCTGCCAGTGCATACTCAACAGAGGTAAAAACAAGTTATACACAGAATTTGGGATTTCTAGAACGGACACAATTGAACTATATAGCAAAGCGGTGTTATATATAGTTTACTCTCTATTTTCTTGACTCTCTCTCTCCTCTTTCTTACACCAATTCCTATCCTTTTGTCATTTTTTTCTTTTCCATCTTACTTTATTTCTTCTCTCAACAGCTGCATAAGTTAGGTTTATATATAAATTGGTCTTTCCACCTAATTGTTCACTCCATTCTCTTTCCTCTCTTGTCTACTGATACTAAACCACTTCCACTGAACCACTTCCATAGAACTCTCTTTTCATACTTTCTAAGAAAGAACAATTCAATACACTCACTTCCTTCTTCCTAAACATATCACCTCTGTGTCCAATATTTGAAGCTATAAAACCCCATCAGATGCGTACAGAGTAAATTGGAAACAATATCTGGGTTAACTAAATCTGTACATTGTGATCAAACTTGGATTTTCTGAATAGAAAGTGTTAGATTTTAAAGTGTAAAGGAATTATAAGTGGATCTGATAGCATTGTACTACAGGAGCAATATAAGGCTTTAAGGTAAAATAGAAATAGTCAAGGTCCCACAGTGCAGGAAGAAAAGACACACAAGCAACATGAAGAAACAGGGAAGAAAGTGACACAAACAAATCAATATACCTCATCAGTAGATTCCATGGCAAGCACAGTTGGTGAAATGCCAGAGATGGAATTTAGAAATTACATATTCCAAATGTTTATGGAACTTAAGAATGAACTAAAAAATGAGATGAGGGAGCAAATACAGGTGGCAAAAGATCATTTTGACAAAGAACTCCAAAAACAAATACAGGAAGTAAAAGATTACTTCAATAGGGAAATAGAGGCTCTAAAGAGAAACCAAACAGAAATTCCGGAAATGAAAGAAGCAATAAACCAAAATAAAAGTTCGATTGAAAGCATCACCAACAGAGTAGACCACTTGGAAGAAAGAACCTCAGACAATGAAGACAAAATATATATCCTAGAGAAAAATTTAGATTACACAGCAAAACTTGTAGGAAATCAAGAACATAACATCCAAGAATTAAGGGACAATATAAAAGACCAAACTTAAGAGTGATTGGGGTAGAGGAAGGGCAGAGTTTCAAGCCAAAGGAATGAATAATTTATTTAACAAAATAATTACAGAAAATATTCCAAACTTGAGGAATGAATGGGAAAAACCAAGTTCAAGAGGCTTACCGAACACCAAACAAAAAAAAATCACAACAGAACCACACCAAGACACATTATAATGAAAATGCCTAATATACTGAGCAAGGAGAAAATACTAAAAGCCACAAGAGAAAGGAAGCAGATTACATATAGGGGGGGAAACCAATCAGACTATGTTCAGACTTTTCAACCCAGACCTTGAAAGCAAGAAGATCCTGGAATAGCATATTTCAAGCTCTGAAAGAAAAGGGATGTCAACCAAGAATCATATCCAGAAAAATTGAGCTTTAGATTCAAAGATGAAATAAAAAACTTCCATGACAAGCAAAAGTTAAAAGATTTCACAACTCAAAAGCCAGCACATCTGAACATCCTGGGCAACATTTTTCATGAAGAAGAGAAAAATAACAACAAAAATCAACAAAGGGAGATATTTTTTTTTAATTTATTTTTTTTAATTTTTATTTATATAGTATGTATTACAGTTCATACTATACATATAGAGCAAATAAAACAGTTTGTATTCAAAGTATATTCACAGCATTCAAGTCTTCAATCGTGCATTAAGGGAGATATTAAACTAAGGGAAATACCAACCAGAAGAGAAACCAAATCAAGCTAAAGACCATAATACAAATAAAAATGGATGGGAATAAAAATCACATCTCAATAGTAACCCTGAATGTTAATGGCCTAAACTCGCCAATCAAAAGACACAGATTATCAGAATGGATTAAAAGAAATGACCCAACAATTTGCTGTCTCCAAGAAACACACCTCGTAGAAAAAGACATCAACAGACTGAAAGTGAAAGGCTGGGAAAAGTCTTATCACTCACATGGCCTGTGGAAGCAAGCAGGGGTTTCCATTCTCATATCAAATAAGGTAGACTTCAAACCAAAACTAATCAAAAGGGACAAAGATGGATATTTCTTACTACTTAAGGGAACCATTCATCAACAGGATATAACAATCATAAATCTATATGCCCCAAATAATGGAGCACCTACATTCATCAAACAAACTCTTCTCAAGTTCAAGAGTAAAATAGACCACAACACAGTTATTCTAGGGGACTTCAACACACCTCTCTCACCAATGGATAGATCATCCAAACAAAAGCTAAACTAAGAAACTTTAAGCCTCCTTAAAACAATTAATAATTTAGACCTAACAGACATATATAGAATATTTCATCCCTCAGTAAACGAATACACTTTTTTTCAGCAGCAGCACATGGCTCCTTCTCCAAAATAGACCATATATTATGTCATAAGGAAACTCTCAGCAAATATAAAAAAAATAGAGATACTACCCTGCATTCTATCAGACCATAAAGGGTGAAATTGGAAATCAATGACAAAACAAGGAATAAGAAAAACTACTCCAACAACTGGAAGCTAAACAACATGCTACTGAATGAACAAGGGGTTGAAGAAGACATCAAAGAGGAGATTAAAAAATTCCTAGAGGTAAATGAGAACACAGATACATCGTATATAGAAATCTCTGGGACACTATGAAGGCAGTAGTAAGAGGAAAATTCATTGCACTGAGTTCATTCCTTAAAAGAAAAAAAACCCAACAAATAAATGACTTAACATCACACCTCAAAGCACTAGAAAAAGAAGAACAGACCAACACCAAGAGCAGTAGAAGACAGGAAATAATTAAAATCAGAGCAGAAATTAATGAAATTGAGACTAAGGAAACCATTCAAAGAATTGACAAAACTAAAAGTTGGTTCTTTGAAAAAATAAACAAAATTGACAGACCCTTAGAGATGCTAACAAAAAGAAGAAGAGAAAAAACTCAAATTACTAACATTTGTGATGAAAAAGGGAATATAACAACAAACACCTCAGATATACAGAAGATAATTAGAAATTACTTTGAAAACTTGTATTCTAATAAAATAGAAAATATTGAAAACATTGACAGATTTCTAGAGTCGTATGATTTGCCTAAACTGTAACTGGAGGCTATACACAACTTAAACAGATCGATTACAAGCAAAGAAATAGAAGACGTCATCAAAAAGCTACCAACAAGGAAAAGTACAGGACCTGATGGGTTTACAGCAGAGTTCTATAAGACTTTCAAAGAAGAACTAATACCAATGCTCTTCAAACTATTTCAAGAAATAAAAAAAGAGGGAGCTCTTCCAGACTCTTTCTATGAGGCCAATATTACATTAATTCCAAATCCAAGCAAAGACACATCCAAAAAAGAAAACTTCAGGCCAATATGTTTAATGAACATAGATGCAAAGATCCTCAACAAAATCCTGGCAAATCGGATACAAAAACATATCAAAAAGATAGTGCACCACAATCAAGTGGGGTTTATTCCAGGGATGCAAGGCTGGTTCAACATTCGGAAATCAATAAACATAATACATCACATCAATAGACTTAAAGATAAAAATCATATGATCATCTCAATAGACGCAGAAAAAGCATTTGACAAAATTCAACACCCCTTTATGTTCAAAACATTGGAAAAACTAGGAATATCAGGAACATATCTCAACATTATAAAAGCTATTTATGCAAGGCCCCGAGATAACATTATCTTAAATGGAGAAAAATTGAAAGCATTCCCTCTAAAAACTGGAACAAGACAGGGATGCCCCCTTTCACCACTGCTATTTAACATAGTACTGGAAACTCTGGCCAGAGCAATTAGACAGACAAAAGAAATTAAAGGGATCCAGATAGGAAAAGAAGAGCTCAAATTAGCACTATTTGCTGATGACATGATAATATACCTAGAAGACCCAAAAAACTCTACCAGAAAACTTTTGCAACTAGTAAATGAATTTGGCAAAGTTGCAGGATACAAAATCAATACACGTAATTCAAAGGCATTTTTGTACATCAGCGACAAAGCCTCTGAAAGGGAAATGATGAAAACTACCCCATTTACAATAGCATCAAAAAAAATAAAATACCTAGGAATCAACTTAACAAAAGAGGTAAAAGACCTCTATAATGAAAATTATAGAACACTAAAGAAAGAAATCATAGAAGAACTCAGAAGATGGAAAGACCTACCTTGCTCTTGGATAGGTAGAATTAACATTGTCAAAATGTCCATACTACCAAAAACATTATACAGATTTAATGCAATTCCAATCAAAATCCCAATGACATTTCTCAAAGAAATAGAAAAAAGAAGTCATGAAATTCATCTGGAAAAATAAGAGACCCAGAATAGCCAAAGCAATCCTGAGCAAGAAACATGAAGCAGGTGGCATCACCATACCAGTCTTTAAATTATACTATAGAGCAATAGTAACGAAAACAGCATGGTATTGGCACCAAAACAGACTGATGGACCAATGGTACAGAATTGAGGACACAGAGACTAATACATATAATTTCAGCTATCTTATATTAGACAAAGGCACCAAAAATGTACAGTGGAGAAAGGATAGCCTCTTCAACAAATGGTGCTGGGAAAACAAATGGTGCTGGAAATCCATATACAACAAATTGAAATTAAACCCTATCTCTCACCATGCACAAAACTCAATTCAAAGTGGATCAAGGACCTAGGAATTAGACCAGACAATACGCCTAATAGAAGAAAAAGTCAGCTCCAATTTCCAACATGTCAGATTAGGCCCCAAGTTCCTTAATAAGAATCCTGTAGTGCAAGAATTACTACCAAAAATTAATGAATGGGATAGATTTAAACTAAAAAGCTTCTTCTCAGCAAAAGAAACAATCAGTGAGGTGAATAGAGAGCCAACTCAAATATTTAATACATGCACATCAGATAGAGCACTAATTTCTAGAATATATAAAGAACTCCAAAAACTTAACACCAAAAAAACAAATAACCCAATCAATAAATGGGCTAAGGAATTGAGAAGACACCTCTCAGAGAAGATACATGATTAATCAACAAATACATGAAAAAATGCTCAACATCGCTGGCAATTAGAGTGGATTAAGAAAATGTGGTATATACACACAAAGGAATTTTACTCAGCAATAAAAGAAAATAAAATAATGGCATTCGCAGGCAAATGGATGAAGTTGGAAGACATAATGCTAAGTGAAGTTAGTCAGTCTCAAAAATCCAAGTACCAAATGTTTTCTCTGATATAAGGAGGCTAGTTCACAGTATTGTTGGATGGGGGTACATAGTAGGATTAGAGGAACTCTAGAATGGTCAAAGGGAAGGGAGGGGGAAGGGAGAGAGCCAGGGGGGAGGTAGGGGGAGAAAAGAAAAGAAAAGGTGGTTGAATGAACTGGATATCATTATCCTACATGCATGATTGAAGACCTGAATTGTACGAATATACTTTGTATACAAACAGTTGTATGTAAAAAAATGCTATATATGGGCACTATGAATTGTAATTATTATAAATTTAAAAAATTAATTTAAAATAAATAAATAAATAAAATGTTATGTGATATGTACATGTTTCAAGACATATTAGTCTATTAATATGCACAATATTACATATTGCTCCATTAACGTGTAATATTTGTGTCTTATGTAACTATAAAATAAATTTCATTATTTAAAATTTTAGAAATTTTGCTTATTTGTTCATGGATCGAATTTCCTTCTCTCCCAGCTGGTATAATTATTATAAAATTGGTAATATCTTACATAATTAGGGTACAATATCAAAACAAGAAATTTGACATTGGTGTAATGTGTTATCAATCTATATTATGTTATCAAATATGTAGATTTAAAACCACATTCTATATACAGACCAATTCCATCATCCTTTTCTCCCTGTCATTACTAATCCATGACAGCTACTAATTAGTTCTCCGTCTCTATAATTTCGACATTTTAAAATTATTATATATGACTTTTGCCAATAAATGGATAGATCTGTAGACTATCATGCTAAATGCAGTAAGCCGTTCCCAAAAAACCAAAGGCTGAATGTTCTCTCTGATAGGTAGACACTAACACACAATAAGTGGGGAATGGAAGAAGTTCAGTGGATTAGACAAAGGGGAATGAAGGGAAGGAAAGGAGGTTAGGAATAGGAAAGACAGTAGAATGAATTGACATAATTTTCCTATGTTCATATATGAATACACAACCAGTGAAACTCCACATCATGTACAACCACAAGAATGAGATTCTAACTAGAATAAGTTATACTACATGTATTATAATATGTCCAAATACCCTCTACTGTCATGTATTTCTAAAAAGGACAAAAAAAAAGTTTATTGAAGAATGAATAGCACTGAGAGTGCAAAAAATTACTATAAAATGGAATTATATCCTATATGACCTTTTGAGATTGGCTATTTTTCCCACTCACATAATGCCCTGGAGGGCCATCCAAGTTGTTGTTTGTGTCAGTATTTCATTCGTTTTTATTGCTAAGTGGTATCCAGAGTAGATTTATCACAGTTCCCTTATCCATTCACCTATCAAAGGACATTTGGATTATTTCCAGTTTTGAGCTATTCCAAATAAAACTACTATAAACAAACTCATGCAGATTTTTGTACAGACACAGTTTTTAATTTCTGCAGGCGTGCAACTGATGGGTAATAGGATAAGCATATCTTTAATATCTTAAACTGACAAAGTTTTCTGGAGTGACTGTAACATTTTACATTCCCAACAGCAACATACGAGACATCCAGTTTCTCTGTATCCCTGACAGCGTTCAACATCATCACTATTGTTTTTTTTTTTTAAACTGGACCTGTTTTAATGGATGTATAATGATATCTCATTATAGTATTAATTTGCATTTTCCTAAATTAGTGATGAACATTTTTTTTCTTGTGTATATTTGCCATGCATGTATATACCATCTTTGATGAAATGTCTGTTTCTGGTTTTTGCCTGTTTACTAGTTGGATGGTTTAGTGGTGGGGAGGGGAGGTGTTTCACTGTTGAGTTTTGAGCATTCTTTACATATTCTAGATTAGATATGTGGTTTGAAAATATTTTCTCCAAGCCTACATCTTATATTTGTATCCTCTTAACAGGATCTTTTGCACAGCAAAAGTTTTTAATATTAGTGAAGTCCAATTTATGAAGTTTTCTCTTCTTTTATTGATCATGTTTCTGGTATAATGTTTAAGGACTCTTCACCAAGTCCTCTGTCCAGAACATTTTTCTTCTAAGAGTTTTATTGACTTATATTTAACATTTAAGCCTATGATCCATTTTTAGTCCATTTCTATATAAGGTGCAAATTTAATTCAAGGTTCACTTTTATATCTATGGATATGGAGTTGCTTTAACACTATTTGTTGAAAAAATAATCTCCTCCATTGAATTGTTGTTGCAACTTTGTTAAAAATCAGCTGGCTGTATTTATATGGGGCTATATCTGGTTTCTCTATTTTATTTTTGTGCGCATCTCTGCCAGTTCCACACAGTATTGATTGCAGTCTTGATTGCCATTTTGAAATTAAGTAAAACAATTTTCCCAATGTATTCTTCTTTTAAAAACTTGCTTAGTTGTGTTGTTCATTCCTTTATATATATATATATATATATATATATATAACATTATATATATATATATATATATAAATAAATATATATATATATTTTAGAAAAATGTCATCTATATCTACAAAAAAATAACCTCTGTGCTGGAATTTTGATGGAAATTGCTTGAAACCTGGGGCTGAGGGCATAGTTCAATGGTAGAGCTTCCTGATCATGTTTAGTCTGTGCAAAGCCTTGGGTTTGAGCTCTAGCACTAGAGATGGGGTTGGGGAAGAGGAAGAGGACAGAGTGAAAGAGAAAAGAGAAGAAAAGAAAAGAGAAGAAGGGAGGAAAATGAAGGAGAAGGAAAGGAGAGAAAGAAAAAATATTAAACCTGAATATAAATTTGTGGAGAATTTATATTTTTATAATATTGATCCTTCTAATTTGTGAACACAGAATATCTCTCTACCCATTTGGATTTTTTTTCAGGTGTGGGGGGTACCAGGGATTAAACTCAGGGGAACTGTACCTCTGAGCCACATCCCCAGCCCTAATTTGTATTTTATTTAGAGATAGGGACTCACCAAGTTGCTTAGCATCTTGCCTTTGCTGAGGCTTGCTTTGACCTCGAGATCCTCTTGCCTCAGCCTCCTGAGCCTCTGGGATTACAGGCGTGTGCCAGCACACCTGGCTCATTTTGCTCTTTTGTTCATAAGTGTTTTATGGTTTTCAGCATAGAAGTCCTATATGATATTTTTTTCAGATTAACACCTAATCATTTCATTTTAAAGCAATTATGAAAGTTATTTTTAAATGTTTGTCCCAGTTTTTCTAAAATCCTAAGTAATCTTTGAGATTTAACTTTTGCACTTAATATTTCCAAGAGTCATCAAATTGAAGCCATACTCTATATTGACATCTGCATGATATTGCATAAATATTTATTAATCTAATTCTCAATTATGGGCATTTGGGTTGTTTGAAGGGTATTCTTCCACATAGATGTAAGAATTTCTATTGGTGTATGCCTAGCATTGGAATAGCTCATTCATAGGATGTATGAATTTAAGCATTTGAAGGTAATGTCAAACTGTATTCCCAAGTGGTTACATCAATTTACACTCCCATTTGTGGAGCTACACCCATTGCAATACTTCATACTATCAGATTTTGTAATTATTACTAATTAAATGTTATCGCAGTTTGGCCTTGTGGCACTTCTACATTCATCACTAACACTGAGCAGCTCTTCATATTCTTCATGTTTATTTGCTACTGTTCTAATTAGCTTTTCATTGCAATGACCAAAATACCCAACAAGAACAAGGGCAAGAGAAGGGCAAGTTTATTTGGTACTCACAGAGGTCTTAGTCCATAGACAACCATTTCCCTTGCTCTGGGTCCAACGTGAGGCAGAACATTATGGTGGAAGAGCTCAGCAGAGGACATTTGGCATTCCTGGTGGGATCAGGAAGCAGAGAGGGATGGGGAAGGGGACGCAGGGAAGAAGCACACTTACAGGTATGCCCCCAGTTTCCCCTCCTCCAGCCACATGCACCTGCCTACAGTTACTTCCCAAGTCTGTCCATTCAAACTAGGAGGACTGATTAGGTTACAGCTCTTATAATCTAATCATTTTTCCTCTGAACATTCCTGCACCAACACAGGAGCTTTCAGGGAACATCTCATATCCAAACCAAAACAGCTACACATGATTCTTCTCTGTTTAATGCTTATTCCTGTCTCTTAAGTACTTTTTCATTGGGTAGTTTATACCCTTCCTCTTCATCTGCAGGAATTCTTTTTATATTCTTGATATTAATCCTTTGTCATATAAATGCATTGCAGATATCTACTCCCAGTTTTTATCTTAGCTTTCAGTTTCTTAAAACATCTTTGAGCAAACAGAAGTTCTTATGTTAGTATAACAAAATTAATCAATCCTTTTTGTATTTTACTTAAGAACCTTTCCTTACAAAAGATCAAAACTACATTCACCCAGATTTTCTTCCAAGAGTTTAAAATGTTTGTTTTTGACAGTTAGGTTCTTTATTCATGTGGAGTTGAAAGACATCCACGGTGTGAGAAAAGGCTCCAATTTCATGTTTTCCTAAATGGATAATAATTTTCCACTGTATTTTCCATAGCACAAGACAATTTTTTTCCAGTTTTGACTTGTTCTTTCATCAAACCAATTGTGTTATAGATCACAGTTGTTATAGATTGTTATAGTTGTTATAGATCACAGGAAATTGGAGGTAGTTGAGAAATTATTAATTTGGGATTCAAAGGTGCTAGAAGGAAGCCAATGAGGGCAGGGCACCACAGAGGAAAAAAAAAACAATCTGAGAATGGATATTTAATTGTGTTCTTGACTTTTCCTATGGTGTTCTAGATGAATGATGATCTGCAAAACAGAAAAATAATATCAGCACCAAGGGGAATTATCAGAGCAGTATTAAAACCTGACTACAGGAAAGGACAGATTTTAGTGAACATGAACATACCAGGAGCTGTTGTTTGGAAGATAACTTTTATTATCCCTATTCATTTTCTTTTTCAAACTCCACCATGCCCAAAGGTGGGATGACTACAACCCGTATATAATATTCTTGGCACAAATAAATTCCTGTGAATGGAATAAAGGGAGATACCTAAGGGACAGAGTCACCTGGTGAGTGGGCGGCAAACAGAAAAATCCCATATCAAATGGAGAGTAGCTCTAGTGGCTCTGTGATTTGAGGTAGATCCCCACTTCTAACTCCCTCTCCATTAACTCCCAGGGTTTGGACATAAGCTCCTCTCCCCAGGAATACTTTAGTCATCAACATAGCTGACACTGAAAGCTGGAGTAGCTCCTAAACTTGGCTTCAAATAGGAATCACCCAGAAAGATTTTAGAAAACTGGCTGCCCAAGACCATATCCAGACCACTTAAATATAATTTCTGAGGGTGGGATCTAGAAATTAGTAATTTTAAAACATGCCAGGTGTTTGTGATGTACAATCCAGGTCACAAAACTACTGGGAATAGAAGCCCACAAGGAAAAATACCAGAGGAATGCACAGTTATAAGAGAAATAAAAACTAACCAACCCATAAAAAGCAAAGTAGAATCACTATAGTTGTAAATCTAAAAGAACAAGCAAGGAATACTAACTATAAAAAATGTAATAATTGAAATAAATAACTCAATAGTGGGATGAAGAGCAGAATGAAAACAGCTTGATTAATGTGCTCCAAGTTCAGGTTGTAAAACAACTCAAAACTCAGGGGGCGTGGAGCAATGTGAAAATACATATTAAATGGTAAGAAATATAATAGAGGGGTAGAATGAATTCCAGATAGAGAAAAAAATCACTTTTTATAGACTGTTATGGTTTAGATATGAGATGTCTCACAATAGCTCACAAGTGAGATTACAAGAATGTTCACAGATGAAATTATTAGATTATAAGAGTTGTGGCATAATAAGTGGATTAATCCACTTATATGGATTACTGAGTGGTAAATGCTGGCAGGTAAGTTGTGGCTGGAGGACGTAGGTCCATAGGGACATGCCTTTGGGTTTTATTGTTTTGTCCCTGGTTATCAGAGCTCTCTTTCTTTCTGCTTCCTGGTTTGCTCATCCTAAGCAGCTATTCTCCACCATAACATTTCACTATGTTGTTCTGCCTCACCTTGGGCCAGAGCTATGGAGTTGGCCAACCATGGACTGAACCTCTGAAACATACCGCCACTGAAGACCAGAAAAGAAACTAAATCATATCTAAGATTTAAATTAATGAAATGAATGCATGAGATCTTTATGGACAGATTAACACTATTAAGAAAATATCAAAGAGTACTTATAAAACTGAAAATATGGGGCTGGGGTTGTGGCTCAGTGGTAGAGTATTTGCTTAGCATGCTTGTGGCCCTGGGTTCAATCCTCAGCACCACATAAAAATAAATAAATAAAATAAAGACATTATGTCCAACTACAACTAAAAAATAAAAATTAAAAAAAACTAAAAAGATAATGTTCCTAGTTTGGGAGACTTAATGTTAAAAAGATATCAGTTCATCTATAGGCCTAAAAACATTCTGTCAATCCTGCAGAGATTTTTCTAAGATCTTGATAAAATGATTTTTAAATTTATATAGAAAAAGACAAAAGGCTAAGCCAATTTTAAAGAAAGGCAAAAAAGACTTATCTTACCAATATTAAGACTTATTAAAAAACTTAAGTATTAATTTAAAAAACTTCAAAGTACTAGTCTAAGAACAGACAAAATAACGAACAGATCAGAAATGGAATTTCAACAGATGAATGCATAAAGAGAATGTGGTATCATGGAGTTTATTCAGCCATAAAGAACGAAATTATGTCATTTGCAGGAAAATGGATGGAACTTTGGAGAATTATGTTAAGCAAAATAAGCCAAACTCAGAGAGTCAAGGGTAGTATGTTTTCTCTCATATATGCAAGATAGAAAAAGGGAAAGGGGTGAACTCATGAAAAAGAGACCAGCAGGGGACCCAGGGAAAGGAGGAGAGACAGAGAAAGGGGAAGTACTGGGAAATAACACTGACCAAATTATATTGTTATATGGTGTGCATGTATGAAAATATAACAATGAATCCCACTGTTATGTATGATTATAATGCCCCAACTTAAAAAGGGGGTGGGAAGAAACAGAAGTTCAAAAGCAAGCATTTCTGCATATGAAAACTTAAAACACAATAAAGGTAGCATCATTAATTGGGGGAGAAAAAATTGAATTTCTTAGTGCTGTGGTTGTCAAACTGCATACAAACCAGAACCCCAAAGGAGGGCAGGATGCTTGTTGAAATGCAGGTTGCATATCTTCTGGTAGGACTTGGGAGGAATGCAAGAATTTACAAGTTCCCAAGTGATGCCCATGAGACCCCACCTCCTACACAATGATGAAATTTAATTGGGTTATAGACATAAAAATGAAAGTAAAAATGATAAAGCTGGTAGAATAAAATACAGGTGCTATTGGTTAGATCATGTCCGCCTCCCTGCAAAAAATAAAAAATAAAAAAATGTTGAATTCTTAACTCTTATTACTTGTGAATGTGACTTTATTTGGAAATAAGATCTTCAAAGATACAATCAAGTTAAAATGAAATCATACTCATTTAGGGTGGTCCCTAACCCAATTTAAAATCCTTATGTGACAACATAGGCAGAGATTGGAAGGATGCATATACAAGCAAGAGAGCACAAATGATTGCTGTCAGCATCAGCATCTAAGAAAAAGGCATAGAGCAGATTCCCCCATCCCCAGAGCTTTCAGAGAAAGCAAGTCTCCTCCACCACCTTGCCTTCTAGGCTCTGGAACTAGGAGACAATCAATTTCTGTTGCTTAGGCCACCCAGTTCATGGTATTTTATTAGCAGCCTGAGGAAATCAATACAACAAGAAAATATTTTTGTAGAGTTTGAGTAGGGCAGCAAAACTTTCAAAGCAGAGAATTGGAGGTGGGAAATTGATGGATTTTTGTGATGTTCACCATAAAAAAAATCACAATCAAAATTAAATGACAAGCAGCTTGCCGGGTATTTATAAATGTGCAAAGTCTAAATCCAGAAGACTTTCACTTCCTAAAATGTATATTCAGCACCTGAAAAACATCAAGGGGTCTGGAAATACAAGAAGCCAAAATCAGGGTAAGGCAGTGAACATAGAATGTACATTTTCCTGAGGTTTTAAAAATTATAGATGATTTTTCATATATATTCATCATTTGTATAGAGATTCAGAACTTAAGAGTTTTGTGCCATTTAGAAATATTTCCCTAAGTCAGAGGTGAGTGTGACCAAAAGCGTCATCCAGGAAGAGTAGAAGTATTTGCTTCCCCTGGGGACTTTTTAGAAGAGCCGTTTCTGGGGCCCCTCCAGACAGAGCAGCCTTAATCAGCTGAGTTTGAGGCCTAATGCTCTCTGGTGTTCTTTTTGTGTCTGTGTTTGTTTGCTTGTTTGTTTGCTTGTTTTGCAGTGCTGGGGATCAAACCAGGACCTCACGTGTGTCAGGCACTCTCTCTACTACTGAGCCACATCTCCAGCCAACTGGTCCAGGTGGTGCTGATGGATGCTTCAGTTTGAGAATCACTGTCTCAAGTTTGGATAAGTTACCAAGTATACAAAATCCAGGTATTGTGAGGGTCCCCTGCAACACACACCTTTTATTGATGATACCAAATGAAGTCATCATTTTTCAGCTTAATATCTGTCACAATCCAAATATTTTAAAATAGGGCACTGTGTTAGCTTTCTGTCATTATAACAAATGCCTGAGGGAAAAAAAACTTATGAAGAGAAAAGGTTTATTTTGGCTCACTGTTTTAGTTCATGATTGGTCAGCCTGTTGCTTCAGGCCTGTGGTGGCGCATCATGGCAAGAGGACACATGGCAGAGTAAAACTGTTCCCCTAGAGACTGGCAAATGAAAGCGAGACAGAGGAAGAGAGTGGGGGTGCACAATTCCCTTGGAGGACCTATCTCTTGTCACCTAAGACCTCCCACTAGACCTGACCTTTTAAAATTTTCACCACTTCCCAAAAACATCAAGATGGGGACCAAGCCTTCAACAGTTGGGCCTGTAGGGGACACTCAAGCTCTAAACTACAGCAGGCACTTATAAGATAAACAATAAACAACGTTTGACAGAAAACCAAAAGTCATAGTAACTTCAAAATAGCTAGAAGATAGAGTCTTGAAGGTTTAACCACAAAGAAATGACAAATGTCTTGATTTGATGGATATGCTAACTACCCTGGTTTGATCATTACACAGCGTATACGTGTATTGAAAAATCACATTGTGCCCCATAAATGTGTACACTTATCATATGACAATTTGATTTTTTAATTTTTAATGCATTATATTTATACATAATAGTGGGGTTCATTTTGACATATTCATAAATGCATAGTTTTCTCCATTCCAATCCTGAGTACTACCCTTGTCTCCCACCTTTTCCTTCCCTGATCCCCCTTCCTCTATTCTACTGAACTTGATTGTATTTCTTTATTTGTTTATTGATGTATTATATTTATATTAAAAAATTGGAATACATTGTAGTATATTCAGATATGCACCTACTATAATTTGGTTAATTTTATTCCCCCAGTTCTCTCCTGTTCTTCTCTTCTCCTCCCCCTTGGTGTTCCACTTCTACTCTACTGATCTTGTTTCTATTCTCCAAAGATCCCTTTTTATTATTCCTTTTTTCCCTTTAGCTTCTGCATAGGAGAGAAAACTTTTGACTCTTGACTTTCTGAGTCAGGCTTGTTTCATTTAGTATAATGTTCTCCAGTTCCATTCATTTCCCAGAACCTGACATAATTTCATTCTTCTTTATGACTGAGTAGAATTCCATTGTGTATATATATGATTTTCCTATTCATTCATCTATTTATGGGCACCTAGGTTGGTTCCATAACTTGGCTCTTGTGGATTGTGCTGCTGTAAATATCAACATGCCTGTATCTCTATAGCATGCTGATTTTAGTTCTTTTCAATATATACCAAGGTGTGGGATAGCTGGGTCATAGGGGATTCCATTTCTAGTCTTTATCTTTTATAGCACATTATAGCTGTGCTTAATGTTGGGTTCATTTTGACATAATCATACATGCATGGAATTTAATTTACTCTATTTCAGTCCTCAGTTCCCCCATTTTCCCTCCCTTCCTCTCTCCCCCTATTTCCCTTCCTCTACTCTACTGATGCATGTTTCACTCATTTATTTATTTTTAATTGATGTTTTATAAATGTATATAAAGGTGGAATTCACTATGGTATATGTATACATGCACATAACATAATTGTATCAAATTCATTCATTCATTTCTTCCACTTTCGTGTTCCCTCCTTCCTCCTCCTCAATCTCCTTCTTCTACTTCACTGGCCTTCCCTCTATCTGTATGACACCTGACTGTCCATTTTTTCCTTATTTTGCTCTGGCTTTCACCTATGAGAGAGAATTTTGACCCTTAATTTTCTGAGTCTGGCTTATTTCGCCTAGCATGATATTCTCCAGTTTCATCCATTTGCCAGCAAATGCCATAATTTCAGTCTTCCTTTGGGCTGAGTAAAACCCCATTGTGTGTATATACTACATTTTCTTAATCCATTCACCTATTGAGGGGCACCTGGAATATATCTTGGCTACTGTAAGTTTTACTGCTATAAACATTGATGTGACTGCATCACTATAATAGAATGTTCTTAGATCTTTTGGATAAATACTGAAAAGTGGGATAGCTGGGTCATATGGTGGCTTCTGAGGAATCTCCATGCTGCTTTTCCCCAGAGTGGTTGTACCAATTTGTAGTCTCACCAACACCATATGGGTGTACTTTCCTTTCCCCCCCACATCTTCACCAGAATTTATTATTATTTGTATTCTTGATAATTGCCATTCTGACTGAAGTGAGATAGAATCTCAGTGTAATTTTGATTTGCATTTCCCTGATTGCAAGGGATTTAAATGTTTTTTTTTTTCATATATTTGTGTTTCTTCTTTTAAGAAATGTGTGCTTAGTTCTTTTTCCCATTTTTGGATTTTTTTTTTTTTTTTTTTTTTGGTGTTAAGCTTTTTGAGTTCTTTATATATTCTGGATATTTATCCCCTGTCAGGGGAGTAGCTAGCAAAGATTTTTCTCCCATACTATAGGGAGGCTTTCTCTTCATGTTCTTTGTAATTTCTTTTGCTGCAAAAAATGCTTTTTAATTTGATGCCGTCCCACTTATTGATTCTTAGTTTTATTTCTTGAGCTTTTGGTGTTTGTTAAGGAAGTTGGTTCCTGAGCCAATCTGTTGGAGTGTTGAGCCTGTGTTTTCTTCTAGCTTTTGCAGAGTTTCTGGTCTAATTCCTATGTCTATAATCCCCTTTGATTTGACTTTTGTTCAGGGTGAAAGATAGTTTCATTCTTCTAATATGGATATTCAGTTTTCCCAGCATCATTTATTAAAAAGGCTCTCCTTCTGCCAAGTGTATATTTTGGCAACTTTGTGGAGTATTAAATGACTGTAACTAGGTGGGTTTATCTCTGTCTTCTATTCTGTTCTACTGGTCTAATAATGAGTGGGTGCTGGACTTTGTCAAATGCTTTTTCTGCATCTATTCAGATGATCATGTGATATTTGTCCTCGATTTTGTTTGTGTATTTTGAAGTTAATGCCGTGCTGTTTTGTTACTATAACTCTGTAGTATAATTTTAGATCTGGTATTGTGATGCCTTCAGTATCACTCTTGTTGCTCAAGAGTTCTTTGGCTATTCTGTGTTTTTTATTCTTGCAGATTTTCATTGGTATTTTGATGAAAATTTTACTGAATATGCATAACGCTTTGGCAATATGGCTATTTGGCAATATTAATCCTGCCTATCCGAGAACATAGAAAGTCTTTCCATCTTCTGAGGACTTCTTCAATTTCTTTCTTCAGCGATCTATAGTTTTCTACAGTTTTCATTGTAGAGGTCCTTGTTAGATTAATTCCCTAGTATTTCTTTCTTTCTTTTTTTTGTAATTGTGAATGGGATAGTTTTCCTGATTTCTTTCTCAGCATAATCACTACTGAATTACAGGAAAGCTATTGATTCTTGAATGTTGAACTTGTACCCTGCTACTTTGCTGAATTTGTGTATCAGCTCTAGAAGTCTTCTGGTGAGGTTTTGTTGTTGTTGTTGTTGTTGTTGTTTGTTTGTTTGGGTTTTGTTTGGGGGAACGTCTTCTAGATATAGAATCATGTCATTATCTAGCAGAGATAGTGTGACTTCTTCTTTTCCTATTTTGTATCACTTTAATTTGCTTCTCTTGCCTGATTATCAGCTCTGGCTAGAGTTTCAAGGACTGTATTGAATAGGAGTGGTTAGAATGGACATCCTTGTCTTTTTCTAAGTTTAGAAGAAATGCTTCAGTTTTTCTCCATTCAGTATGATGTTGGCCTAGGGTTATATATCGACTTTACAATGTTAAGGTAAGTTCCTTTTAACACTAGTTTCTCTAGTGGGTTTTTTTTTTTTTTTTTTTTTTTTTTTTTTGGTACCAGAGATTGAACTCAGGGACACTTGACCACTGGGCCACATCCCCAGCCCTTTTTTTTGTATTTTATTTAGAGACAGGGTCTCACTGAGTTGCTAAGTGCCTCGCCATTGCTGAGGCTGGTTTTGAACTCGCGATCCTCCTGCCTCAGCCTCCCAAAGTGCTGGGATTGCAGGCGTGCACCACCACCGCGCCCGGCTTCTCTAGTGTTTTAATCATGAGTGAGTGCTGAACTTTGTCAAATGCTTTTTCTGCATCTTTTCAGATGATCATGTGATGTTTGTCCTTGATTTTGTTTATGCATTGAATTACATTTATTGATTTACATATTTTGAATGAACCTTGTATCCTTGGAATGAGTCCAACTTGATCATGGTGAACAATCTTCTTAATGTGTTTTTTGAATGTGGCTTGCTAAATATTTTATTAAAGAATTTTGCATCTATGCTCATCAGGTATATTGGTCTGTAGTTTTATCTCCTTGATGTCTCTTTAGTTCTTTAAAATTCTGGTTTAACTCATCTGAGAATTCATCTAGTCCTAGGATTTTCCTTGTTGGAAGGCTTTTTATTACTGTTTCAATCTCATTGTTTAATATCTGTCTAGATATTCTATATCCTCTTGGTTAAATTTGGGTAGGCATATGTGTCTAGAAATTTGTCAGTATCTTCCATATTTTCCATTTATTGGAATATAAATTTTCAAAATAATCCCTAATAATACTCTGGGTTTCAGAAATGTCTATGACGATATTTCCTTTTTCTTCTCTAATTTTGTATGTTTGAGTCTTCTCTCTTATTCTTTTTGTTAGTTTGTCTAGGGATTTAATCTTATTTATCTTTTCAAAGAACCAACTCTTTGTTGCATTGATCCTTTGTGTTCTTTTTATTTTCTGTTTCATTAATTTCAGTTCTGATCTCAATTATTTCCTGTCTTCTATTGGTTTTGGAATTGTTTTGCTCCTGCTTTTCTAGGGCCTTGAGATGTAGCATTAGATTGTTCATTTGGAGTCTTTCTGCTTTCTATTGTGGTTTCTGTTTTAAAGCTATAAACTTTTCTCAGTACCACCTTCATTGGGTATGTGGCATCACTGTTCCCATTTGATTCTAAGAGTTTTTAAATATCTCCTCTCGTTTCTTCAATGATCCATTCCTCATTTAAAAGAATGTTGTTCAGTTTCCATGTGTTTATATGGTTACTATAAATTTTCTTGCTGCTGATTTCTAATTTCTCTAATTTCTGATAAGATGCATAGGATAATATAAATTTTTTTTGTATTTTCTAAGAATTGTCTTGTGCCCTAAAATATTTTGGAAAAGTTTCCATGAACTGCTGAGAAGAAAGTGAATTCAGCTGTTGAGTGAAATATTCTACAGATATCTGTTAGGTCCATTTAATTTAGTCAGAAGTGTCTTTATTGATTTCATGTCTGGATGACCTTTCTCTTGTTGAAAGGGGTACATGGAAATCACCCAGTGTTATTGTGTTGGGGTCTATTTGAGATTTAAAGTCAAGAAGTGTTTGTTTTGTGTAATAAGGTATACCACCATTTGGGGCATAAACATTTACTATTGTTATATCTTCTTGTTGGATTATTCCCTTTAACAGCATAGAGTGGTCTTCAAATTAATTTGTGCTTGAAATCTTCTTTGTCAGATATGAGAATAGTTATCCTGCTTTTTTCCAAACTCTATTTGCATGAATATCTTTTTTAATCCTTTTATATTCAGTCTATTCAGTCTGTGGACAACTTTGCCTATAAGAGGAGTCTCTTGCAAACAGCATATGGTTAGGCCTTGTTTTAAAATAAATTTTTTTAAAAATCAAGATGAAATTTGTTCTCTTTTCATTTGTTCATAATGATTGAGTTTCTAGTCATTTATCTTCCTTTTCTTTTAGCTCTTCCAGGACACTAGAACTCTATCATTTCTTGAATTGAGACTCTTCAGTTCACTTACGGTCCTGTGAGTATTTTGCTTTACTTTTTGCTCAAGCCTTTCCATTCTTTCTTACCCCTCTGTTATCAACACCTTTGTCTCCTCTATTTTTCAATTATTTTTCAATTTACTTGTAAAAGTTTAAAAGACTTTTAGGAGACTAATATAAATGAAAAGAGATCTATTATAGGAAAGATCTAACTTCAGTGTTGATAGTCCTTCCTAAGAAAAGACAGGTGGCACCTATGCTTACATATACAAAAGAAGATATTTTAATAATTTGAAAGCAGAAAAAAACAACAATTTGTTGTTGTCCTACATAGGATATAATTGTTTCTTTAATGTATATGGTTGTGGTAATATCTGGGCAGTGGATTACAGAGTAGGAATTGAATTTCCAACATCTAAATGTTTAGCCCAACCACTGTCAAAAATTGAATTTCAAATAGAAATGTTGATGAAAAAGATGAATCAACACCCTTAAATCAATCTCATATAATTTGGAATATTCTAGGTGCTTCAGAGAATTTGGGTCAATGGCCTAGTTATCTTCTCACTTGCCCCAACACAGCTGGGAATGGGAAATGAGGGACAAGCTTGATCTTCCATTATTGATGCATCTTCAGGGCTCTCCTACTCTTCAACTGTCCATGGAGTCTATGTGGCTCAGGGTCCTCCTTGCAAGATGCAGACTACTCAAGAATGCATCTGAGAGGGAAGCTGCAGGTCTCCACAGCAGAAGGGTATTTGGAACCCACTGCTCTGTTGAGAGAATGCTGAGTTTTGCTGCCACCTCCAAATAATCGTGGGTAAGAACATGAGCTTCCTTTCATTACGACTTGATGCAAATACACATCCATAAGTAGAAAAACACTTCTGTCTTCCTCCTCCTTCCACCAGCGCACAGCTGAGACAGCCTTGGGCAAAGCTCCAGTGTGCCTGCCTGTCACATACCACTTCCTATGCTATCTTTCCAGAAACTATTTTCTCAAAGAACCTGCATCGTTTTTTTGCCTCAGAACAATCTAAAGCACCACTGAGACTGGATTTCTGAACAGAGTTTTAAAACAGTTTTCATAGAGCAACATTATAGATTTATCTCCAAAACTGCCTGATAATTGTCATTTTGATCAAAGGGAAACCAGAGAGTCATTAGCCAAGAAGACCAGAGAGGGAAGCAAGAACAGAACCTTGAAGACCTGATTTCTGGTTCCCAGTTCGGAATTTGGAGCACCTCGCCCTGCTGTGTTATTTTAGACAAGCTCAGTTCATACCTTTTCAAATGATTTGTGTCAGTGTGAGGAACATCCCAACATCCTTCAGTGGGAGCCCCTGAGACACAGGGCTTCTCACTGCTCCCTTGGGGAGTTCTCATTTCCTATTCAGTTTGTGCTACGAAGGGAAAAATCATCACAGTCCTAGAAATTGCCATTTTTGAGTGCCAGGGTCATGCTGGGTGTTAATTGAGGCCCTCTGGATGATGACTCTACCTGGATGATGGTCGGTGAAGCAAGGAGAGCTGCTCAAGGTCCAGTTCCAAGGCCCCATCCTTCTGGGAAGGGCAGCTCAAGGAGCCTGTCATCAGGAGGCTAGGGGCAATGAACTCCGAACCTGGTTTAATTTTAACATCCTTAAGCACATAAGACTTTGGTGGGTTTCCCAACAAGCTCTTAAACCACTTTGAGAAACCGAAGTATCAATTAGTAGCTTTCCCCTTCCTTACAAAAAGATACAATGAGCTTTTAAAAGGTAATTTTATTACTGTTAAAAAAAAATACACTACTTTTACATTAAATGCAGGGTCATAGACTAGAGCATCTTCAGAGTCTAGTCAAATGCTAGCACTTTGTGACAGAGTCATATCTAAAACAATGGGTCAGTCCTGATGCCTTTGGCATGTCACCAATAAACTGAAGACTGTTGTCACCTAGGGCCAGTACCTTGGGATTTGAGTATCCTGAGGTCTCAAATAGCCCCCAATCACCATGGTTACCACCCACCCCAGTTTCTGGAATCCCTGCTGTTTTTATTGTATCTTTGAACACTTACTTCAACAGCTTTTCCTTGAGGAGGAAAAGAGGGAAGAAAAGGTGGAGTTAGATGGTGTGTTGAAAGGGTATAGATTGTTGCATTTTAACAGACAGAATGGCAACCCACAGCTCAGCTCTAATGGGGTGATTTTAGACACAGGTAGCAGAGGCGGGGGGAGTAGATTACTTCTACTGGGATAAGAGACATATTTATCTGTTCCCCTGAATTTTTTTGCATAATCACTGGATGCCCACTCTGCTTAAGCTACTTCCAAAGTATGATTGCGGGGAAGTGGGTTGCTGTGCTTCTCAAACTTAAGCATACACAAAAATTGCCTGGAGAGTTCATGAAACCACAGATTCCTGGTCCCCACAAACAAAAACTGATTCAGCAGGACATGGGGGTGGCAGGGCTATTATTTGCATGATTTGAATTTCTAACAGGTTTACTGAGGATGCTGGTCCATAGAGCACACTCTGGGAAGCCCTGAAACAAGGGACTTAGGAAAGAGCTAACAAGAAAATAATTTGGGCCATCTCTGTAATAGACTGCTATAGTTTGGATTAGTGTCCCCTCAAAGACCCATGTGTTAAAGTCCTAGCCTGTCACATTCTTGGGAGGTAGTGGAACTTTTAGGAGGTGTGGCCTAGTGAGAGGAAGTGAGGTCACTTGGGGCATGCCCTTGAAGGGGAAAGTGTGACCCAGCCCCTTCCTCTTTCTCTTTTACTTCATAGTCACCATGAGATGATTGCTTCCTCCACCATGAGCTCACCAGAAGCCCTAAAGTAACAGAGAATATTGACTATGGAATGAAACCTCCAAAAAAGTCAGAGTAAGGCTTTCCTCTTTTAAGTTTGTTTATCTCAGGTATTTTGTCAGCGCCATGAAAAAGCAAATACATTGACTCACCTTGCTCTCTCTCTTTCCTCCTTTGGCTAGCATCTTGCATGTTCAATTCCAGACAATTGGAAAAGAGGAAGGGAGAAAAGAAGGAGACAGACCAACATTCCATTCTGGACTGTTGCAGCTCATTAGCAGCTTTCACTGGAGGGAGGAGAGGGCCCAGCTGAGATCTATCAACCAAACAACTGAAGTCAGAGATCATTTCTTTGTGGGAAGTGTATTACTACCAGTGGCTCCTTCCAGAAATATTAGGCTCTTCATATACAAAAATATTTTAAGACTTCCTTCAAAAATTCAAAAGCATTGGCAGGCCAAAGAAATGGAAGAATATCTTCTTGTTTTTAAGAAATCATCATGTTCTCATATGACCAGAGAGCTGGGAAAGAGGAAATATGCTTTTAGGAACTCCTTCAAACAACAAGAGAATGAACTGGGTGAAGCACTGGAGTGTCCCAGGACTGAGCTGTGGGGAGGCATGGTTCTTGCTTTGGTGAATGGATGCCAGTCAGGAAAAGGAACTCTTGCTAAATAAGAAAACAATGACTAAAAAGAGAGGGGGGCAGCTGGGAGCTGGATGCTGGTGCATGCTGGTAATCTCAGGAACTTGGGAGGCTGAGGCAGGAGGATCAAAAGTTCAAGGCTAGCCTCAGCAATTTAGTGAGGCCCTGTCTCAAAAATAAAAAATTAAGGGACTGGGGATGTAGCTCCGTGGTGGAGCCTCCTTGGATTCAATTACCAGTACTGCAAAAAAATAAAAAAGGGAGTAAGGGAGCACAACATGAAATAGGCTTAAAGGGGTGTTGGGATGTATTGTCCAGATCAACCCAAGGCACCCATTCCTTCAGCTGCCAGTAGTACGTATAAGATCCCACAGAGTCCCTTCCTGAGAATTGTACTCAGCTCCATGGGTGGGCTGCCATATCAAAGATTGTGCCTCTCCCAGGGGCAACCAAACTGAAGGACAGCAGGGTTTCAAAAGCCAGACACTTATGATGGTTAATTTTGCCAGGGCCATTGTGTCCAGATATCTGGTCAAACATTCTGAATGCAATTCTGGATGTATCTATGAAGGTGTTTTATTTTTGATTATTTATTTTGTTTGTTTTTAATGGATGAGGTATGCAATTTAAATTAGCATTTAATTAGTCCATTTATCAGTGGACTTTCAATAAAGCAAATTGTCTTCTTTAGGCGGTCCTCATCCAATTAGTTGAAGGTTTTTATTGAGCAATAATTGCCCTCCCCATCCTTCCCCAGCAAGAAAGAATTCTGCAAGCAGACAGCATTTGGACATGAACTGAAATGGTTCCCTAGGTCATCAGTCTGTCAACCTACCCTATCAGATATTGGACTTGTCAGTCTCCTCTACTGAGTAATTCAATTCATTAAAATGAATTAATCAATCCTGTCCTCTATTCTCTTCTCTTTTCTTCTTCCTTCTTCTCCTCCTCCTTCTCTCCTCCTCTCTCCATGGAGTTGCTCAGGCCTTTGTTGCAACTACATTACAACCCAACTTCTCCTTCTGCCTACATCCCTAACTCCCTTCAGATGTTCAGTCCAAGAATACTCCCCAATAAACTTTTTACATTTCATCTCAGAATATATGTCCCCAGAAACCCAACCGGCAAAAGGAGGTACAGAATTTGGATGTGTGTGTGTGTGTGTGTGTGTGTGTGTGTACATGTGTGTGGGAGAGGTATGTTTATTTCACCCTGATTGACTTCCAAAGTCACAGGAATCTCATTTTCAGTATCTTCAGAATCCTTCGATACCTATGCAGAATTTGATAAACAATGGAGGCTGCTTAAATGTTGGCTCATTTGCTATTAGCTGACATAGTTATTGCTGAATCACCTACCAAGAAAGATGTCCACCTAAGAAGGACATATAATACCCCTTTGTGGTCATTCCTGAGTGCAGGAAGGGGGTGGGGTGTCACTGAGCGTTTGTGAATTCCCCGTTAAAAAAGATCCTACCACTTCACAGAGAGGGCCACTGCTGAGAACGTTCTTTGATGTTAAACTGAAAGCCCAAGTCTACCTGTGCAGGAATTAGGAAAAGTGCTCTCTAGTTATAACTGAATACCACAAACAGGGTAATTTATAAAGAAAACAAATTTATTTCTTATAGTTTGGGAAGCTGAGAGGTCCAAGGTCAAGGTGCTACATCTGATGAGAGCCTTCTTGCTGGTAGAACTCTCTATAAAGTCCCAATGTGGTACAAGGCATCATATGGTGAGACAAAGCAAGATTGCTATGTTGGGTCTCTCTTCCTTTTCTTATGAAGTCACAAATGTATTCAAGACCCCTGCCTTTCATGACCTCCTAATGGAATCTTAATTACCTCCTAAGGATCCTACTTTCAAATGCATTAATATATGACTTTGGGGATTAGTTTCAACATGAGTTTAGCGGGGACAAACACCCAGACCATGGATGAAGACCCTTTCACATATTAAAGTGTTTTCCCTCTCCCAAGCTTTCCCTGCCCCAGTTCCTAGACCTAGAGCACATTTTCTAATTCTCACTCCTTCCTGGTTACTTTTTTTTTTTTTTCCTTCAGAATTTTAGTAGATTTTTATTAACTGTCTTCCTGGTTACTTTTGATGCCCTCTCTCCCACCACATGGCCCCAGAGATGCCTACAAGGGCTCACAGATTCACAGACATTAAAGCAATACAGGTCCGTTCATATTTCACAGTCAAGAAACAAACAAGTGTGCTGAGATGTCCAGCCCATGGTCATAGGCGTGTGGCAAGGCTGATTTCTGGCTCCAGTTCCATTTTTCCACCACATGCTGCCCCTTTGCAAGTGGCCTGACTCATGCAGTGCAAGAGGGTTGCCCACCCACAGTCTGGTCCTGGATCACAGCTTTTCATAACAGGACTCTGGAAGGCAGCACATTTCTAACATGCTTATTCTCCTCTTGACCGGCTCGACTCTCCCAAGAACAAAGCTCCTAAGATACTTCACATACAGACTATGTTGCACGGTTGACTTGTATAGTGTATGATTATCTCCACTCAATTCTGTCCCTTTCTTTAGCCTGTCAAAAACCATTTTAAGACCCGAATCTGCCACCCAATGATATACTTTGGCTATGGCATCTGAAAAGAAAATCCCATCTCCAGTTCAGGAGCTGAATTATTTTTAAAAATGGGAAATTTCATTGAGTTTTCTCTCTGCAAGAATGGTGGCAAGAGCTACCATTGGATTCCCACCCACCCCCATTTTTTTTTTTTTTTTTTGGTCCAGCAAGCTTATCTTCCTTGAGAGAGCCCCCTCTCCTCCCAAGTAATACAAGAAGGCTACAAATCATGGGGTTGGTTCTGCTCAGACTAGGTTGATTGTAGACACTCTCCCAGGAACACAGACTGAGTGGAGTCTCCTGACAGAAGGCAGCTGGAGCTGAATCGTGCCTGGAGCTAACCCTGAGCTGCTGCTGTTGCTGCTGCTTCTGTCCTGGAAATATTTCCCTCTGGGTCTTGGTAGAATATTTTTTCCCCTTGTTATGCAAGTGTCATGTGTAAATGTGGCTAAGGTGGAAATCTGTTTCACAGAATTCTCTTTAATCTTGGCCAGAAGAAGACCTCGTACCAGAAATGCAAAATGGAGGTGATCCAGCAATCATGACTTTCCTCAGGTCCTCGTGGTTAGATGCTACAGAAGACACAAGCACAAGAACCAGCGGGTACAACTGCCCTGCAATCAGACTTTTCCCCTAACTACTGGTCCGCTAACAATAGTTGCACACTACCAGACAAAGTGACTGTAGCCCTCCATAGACTTCTCTCCCAGCTCCTCTTCATGGGTTCCTCCCCAGCACTAGCTGTGCCTGGCTCCTTGATAACCCTGAAAGCCCTCCCTTGTCCACCCACATCAGTGCTTCAAGAGGCTAGGTTCATGACTTTTCACAGATGTCTCATCTTCTCACTCTGCCTTACTTCCCCACTTCTCCTGCAATTACGTAAGGTCTAATTCCCGTCATATCCCTTATTCCATTTCTGCAGACAATGGAAATAGAAGTTTAGTATGTGTAGGATGTTGTTGAAGATACACTTCGAAAGAAGGCAGAATCTTTGTAAGAAAAGCCTCCCCCAGTCTCTCTATAACAGTCTTTCTCTCTCTAGTTTGGTAACAGGCCCAAAACTAATGGTTATCCAGTCAACAGTAGGTCCCAAGATCTAGGTATGGCAGGAAAAAAAAGCCTCTATTTTGGCCTCAACTCTCATCCAACTTCTTTAATCCGCCTGATACCAGAGAGTTTTGAATTTGATGGACTATTGGCTCTTTCCCAACCATTGGTAATATTTTCCGGTTTTCATGTATCTCATTATCCTCCATCATCAGAACCAAGAAATGCCAGGGGGTGGTTCTTGGGTCCTTAGCCCCAAATGTCATTAAAACTGTATCGTCTGTCTTGCCTCTTCTGTAAGGACAGGGACCACATTTGACTTGGCTACCACTATACCCCCTGCACCTAGCACAGTGTGTTTGTTCAATAAATATGTTAACTAATGAACATGTTTGGCCATAAATGCATCCTTCAATTTTGTTTTCTCTCTTAATGATGACACGTTGACAAACATTAGAGACAAAGTGTTCCTTTTAACCCACTGGAAATAAAAGCCATACCTTGCTTCTGCCAGAAATGTTTTGCAAAGCTTCCCTCGCCCAAGAACCCTATGTGGGAGTTTTCTCTCAAAGCAATAAATAACAATTTACACCCACCCTCCTCAGGCACATTGCATTTTATTGGCTAAATATAAATGAGTTGCTGCAGGCGTCTTCAGGGAGACCCACGCTGTAGCTCTCCATCTTGCCTGCCCAGGACTGTGCCTCCTGCCTCCTCCTTCTTCCCAAAACAGCCCCCATGGGACCAACCACCCAGAGTCGTGGGGCCAAAGGAGAACTGGTTCCATCAACTGCCAACATGCTGTCGCTTTATTTCATCCAACAGATAACATCATTTCTTAACGCAAAGAAAGGTTATGTCTCAGAGGATTGCTCTGGAATGGCTCAAATTCCAAGTCCCCAGAAATGAGACAGAGCAGAAAATGAGCATTTCCCATGAGATAACACTGTTACACAGTGACGGGAAAACTGCAATGTTGGTGGCTGCTCCTCCCTGTCATCTCCTAAAAATCACCTTATTTTTTTTCTTTTCTTCAGATTTCAGCTTTTAAGATTTCTTTTCAGGGAAGTTCCTATGTCCTTCCCATTACCTGTGAGGGGAAGTGTCACGTGCATCCTTTTTCCAGGACCCTTCAAATTGGTGGTGACAGTGTGTGTGTATCTTACCCATCAGACTTTGAGAACATCATGAGCAGAAACCGTGCTGTACTTACCTTTGGACTGTCAGAGCCCAACTCATGGCAGATTCTCCATCAACGTGCTGTGAATGAACAAATGAATGAATGCGGACCCTGCCTCATGCTTTTTAATGCCCATTGTATTGTTTGGTTATCACAGCAAGTCTACAGAAATGGTTATTCCCATTGTACAGAGGAAAAGCTGACATCAACAATATTAAACAATTTGTGCACACTCACCCAGCAAGTAAATAGCAGAGCCACAATTTGCGTGCTGAGGAGTCTGACTTATAAGCCAGTCCCTCTTCTCATCCCTCAAGAGTCCTTCAAGCCAATTAAAAACGTTATAGTCCCCAATTCTACCCAATAGACAGTTACCTTCTTAGATACAGTATTGCTCTTTTATGGATTCACCTGAACATGTACTGGCAGTGCTCAAAAGAAGATGGGATAAGTGAAGAAGAGGAGAGAAATGATAATGGATGGGTAAGAAATGGGATCAAACCTGGGCACGGTGGCGCACACCTCTAATCCCAGCAGCTTGTGAGGCTGAGGCAGGAGGCTCATGAGTTCAAAGCCAGGCTCAACATCAAGGTGCTAAACAATTCAGTGAGACCCTGTCTCTAAATAAAATGGTCAAGTGGTCAAGTGCCCCTGTAACAGGGGCAACAACCAGCATCTCCTTGCGGGGGTTCTTCTTCCTGCTGAGGAGGGACAAGCCACCTGAAAACTTAAAAGTCTAAAATAGTTAGTGAAGAACAAAACACAAAGAGTCAGAAATAAATTTATAAAAGTAGAGCTCCTGATACATCTATTCCATACAAGAGCTGGAATTAGACAAAGGAAAGATGGCTCTGGTGGGGCAGAGTCTTGCTTCCTGATGTCTTGCAGGTTGACTGGCATTTTGGCAGATCATACCCATCTCAGGTGCTGTGTGGGACATGGAAAAGTGGGATAGAAATTCGCCATGTTGGGGCTGGGGTTGTGGCTCAGTGGTAGAGCCACATGCATGTGTGTGGCCTGGGTTAGATGCTCAGCACCACATAAGAATAAATACATTGTGTACAACTAAAAACAAACAAATAAATAAATATTAAAACAAAAAAGAAATTTGCAATGTCGCTGGGCAATTAACCAGAGAAAATGTCCACTGATCATTCCCAGATACCAGATGTTTCTATCCACTAGGCTTTGATGTGTGGTGACCCACACACAACCCATGGATGGCTCATGACACCCCTGAATTCAATCTCTGGTACCCCCCCCAAAAAAAGAAGCAAGCTCAACTCCCCTTCCTTCTCATAAAAGTGTAGTTTTTTGTTTGTTGTTTGGTTTGGTTTGGTTTGGTTTGGTACAAGGGAGTGAAACCAGGAGCACTTACCCACTAAGCCGCATCCCCAGTCTTTTTTTAAATTTTATTTTATTTAGAGACAGGGTCTTGCTAAATTGCTGAGGCTGGTTTTGAACTTGCAGTCCTTCTGCCTCCTGAGCCACTGGGATTATAGGTGTGAACCACCATGGCCGGCATCAAAGTGGTTTAAAATGCATATCTGGCATGGAGCTATCACAAAAGTACATTACTAAGGCACATCCAGCTGCAATGACTAGTTTTACTCCTATAAGGACAATGAAGTCTTAAGAGCATGAGCCAAAAGTTTGAGGAATTACAAGACCTAGTACAGACCAAGCAGGTCCCTTATCCTCGATGACACTTCTTCCCCATGGAAGACATCCCTAACTGATCAGAGCACTGACCTTGGGATGAGTCCTCAGAATTGCTCTCAACTTTAGGCAGACTCTATTAATCTGCTAAAATATACCAGACAAAAATCCCCCTTCCATTCCTGGCAATGAAATATGTATTGTGTTAGGAACCAGGGTGCCTCTGTTCTAGACCAAACTTTTCTTTTTGTTTTTCTTTTTTTTTTTTTTTTTTTTTTTTTTTTTTTTTTGGCTTTATTTCCACTTTCTTTAGCCCAAAGTTCATATCTATTAGACATAGATTAAAACAAGTAACTTGTCCTATCTGGCATCATTGTTTTCATATATAAAATGGAGTTTATAATATCTGAATCAAAATTGGCTCAGGGAAGTAGATGGCCCCAAACTTTAAAAAAATGACAGATAAGATATATGAAGTTGAATGAATCCGACACATCCTGGAAAATGAGACTAACATTTGGCTGAAAATGTTGACTATAAAGTTGATAATGGTATGAAGCCTATGAAGGAAAACCAGATTGGAAGAAACATCAACCAAAAACACAGGAAGGGGGAAAAAAGACCTGCTACAGAAGAAGCTCTAGGGAGTACTGAGCTGAGGACCAACGGACGTAAGGAGTGACGGTCTCAAAGCATTTGCTGGTGTGATTGCTTGGGGGACCTATTTGTGAGCTAGGGCTACTGTAACAAAGTACCACAAATTGAGGGGACTTAAATAAGAAAAGATGGTTTTTAAGTTTCACAATTCTTTAGGCCAGAAATTCAAGATCAAGGGATCAGTGAGGTTGATTTCCTCTGAAGGTTAGTAAGGAAGAAACTTTTCCATGTTCCTCCCCTAGGTTCTGGGGGTTTCCAGAAATCACTGGCGTTCCCTGGCATCATCCTAATCTCTGCCTTCATTGTCATATGGTGCTCACTCTCTCTGTCTTCAAATGTCCCCTTTGCTTGAGGACTCCAGTCATATTGGATCAGGGGACCCCCTAGTGACCTCAGTTTAATGTGACTACATCTGCAAAGACCCTCTTTCCAAATCAGGTCACGTTCTAAAGTCCTGGAGGTTAAGGCTTTAACTTACAAATTTGAAGGGAACACAATCCAACCCACAACTGCAGTCAGAACCACTCAGTAATTGGACCCTCCTCTCCCCATCTGTGCTAGACAGCAGGTACATGGAAGATACAACTACTCCACAACAGGGAAATGCCTTTACAATACAGCCAGTAAAATACAGAGTCCCAGGTGGCTACTGACCCCTTAGAGCGATGGGAGAGTCCTGCTCCTGTGAAACAAATATTTAGCACAACCTACCCAGAATTCAGTCCTACCCTGGCTTTACCCACAAATCTCCTGTGGAAGCAATTTAATCACAGAAATCATTACAGAAATTAAACCCAACCATGTCATAATAATAATAACTAATAATAAAAATAGATCAAGATAAGCAGGATTTATTTCAGGCATGCAATGATGTTTCAACAATTAAAAATCTACACATATAATTACTTAACATACTTAGGGTGAGAGATAGTCTATAAATACTTTAGTAGATGCATGTGGTTAAGTATATTCGTCTTCCCAGTTTTCCATCCTTCTCTGTATCCACTCTTAGCCATGTGACTTTGACTTCCACTAGAGGCAGAGTTCCTCTCCCATCTTCATTATTGTTTGGCTTGGCTGTATGATTTGCTTAAGCCCAGGGATATGGGAAATATGGAAATGCTAGTCTGGCGTTTCCAAGCCTAGGCCTTAGGGGTACCATTTATTTCCACTGACCTCTCTTGTGCTTCTGCCATCACCATGAGAAAAAACACACCCTGTCTTGAGCACAGATCCAAGCATGAGGAGAGACATGTGGAGCAGGCCTGAAATCAACCCGCAGCTTCAAGCCAAGCCCTAATCAAGCTAGATTAGCCAGAACCTAGCCACCCTGCAAGCATGTGAGTGAGAAAAAATGATTTTTGTATGAAGCTACTGAGTGTAGGGGCAGTTGTTTTACAATATCGTGGTGACAATAGTTGACTGATACATTGCAGAAAAGTGCTTGGTAAAAGTTAACACTTGCCTCTGATTTAAAACACACCCACTCACACTGTGGTCAGTCAATAGTAGGAAAATGCTTCCTTAATAATGGGTATCTTACCGAGAGATAAAAACATTAAAATAAGTCACATAAAATTCAGGAACAAGACCAAGATGCTGTTCTTCTTAAAAATAGATCTAAGACAATGAATGAAGCAAGAAATATAAATAAATAACAGGTATAAATATTGAAAGAAAAGAAACAAAAATACCTTTATAATTATAAAGAATAATAAAGTTGTCCATCTAAAAACATAACTCAACCAAAATAGGCAGAGTCTGAACAAGCTTGGTGCAGATGGCATATTTTGGAGGTGATCCCAGAAAGGAGGACTTGGGAAGGTTGGGGAAGATGTTAAGGAAGAGGAAAAGCCATATAAAGTTGTGTCATGAAGGTTGATCTTGTGGGCCATGTGGCTCCATCCCACCAGGACCCAATCCATATGCAGAAATTTCCCACAACTATCTACACACAGGTTTCTGGTCCCTGCTGGCCCGAGGTTACTCCTGGAGAGCTTTGACATCCCAAATATCTGTGTTACACCTCTCCATGGCATAAAGAGTTTCCAGGACTCTGCCAAAAGTCAGCATGGATGAGTGTTTTAGGAAATGTTCCTGAGGGGCTGCAACATGGCCCAGAGAAGTTTGCACAGGGCCTGGGAACAGGAATTAAGGCAGTCAGAGCTTTCACAGGAGCCTAGGCCACAGAGAAGCCCTGGGGAGCAGGGCTCAGGCAGCTGGGGAAACAATAAAGAAAGAGGAGGAGGAGAGAAGGATGAGCTCCCAGAAAGGAGAAGTTCCACAGGACTGTCCTAGCATCTTCTTCTGTCATTTCTGGTCCCCCTGAGGCCCAGGCATTGGCAGCAATTCCCATCCCTACCCCTTCTGGCTCCCATCCCGCCTCACATTCCAGCAAGAGCTCAGACTGGTGTAGAAATGTAACCCTCTCTTTGGGACACAGATATCACAAAATCAGGGGCCTCCTCTGAACACCTCAAGTAGTGTTTTGATCTGATGACAGAAATAATTGGAGGCCCTTCACAGTCAACACCAATTAGCAGCAAGTTCTCCCAGGGGACAGCCTGCTCCCAGCCCCAGCCCCAGCCCCAGCCCTTGGTTCTCGTGCAGTCTCCCTAAGACAAAGGGCTGGTGGAAAGTTCTGGGTTCCAGCCCCTGCTTGGGATGGCCTCTTGGCTTGGTGACCTTGTGATTGTCACTGACCCTTTCTTGGCCACAACTTCCCAGCTGCATAGTGAGAAGAAGACTATTCAGGCCTTCCCTATCCCACAGAGCTTGTGTGAAGGCACACAGTCCCGGAGTTTGAAAGCAGTGTTCAGTAGGGCACACCAGTTTTTTATACTGAGTGGGCACCTCTTTTCCAATTTATAAAACATTCATTGGTGCCTACCTTAAGTTAGGTTATATTCTAGCAGTTGTAGGAAATACAAAATGCCGAGACCGCCCAACTAAGAGTCTATCAACCCCTGTCTTTTCACGTGAACAACTACCCGGATTCTCACCCAACCTCCACCCTTCCATCCTTTCTTCTCTCTCACCTACATCCTTGACTCCATCCTGCCTTTCTTCCCTGCCTCCCTTTATACTGGCTCTTACCTCTTGCCCTTGAGAACTCTCCTAGCTTTCTCATTATGGAGAAAAAAGTCATCTCTATCTTTTCTTGGTCAAGCATCTCCCTGTTACTGTCAGCCAAGCCATGCTTTCAGCTCTGGACTTGACCCAAATCAGGAGATGGCAAACTTCTTCAGTCAAGGGTCAGATACCAAATAGTTCAGGCTTTTCAGGCCGTGCGATCTGTGTCACAACTACTTAACTCTGTCACTGTATGCAAAGGCAGTCACTGGAAATACGTGAAAGCATAGGTGTGTCTGTGTTCCAATAAAGCCTTACTCACAAACACAGCCTGTATTTGACCCATAGGCTATAGTCTGGGGACTCCTGATCTAGGTACACAAATCAGCTGGGAATCTTAATCAATGCCCAGTTGTCTGCATTCCTAGCAAGCTTCTAAGTGAACCTGGTGCCGCTGGTCTCAGGAATGAAGCTTTAAATGACTTCTGTGATAAATACAACCACCATTCCATACTTCTTCTCCTTCACTGCCTTACAATATAGAGGCTAGAAACGTGAAATAAATGCTTTCTCATCTTCCTTCACAGCCAGGTGGCCATGTTAACCAGCTGTTGCCAATATGATAAAAGCAAACTATTGGGGTTCTCTCAAGAGGTTCACAAATTGCACCCTTCTCCTTCACCTCTGGAGTGTTCAACAATTTGAGAATCAATTAAAAAGAAGAGATAGAATGGCATTCAGAGGTCTAGGGTTCACCCTTATTATTTGTCACAAAGGCTAAGTAATTGGAGAACACGGGTTATTCTGAAATGGACCTGTTAGCTGAATTACAGAAAAAGGCAAATTTATCCATACCAGATGACTAGGACAGGTCTCCCCATCTGTGTGGAGAGATAAAGGTAAGAATTATGGATCAAAGGAGAACGAAATTGATCAAATTATGTTGTGTGCATTATGAATATGTAACAATACATCCCATTAATATGCATAATTATAATACACCAATAAAAATAAAAAACTTAGGGGCTGAAGGGTTTAGATGAGAACTGGTACCTACAAGTAGGCTCTCTCCCTAGAGGAAAATTAGAGTTACTGAGCTGAGCAAGCTCTATTTATTCTTCCCAGATTTAGCAACCAGCTACATTATTCCACCTCTCCTGGGATAGAAAAAATAAAGGGGCAAAGAGAAACTGGAAATGTGTCACAATAAAGGAACCATCACAAGTGAGACAACCATATAACCCCTCCTCAATGATCTCTAGATATTTATCCTTTTATCATACTGGACTTACTATTAAACTTGTAAAGAGAAGGCGTGTGGTCACATAGAGAAGTCTTACACTCATTTTCACGAGTGTCTTTCAACAGATACTTTTTTGCCTTTGGTATTTTCCTGGGAACATGAGCAGGAAATTACTATTTTTCCCCTTCAAGTGGGAAAATTCCTTGCATACTGGTGTTGTTGAAAACCAGGAGACTTTAGGAAGGGTAACTGGGAGGGTGCTGGTATCTTGGAAGCAAGATACTAGTAGCAACAGCATCAGTGAAATGGCAGAGTGGCCAAAAATTTAACAGAAATGAACAGCATAAAAGACAGCCAAGAAGAACCCTCTTGGGATCACAGCTGGTGCTGGGGGTCAAGAAGGCTGTGCACATGCATTAGTCTGCATGCACTCAGGAGCAATCACAACTGGAGATGGGCCAGACTCCTAAGCATTCCCCAAGCCACACACAGATTCATCAACAAAGAGCGTTAAGTCTCACAGGCACAAGGAGTTTAAGTACAACCTCAGATGAAACACTGGCTAAATAATAGGCTACTATGACCCAGGGGAACTCCCAGGAAACCAGGCTTAAAAATAAAACCACACATATCCCTGGAAGTCTGAACAAATGCATGCAAGCCCAAGGCTGTGGCCTTTGAGGAGTGATCAGAGAGGGAACTTCCAAGCTAGTCTCTGGCTGAATGTAGGGCAAAAATACAAACTCCCTGCACTGCAGTATCAGCCTACAAGTTGCAAGCTGTGCACACATTCTCCCCCAAAAGGAAGTGAGGTAAGAACCTAACAGGCTAAAGGAGTGTGAACACAACAGTGGCTCATACTTACCTTATGTGGATTTAAAGTTGACCCCCCAGGTAGCTAGACCAAAATGTAGAAATAAGATAAACAAATCTGAATGGGGACATTAGAGGCTGCACTCTGCAAGGGAAATGGACTTCTGCAAAGTTAGTTCAGCCATGTCACTAAACAAATAAACAAACTGCCAAGTAAACAACAATAACATAAACCCTGGGGCAAGGGGGAAAGGGATCAAGATCTAGAGTCACTACAAGGTTTTTTGTAAAACATCCATTTTTCAATAAAAAAAAAAATTTGAGCTATGGAAAGAAGCAGGAAAGCATGTCCTATATATAAGAAAGAAAGCAACAAAAAAGAAACTACTTTTAAAATGAACCAGATGATACAGCAGACAAAGACTTCAAAACAGTTATTATAAATATGTTCAAATAACTGAAGAAAGCTGTATCTTAAATAACTGAAGGAAATCGTGATGATATTTCTCATTAATAGAGAATATCAATAAAGAAGTAGAAATTTTAAGCTGGGTGCAATGACACATGCCTGTAATCCCAGCAACAAAGGAGATTGGGTCAGGACAATTGCAAGTTTGAGGCCAGCCTCGGCAATTTAGCAAGACCCTAAGTAATTTTTGCAAGACCTTGTCTCAGAATAAAAAACATAAAGGGCTGGGGATGCCGCTCAATGGTAAAGTGCCCCTGGAATCAACCCCTAGTCTCAAAGAAAAAAAAAATGAAATAGAAATTTTAGAAAGAATCATATGGAAATTATGGAGTTGGAAAGCACAATAACTAAAGGAAAAATTCACTAGAAGGCTCAACAGATTTGAGTTGGCAAAATAAAGATTCAGTGAATTTGAAGGTAAACCAATAATACTTGGCAAACCAGAAAACAAAGAGAGAAAAATGAATAGAGACTTAGAGAAATGTGGAACACTACTAAGTTCATCTACATTTAATGGTATATCCAAAGGAAAGGAAAAAGAAAAAGACCAGAAAAAAATTACTCAAAGGAATAATGGATGAATATCTCCCAAACTGGTGAAAGTTCAATAAACTCCCTGTGAGGAATAAATATAAAGAGATCCATATCCAAATAAAAAAAATGTAGTCAAAATGTTGAAAGCCAAATACAGAGAAAAGCTCAAAAGCAGTAAGAGAAAATGGACTAATCACATATAGAGAATGCCAATAAGATCAACAGTTGACTTATCAAAACAATGGAGGCCAGAAAGCAGTGGGATGACACTCGTAGAGCTGAAAGTTAAAAAAAAAAAAAAAAAATGCTAATCAAGAATTATATAAGCCGGGCGCGGTGGCGCACGCCTGTAATCCCCCAGCACTTTGGGAGGCTGAGGCAGGAGGATCGCGAGTTCAAAGCCAGCCTCAGCAATGGCGAGGCAATTAGCAACTCAGTGAGACCCTGTCTCTAATAAAATACAAAAAAAGGGCTGGGGATGTGGCCCAGGGGTCGAGTGCCCCTGAGTTCAATCCCTGGTACCACTAAAAAAAAAAAAAAAAAAAAAAAAAAAAAAAGAATTTATATAGCCAGCAGATTTCGGTGTCTGGTGAGGGTCCTTTTCCAGGTTTGTAAATGGAGGCTTTTCACTGCATTCTCACATGGTGGGAAGAATAGGCTAGCTCTCCGAGAAGCGATCTGAAGGAGCCTATAATCAAGGAGATAGCTAAAGATTGCGGTTAGCTGAGAGCCATAAAAGATGTTCTAGTTTCCACCTGATGTTGATACATTATCCAAAGAATCTTTGTATGCCCGTGAACACTGCGTGACGCACCTGTAAGCTCGAGCTGTAAGCACGTGTCCTTGTTAAAGCTATATGTATGTAACTGGGTGAGTTTAGTTAGTGTGTGCGGGAAGAAGAAGAAGGTGGTGATTGGAGTTAGAGCGTTTGGAGTGATTGCTGGAGCCGGAGAGAGAAGAAGAATAAAAGACCTTTTTTCATTTTCATCCTGCCTCCGAATTTTCCTGCGGCGTTCGTTGCTCCAAGCGGTTTCCGCTTCAGGCAGCAACAGCAATCTATTCTCCAAGGGCACTAATTCCAACCATGAGAGCTCCACCCTTGTGACCTCATCTCCACCCAAAGGCCCTCACTCCTAATCTAACCTCAGAGTTTAGGATTTCAACATACATATTTGTGAAGGACATAAGCATTCTGACCAGCACAACCACTTCCAATGCCTCCCATCCAGTTTATAGAATAACATCCAAATTTCTTCATCTGGAAATTTAGAACTTTCAAAATATTTTTTTTCTTTCCAAATTACCTTTACATGCCCTGATGATCCCTTCACAGATATTTTATATTTTAAAAGAATATGTTTTGAACTTCCCCACTTTCTTGCTTTTGCTCATGCTGTTCCCTGCCACCTTACACACCATTTCTCCTTGGCCATGAATGTCCAAATTCGTGGTTAGACTCCTCCATGAGGCTTCTCCCAAGCTGGAAGTGATATCTCCTTCTTTTCAACTCTCATCACACTCTTTTTTAAAAAATTATTTATTTGGTTTAGTTGTACACAATGCGTTTATTTGTATGTGGTGCTGAGGATCGAACCCGGGCCGCACACGTGCTAGGCGAGCGCTCTACCGCTGAGCCACAACCCCAGCCCTCTCATCACACTCTTGTCATAGACCAATCATGCCAGACCGCTGTTCATCACATATCAAACTTTATCTGCATTGTGTATTTTGTTGCTATATTTAACCTGGATGTGTCAATCTATTTCACCTCTTTTCTTCAATATTCTATCCAATCTTTATCATGGTATTCTTGAGGTCTTAATCTGTGCTTGATTTGTAATTCTCAGAACCTCTAACATAGTGCCAAGCACTCAACAAATTGTCATGGGAAGGAAGACAGAAGGCAAGCCTCCTGGCCTTAAGGAACTTACAGTCTCACATGGAAGCTGGACAGAAACTATTCTGATGCAAACAGGATGAGAGAAGTAAAACAATAAACATGATTCTGAGTGCTATGGAGCACAAAGATGACATTTAGCACAACTGCAGGAAACTGGAAGAGGCTACCAATTTGGGTGGTGTTTTAGTCCACATTCGCACCACTGTGACCAAAAGACCTGATAAGAACAATTGTAGAGGAGGAAAAATTGTATGGGGGGCACTCATGGCTTCAGAGGTCTCAGTCCATAGATAGGCAATTCCATTACTTTGGGCCCAAGATGGGGCTAAACACCACTGCTTAGGGCCCAAGATAAGAAAGCAGCTCAAGACACGGTGATTAGGAAGCAGAGAGAGAGAGACTCCTCCACTCACCAGGGACAAAATATATATTCCAGAGTCTTGCCCCCACTGACCCACCTCCTCCAGCCACACCCTACCTACCTACAGTTTCCACCCAGTTAATCTCTATCAGCAAATTAATGCAGTGATTAAGTTAAGGCTCTTGTAACCCAATCGTTTCAACTCTAAACTTTCTTGCATTGTCTCACATGTGAGATTTTTGGGACCCCTCATATCTAAACCATAACAGGTGATGTTTTAAGAGAGAGTTAGGGGTGAAGAGTATTCCAAGTAGAGGAAAGAGCATAAATAAAAAAAAGAAAGTGTCAATCACATTTGCAAAAGGTGAATTGCAAATGTTATTGATACATAGGTACAGGGGGAAAGGGTTCTGTAATTAAGGATAAGCCTTGAAATATATGTTGGAGTCAAGTCATTGAGGATAGAGAAGTTGAACTTTATTCTGCAGGCAATGAACAGCCCTGAAGATATTTAGCTGAGCAATTAAAGAAACCCAAAGAGCAACTTCACATAAAGCAAAGAAAACTGTCTCGATGAATAGTCAGCTGCTGATTTCCTGATTTGCAAATGTAGGTATTCAGTTTTGAGTGCTTTAAAAAATGAGGAATGCTGGTCAGTAATTTTTAAAGGGACATCAAATAGTTCAACTTATGTTTTCAAGAAATTCTCAAACTTTCCATTTTCTTAAGGTACACTTAAAGTTAACCAAAGACTCCAGGGCAAGTTTCATTGGATAATGTTTATTTTGGTACCTTGAAAGCATGGTGGTTGTTTAGAAATTCAATTACAACTCGCCTTTAAACAAAACCACCCTTGGGAATATGGGTTTGAGCTGATCTCAATATATTAACTTGACATTATGAGGCAGTTATGCTGCAAGTTCAGAGGGTTGATTAAATCTTAAAGTGAGCACAAAACAGGCGTGGAAAGCACACACTTGGTTAATTGGCTCCTTCAGTTGAAGAGACAAAAAGGAAGGAAAAAATGGCAACATAAATGGAGGCGATTTTTTATTGTTGTTTAAAATGAGGTCTCTTCTGGGTCAAATGGAAAAATCTAGCATCAGCACCCAGAGTATTTCTTCAAGACTATGGATATACAGAGAAAAGCACAAATTGACATTCAGGGCTTTGAGAAAATGGAGGCTTCAAGCTACAAATAAGCCAGTGGGGGAAGACAGACAGCAATGTTAAAGGCTGACAAAGTGTTGAACCAAAACTTCAACTTGTAGGGCTGGGAGCTCAGTGGTAGAAAATGCAGGAGACCCTGGGTTAGATCCCCCACACCACCAAAACCAAAAACACTTGTGCTAGCAATTAGTTATTGTATATGCATATACACATGTACAATTTTATAACTGAGCTCAAGTTTTAACCCAGACAGCAAAGACATTCATTGGTCACTGATAATAAAATGTTCTTCCACCTTTCCCAGCCTCCCTAATAGGTGGAAGCTATGTAACTAGTTCTGGCCAGGGAGCTGAGAATTGATATATGTCAATGATGGGCATTTAGGAGGCAGCATTTCATAGCCAGTGTTCTATCTCCACACTCCCTCTTCCCACTGCAGCTGTGTTGGAGGTTCTGTGTTGATGGTGAAGAACCTGTCAGCAGAGGTTTCTGAGTAAGAAATAAACCTTAGTTATGTCAAGCCACTGATATTATGGTTTACTTGTACCACAGCATACTCTAGTTTAGTCTTACTAACTCATCCCTAATATTTGGTTTTTCTTCTATTGTTTTATATCCCCTAATTTTTAGCTGGACACCTGGCTACCCAGAGTGAAGAATGTATTTCCCAACCTCCCTAGTGGCTGAAAGAAACAGAATATTTAAAATTCAATCTCTTCCTTAAGAAGCATCAATGATACACTTTTGCTCCTCTTCTTTATCTTCTTTTTATTCTGTAATCTGGAATGTAGATGCTGCCATCCTGGACAAGAGGCCACAGCCACAAATGGAGGAGCAGCAGGATAGAATATGTCAGGGTCTCTGAGACCATGCACATCCTGCCCCAAGCTTTATGTGAACATGAAATCAATTTCTACTTTGTGCAAATCATTATTGTTTTCAGAATCCTGCATATTCAGATGTTTGACATGTCAACAAAATGAGTATCTGGCGGGTTGCCTGGCTTTTTTACTCCTTTTGCAAATGTCCTGGGATGACTGCCAAATAAGGTCAGAAACAGCACCAGGACTGCCCAGTGGAGTGGGTAGTTTAGATAGGTCACTGGGGTTGCTTAGGGCAGCTTGATAACTCTTTAAGCAAAAGGATCCTGGAAGAAGCAGAGGATATTTGAGGATGCATGTATGGTTAATAACAGGAGAGAGTCTCTAATCAATTTAGAAAGCAAGTCCTACCTAGGAGAAAGGGGCCCATAATTGTTAATAATAATTTAGAGTATACAGAATGCTCCTCAACTTATGATGGGTTTGTACTCTGATAAACCCTCTGTAAGTTGAAATACCTAATAAACAGAACACTGTAGCTTAGCATCAGTGCACTATCCTGATTGTTTGCCCCCATGATTGCATGACTTCTGGAAACTGTCTCACCGCCACTCTCCAGCATGAAGAGCAAATATCATATTGCATATCACTAGCCCATGAAAAGATCAAAATTCAAAGCACAGTTTCTGCAGAATGCATGTTGTTTTTACACCACTATAAAATTGAAAAATCACTACTGTCAAGCATATCTAAAAAGAACAAATAGGGAAAAAGAAAAGGGAAAAAATCATACCATTAAAACAATAAATGAATAAAATTGAAAAATCATAAGTCAAATCGTGCTAAGCCAAGGACCATCTGTATTTCTCTTCCTCTTCTTGACCCTGAGGTCAACTCCTGTTGAAAAAGAAACCACTTCCTTTCCTTGAATTGACTTTATTTTCGTATTTCCCATTTGACAGATGGATTTCTTCCCCCTCATTTTGAATGAGGTTTATTGTCACTTTCTGTCCAGGCTTGCTTTCATTCATTCTTTACATTTTCTTTTCAGAGCAAATAGTCTTTTGCACCTGGTACAGGTTCAATGACATGAATTTTTCTGGTTCTTGGCATCTCTTTCCCATCATCTATGGTTGTATTTTGAGAACCCCACTCTGCTGTAGAATGTAATGACCCCTGCATCTAGTAAATGACTACTACCCGAGGGAAAGCTCCATGAAGACAGGGTATTGTTATCTGTGTCTCTGGTACCTAGAAAAGTGCCTTGCATATAACAGAAACTATAAGCACTTGCTGAATTGAATTGAATATCTAATATCCTTCTCTATTTAACCTCACTACTACCCAAGCATTTTCCTCTGAGTTTCATCAGCTTATATACAGTAAGATCCTGAGTAGCCAACTGCCAGAATCCAGAAAAAATAAACATCGGACTTAAATAAATGTACAGCTTTCTCTTTTTCTAGAGTAAACTTCTTATAGAGAATTTTAAGTAATGGATAAATTAAAACACCAGTTTATTATAAACCAGAAAGCCCTGACAATATGATATTTCTAGATGTATTAGTCAATTCCATCAGCAATTATGCTGCAATAAAAGCCATCTTTCAAATTCAGAGACATATAACAATAAATATTGATTCTCACACATCTATGAGTTGGCGGGTCTAGCTAACCTAAGCCTGGCTCTGCTGGTCTTGGTTCCAAGCTGCAGGCCAGGTCCAGATCCATGTGTCTCCATATTGTCCTTTTCCAGGAGCTACCCAGGGAATGTTCTTATAGCAAAACACAGGAGCACGAGAAAGCAATGACGCAGGGGCATTTTAAGTTGGTTTGTGCTCTATCTGCTAGCGCCCCATTGGCCAAAGCAAGTCACATGATCATGCTCAAAGTCAAAGTCATAGCAAAAGGGTGAGTGCATAAAATAAAAATAATTCGATCAGGCTAGATGTGAAAAATATCAAATATAAAATCAGTCCATTTTCTGATAAATTTAATGCAAGACATTTTATTATCCTCAACCTGGTTGGGATGATGATTTTGTGTCAGATTAAGAAGAAAGTGCCTTGATAGAGCTGGGTGGGTAGCTCAGTGGTAGAGCACTTGCCTGGCATGCACATGGCTCCAAGTTCAATCCCCAATACTGCAAAAGAAAAAAGAAAGAGAAATGGAAAGAAGAAGTGACTTGAATGCCAGAAGAAAGAATTATAGAACTATAGAGAGGGTTAGGGAATACCAGAGACTTCTGCCAGCTCCTACTTAAAGCATTAAGTTCTTTGACATCTGACCCAACAATCGATCCTCAGCCTTGCTAGTTTCTGACTCCCTACCATAGTCACTCTGGAGATCTTTAACCTGGTGTCCTCAAACCAAATGTGGATAGAATTTAGGGGATCTCTGAACTTGGGTGGGAAAAAATTAGTAGTATTTAGTTAATTAACTCAATTTAACTAACATTTAGCACTTCCTTCAACTCTGAATTTTATTTCACCATTTTATTACTGGATCCTTTTATTGTTATATTTCAGCCAGTTGGCCACTTTATTGATTAGCATATTCTTTTAAGCTGGCTTTAGATAACGAGTCCAATTACTTATCACCACAGCAAACACAGGGCTGAATTCCTCCCTGGTTCTCCCCAGAACCCTTGAGTTCTGCCACAATGTGGTAATTGGTCTCCGCCTTAGGATGGGCTTATGCTTTCCACCTGTCCACCTCCATGCAGACTAAGTCCTGAAATTAAGAAAAGATCAAATGTTAATATATGTGCTTGATGCTCTATTTTATAGCAGAGGTTCTTAACTGTAGCTGTACATTAAAATCACTGGAAAGTTTTGAAAATACCAACACCTAGTCATTCTTAATTACAGGAGAATCTTGCAGTGGGTCCAAGCACCAATTTTTTTTTTTTTTTTAAGGTCCCCAGGTAACTCCAATAGCAGTCTACTTTAAAACCCATTGATCTACAACTTTATTACTCCAAATGCGGTTGGTGGACTAGCAGCACCAGGGAGCTTATAAGAGATGCAGAATCTCCAACATCACTATGGTCTGATCAAATTAAAATCTCAGTTTAGTAAGATCTCCAGGGCATTTTTTGGTACATCGAAATTTGAGAAGCACTGGTTTAAAATACACTTTGATGGGTTTTGCATGTTAACCCTTATTGTTGTTATTGTTGTTTTTATCTTTGATCTGATGATTTGGGAATGGTATCTCAAATATTTTCAAGGTTAATTATTTCTATTCTTTTTTTTAAAATCCCCTATCAATAGAAGATGGTGATTTGGCTAATTCTTGATAAAATGTCTCTTTCCTAGGTCAGCTAAATTGTCGCTAATGAAGAAGATAAAGAGAGCTGAATTTCTCAGAAGCCCTCTCCAGGAGAGCATTCTGTTTGTTTGGAAAGATTGCCTGGAGAAAGCTGCTGGGGTAGAACCAAGCACCGTGCACAGGGCTGGCAGCAGATGCCAAGACTTGAGAGGAGGAAAAGTACCCCAATACAACAAGGAAACGAGCTGTTGGCTCCTAAGACGGAGAGGGGGAGAAGGGGGGACATAGGAGGGAGTAACAGAAGCAGGGGAAGGCGGAGAACTTTCAAAATCAGTTGAAACAGCAAATCTCTTATAATAGTAATAAATCTGTGGGATGAAGGACATGATGTAATTTGGGGAAAGAAAACAGTGGTAGGTTTGCATGTGTCCACATTTGTAACATGAGGACAAAATGGATATTTGATGTTTGGTTTCAGAAACCAGAACCAAGGACACAAGGAGGAAAGGAACCTTCAAGAATTCACAGAAATCATTTAGTGAATGGTTTGGACCATCAGAGGCTATAAAACTGGGGTTTGGTCTAGTTTATTTTGATTTGTAGGAGCAAGGAGGCCTTAGCCAATGAATGGGTTAAATGTCTTCCTTTCCCCAGATTTCTGGAGATGGGGATACATCCCCACCACTGGCAAAGACTGCCGGAAAACTGCAAGCTTCACATGGGTTTGTTTTGGAAAAACAGGCAATTCCTGGCTTCCCCCAGAAACTCTTATCCCCAAATGATATTCCCAACCATGTTTCTAATTCCCAAACGGTCCCTGAGGACAACGAGAGCTCTGTTACATCTGAACTACAGCTCCCTAAAAGCAGGCGCCATGTTTTCTCTTCAAGCCTTGGCTGACGGGGGCTGGGGTTTCCAGCCACCAACCAGGTACTGTACCTGGGGAGAAGGGCATTTCTTTCTCCAAATGGGAGGACTCAAGGTTGGCTCCTCTCACCACTTCCCCTCACTGGGAGAAAGTTGGACAATCTCCACAACTTTTGTACTTCCTCCTCGCTTTCTCACTCAACCAAATTGATCATTCCTTTGGGAACCAAGCAGCTTTCTCCCTCCTCCCCTCCTCAGGACAAGCCTGACCTTCATACCCAGCATGCTTCTCTTTAGACTGTTCATGTCCTGGCCAGAACATGCCAGCAACAGGCACACCATTCTGGTGCCAGGGGAGTGTTTATAAAAATAGTCCAGATGCTTAATTTCTCTCCTCCAGAAACTACCTTCTGTCTGATCCAGCTTACAAATTTGTGCCAGGACCCTGGGTCTGTAAAAATTGTAAAAACAAAAAAGGGGGGGGGGTCACTAGGGCTGTAAAAATAAATGCATAAAAAGATATTATATCCATATACAACTAAAATTTTTTTTTTCATTTTATCTATGTCACTTAGAAGTTTTCCCCTCAATCAACCTCTCTCTAAATTCCCAACAATCGTGTTATTTCTGGTTGGTTTTAGTGGTGTTTGTTTGTTTGTTTTTTAATAATACTTGTTATTTTTTTCTTTTAGTCCTTAATTGTGCTAAAAATATACATCACATGAAATTTATCATTTTTTAGTATATACTCAAATATCATCAACACACAAGGTTTTGACTTGGAATATTCTATGTCCAACTTCCAACAATTGCCTACTTTAAATCCATCTTTCTAATTTCCAATCTAATATATTTGCTTATAAGACAATGACCAGAATGGTTCTCTCTAATGAAAACTTTGCTTTATAATCTGACTTAGGCTCAGTATCTTCTCTGCTATCTCAGTGTATCCAGCCATGCAGGCCTGATTGGTGAGGCCCTGAGAAATCTGTGCATTTCAAGAAGTGTTGTTGGTGAACTAGTGCTCTCTACTCCCCCATTTCCCCCTCCTCTTACATGGGCAGGACCTAAGTGCCCAGCATGATCTCATGTTATTTCTTACTCCTTGTCTCAACAGTCCCCTTAAATACATAGTATCTGCTGGAGTAGAGAAGGAAAGAAAGGTACCCTTGGCTATGAAACAGCAAGAGGCAGAACTCAGAGGCAGCAGCTAACTACAAATTTAGTATTCAGAACAAACTGGAATGGAATGTGCGCGCGTACACACACACACACACACACACACACACACACACACACACAAACTCTGAAACATAAATCTATGGAGGGAAATTAGGGTTAATATGAAGGTGCCAAAATAAGATAATTAAGTTTTTATCCTGAAATAAACGGGGAAACGTGGAAAGTGTAAGATCAGTCTAAGTCAGTCCTGGTAGAGAAGAACATGTTTATAAAGAAGGCTTGCTGCCATCTGAGCTTGAGATCTCCTGGGTCAAGGCAAGAAGAACCCAGGGAGCTGATGGCTGAAACCCAGGGAAAGACCAACCCAAAGAAGGTGCTTAATGACTGGGTGTGGGGGAGGGAAGAAAGTCTCTCATGGAATCAAGGTCCAGACACAGAGAGACTGAGAGAACAAGGGAGTCAAGTCATAGAAAGGAACATCGAGCTAAAAAATTCACTTGTGTAATGGAGCAGATATTTGCCAGTGCCTGTCTATCTTGCTTCCATACTCATCTCTGCAACCAGAAGGCTGCTTCTTAGGAACACCTGAAACTCACTGCCTCAGGGCTTTCCTGACTCGATGTGCCCATTCAGTCCATATATAGGGCAAGCCTGGAATGCTTGAGAGTTATTGTCCCCAGCAGCAGCCCTCAGTCCATGAAAGACAGAGTGGTGGATAAATACCCCAGCTCCCACCCCATGCAGGTGGGAAAACTGAAATGCATGTCTCCCATGACTCCTAGAGTTCTCCAACAGCACTGAGCCCCGTTGTCCACATGGGAACTGGTGGAACAACACATTCTTCATTGGCTATCTTCTTTTCCCCATCTACTGGAATTCCCTTTGCCTTCCAAATAAACCACTTACCCCAAAACCTTGTCTCTAGCCTGTTCTTTGGGATCCTAACTCAAGAGAAGGTTTGGTTAAGGCTATGGTCATCTTATATTTCCCACCCCACCTCCAATAAGCTTCCAGAGCAATGGGCTTCTCATCAGTTTATAGCCAGAGCCACTGGATGTCCACTAGAGGCTTTCAACCCTGGGCTCCTGTAGTCTCTTCTTCTCCACCCTCTGAGTCTTTACTTAGGTTCCTCCTGATCTGGTTAATCCAGCCAGGAGTAGGGGCTAGCACAGATGTCTCCCACAGAGGCAAGTCACCTTGGTGTGTGTCCCACCTCCATGACCATGACTATGGAGGGATTCAGAGGTAGGAAAAAGCCTGTGGGAATCTGGAGCCCCTCCCACCCTGCTCCAAAGATTATATAGATTTGGGCATCCAGCGACTCCCACTATGGGGAGCAGATGGGGTTCTCTTATTAACTCATCATGAAGCCACAATCGATTTACCTCTCTTCATCAGCCTGGAGCCTTTGAAGACTTTGAGTGTGGGCTGGTCATCACCACAGCAGTGCTTCCCCTTCCCAACTCTAAGGCAGTGAGGAAAGAATACATTGTTTTGATCAAGAACAACATCAGTGCTGCTCATGACAGCACCATGGCCTCCCACACCCCAGCTGGCATCAAGGAGATGAATAGCCAGGGTTTCTTTATTAACTTAATTCGTTGCTGAGGAAAATAATACATGGGCTATTAGGCTCCTCTCTAAATCAGCCATCTTGGGGAATTGATGCTGACTCCAGGGGCTTATGGGGAATTAGTAAGGTGAGAAGTCAATCTGGATGCAAATAAGAGATGCAGCCCAGTGGGGCATGGTTGCTAAACCCAATTTCAGTCACTCCAGGCTGAAACTGCAATTGGAACTGCTGCCACTGAGAATCTATCTGAGCTGTTGTGGGGGCTACCAGCTCTGGGATGGGGCTCAACCATTCACTCAAGCTGGCCCTTCACACTGGGCTGCCCATTCCTCAGCTTCTGTCAGATATGATGTTGGGGAGTCCCCTTGCCTGGCATCACAGTGACTTCATGGTTGGCATGCTGTCTTTCAGTCCCTTTCCTACCCCTCTGTAGGGACTGCAGACATGGCCCCCAATCTCCCCAACAGGAGCCATGAGTGGCTAGGGCTCGGGTGGACTCAAAGACTCTCAGTGAAACCCAGCCTCACCCCTGTTTCTAGTGCATCATGGTCTTGCCCTGACTGTACAGGCTGCTCTGGGGAAGGCTCTTACCTCCTCAAGCAGATGGGCAGACGGGCAGCAGAGAGCTTCCCTGTGCTCTAGATTTCCCAACCCTATCTCCAAACCATCTGGATTTTCACCTAGAGGGAGGCCAGGAATCAGGTTTCAACAGCCCCCCCCCCCCCCACACACACACACACACCAGGTCCTATTCTTCCATCCTTGGCTCCATTCCCTGAGTCCAGAAAGGATTCCCACCTCTGTCCCCACCATGTAACATACAACCTGCATGTTACTAAGCCATAACTTAGAGTGGGATTTTGTCAAACCTGCCCAATATTTAGAGAAGTTTGGAGGAATTTAGAAAGCCCTTTTATGTTCCAACAAAGCCTGGATCTAGCAAGCACAAATCCTACTGCTCTAAAAAGGACTCCCTTAAGAACCCATGTTGAGTTTAGAAGGTGAAACTCAGATCCTTTGCCCTCCTCTGGGTTCTACCTTCACCCATGAACTGTAATGAGTAGAGGCTCAGGGACTGCAAGAACTAACAACAGCAAGCACTGCATCCATGTATGTAAAGGGTTAACGGCAGATCTGGGCCAACATAGGCTTGGGAATGCCCTTGACCTTGCTTTTCTCACTCCACTGCTTCTCTGGAGCTTCAGAATAATTATGAAGTGTTGAATTGGCATGCAGGCTTGGGCCTACCTGACTCAAACAGCATAAAACACTGCTGGGAAGCAAAGGTTCTGGTTTCTCCATATCAAGGTGACCCACAAGCACCTTGGCTCCTAGCACCATAGCCATGTGGTTGAGGAAGCCAACAAAGCTATGTTCTTGGGTAGCTGCCGGCCCTCCTGATGAGATGTTGGGCATCCTGTATCTCCTTTTGTGTATTGTTCTGTAAAGCTAAATGGCCATAGTAAAAAATAAGTTGGTTTCCATCTCACGAGTTTGATTGGTGACTTGAATTATAAACCATTATGTGACTGAATGCAATCAGTGTTGGTTCCCTAAGGGCTAAACTACTACAAGGGTCTGTGGGAGGCACAGCTGTCCAAGAAGAGGCTATTTCTTCTCCAAACTCACCAATGGCATCTACAACTTTGCTTGCAGATGTGTGGGGAAACTTTTCCCTACTCCTTTCCTGGAGGGGAGTTCCCTGGTATGAATCCCATGGTTCTTGTTTTCCTTGCAGACCACACAGAGCCAGGCCTGGGAATGGGCACCCAGTATCTTGCTAACTCTCCAAAAGATACCTCTGACTGACCTGGCCCTGAGAAAGAACATGCAGAAGGTGTGACCCTTACTATCTGAGAAGACAACAAATCTTCCATTGCAGTCCTAAGAATGAACATATCTTAGGTACACTCAGCACTTTACGTTTGAAAAGTACTTTTAAATTTGTTATCAATTTAATTCACCTAAAGAATGGGGGTATCTGTGCATTGCTCTACTTCTGCCTTGGGCAGCCAAAGATGGAGTTTTGGTCAAAAGGTTGCTCTAACTTACTGTGCTTGCTCAAGCTGGCAGGAACACGTGGGAGGTCATGGTGAGGCTTAGAAGCTGCAACCCTGGATTCCCCCCAGTTCTGGATCCCAATCTTCAAAGGCAGATGCTCAGTCTTGTGGGAAGTGAGACAATCTGTGACCTGGTGCCCACGCATCTGTCACTGTTCTCAAAAGGCCAGCATGGATTATAGGGTTTATAGCATTGAGAACTGAACTTAGCTCATGTTGTTGTCAAGAAAGCCCACCCTGGAGGTCAGGCACATTGACGCACACCTGTAACCCAGTGACTTTGGAGGCTGAGGCAGGAGAATCACAAGTTTGAGACAAGCCTCAGCAGCTTAACAAGACCCTGTTTCATTATATAAAATGTAAAAAGGGAGGTTTATGGATGTAGCTCAGTGATAGAGCACTCCTGGGTTCAATATCTAGTACCACAACAAAAGCAGACCTAAAAAAAAAAGAAAGAGAGAGAGAGAGAGAGAGAGAGAGAGAGACAGAGAGAGAGAGACAGAGACAGAGAGAGCGCCTACCTGGATATTTTGACAGTTGTTCAGCCTCTCAATAGCAAGACAATATCTGGGGATCCTGGGCCACCATTTACTGAGCCCCACCAGAACAAAACAGTTAAGAAGAATAGCACATAACTCAACTGTGTTTGTGCAAGAGTGTGTGTATACAATTGTGCACATAAATACAATTGCAAATTTGTGTTAATGAGTGAGCTCAAGTGTGTGTATAGGTTTGTGTGTGAGTGTATGCGCTAGTAGTGAGCATATGTGTGACTTTGCATGGACTCCAGAAGGCCAAGTTCAAGCATACCTGAGACTTGAAAACCTGATAAGGAAAATAGAGGATGGTCCCCGCAGCCTCTCAAGAGTAGGCTAATTACTATACAGAAACTGTCTTGGATTAGGTTTCCTAGAAGCAGAACTTGTAAGAGGGGTTTGGATGTACATGGTTTAATGGGTTTAATGGTTTAATGACTCTCAGGTAAAAGGGATTGAAGGATGCAGCTCAGGGAAGGGGAAGGAGATAAGCTAAGATATAGTCTCAACTGGAGTCCAGCTTTAGCCTGATTCCACGGGGAGCCCTGGAGCATAAATGGTACCTAAAGTTGTCCCTCACAGGGGCAAAGAGAATAAACTGTTGAACGCCCAGGTCAGTAAGTCATTAACTAAATAATGCCCCCATGATCCCCAAGGCTTCTTACACAAGGCAGCTCCCATCAACAAAGGGCAGTCTCTGAACACCCCAAATGTGAGCTGTTGGTAGTCAGTGCCTGCAAAAACTGGGAAAGGTTCCTGTGACTTGGGCACTAATAGAATCCACCAGAGAGTTGTTGTAGGCATTAAGTGAAATTATACACACAGGCACACAGGCACAATAGTGCCTACGCAAAGTCAAAAAGCGCTCTTCAAATTGTGTCACAAGGTCAGGATTCTAATACAGGCTGTGCCGCATACTACTCCATTACCTTTGCCAAGTCCTTTTACCAATGCCATCCCTCTTGCCTTAAATCTCCCTGTAAAAGAAGGGGGAGGCTCTTTTTGTTGTTCTCTAAGGTTCTTTCTAACTCTCAAATTCAAGCTGTACATGGTGGTATGTGCCTGTAATCCCAGCAGCTTGGGAGGTGGAGGCAGGAGGATTGCAAGTTCAAGGCCAGCCTCAGCAACTTATCGAGGCCCTAAGCAACTTAGCAAGATCCTGTCTCAAAAAAAAAAAAAAAAAAAAGTAAAAAGGGCTGGGGATGTAGCTCATTGGTAAGCACTGCTGGGTTCAATCCCCAGTACCAAAACAAACAAAAAACTCTCAAGTTCAGAATTCAAGGTCCTACATGCTTCTGGATTAAAGACACATTTTTATGACCTCTGTGTCTCCCAGATTTAGTACACCAAGAAATACAAGGAAAACTTTTGGATAATAGGAGAAGTGTCAGAGCTGCCACTTACCCAACCTACTTGCCCCGAATTATGTATATCCCCACAGGCGAGCCATGTTATCTAATTTCCCATCATTCCAAGGAGTTGCACTATTTTGTTGTTGTTGTTAGGCCTGGCTCCTCTGTAGGTATGTACATTTCAAATACCCTCTAAAGGGTAAGCACACGATGGAAAATGTAGGGCTCAACAGGCTCCTTCACAATTGGAGGATCCTGGGGGCTAGTAGAGGGACAACCAAATGGGGATTGGGATACTGTTGACAGTGGTATCCACGTTGAGGGGAGGAGACAGTGGGGTCCGAAGTCAGGGCAGAATGAGTCATGGAACATGCTAGCCCTATTCCCACCAATTGCACCCAGCAGTGGACCTCTGCTGGGTCCAGGCATTATACTAGCCTCTGCTTCTTTCCTTCCTGTTCTTTGTCTTCACACCAAAACTTACCTCTCAGTGTCCCATCTCTTGACTGCTCATGGTTATTGCTCTTTGCCTGGAATTAAAGGTGAAGGAAGCAGACAGCTTAATCCAAGATGTTGTATGATCAGCGGTGTAGGGCAGTAACAGAGCACTTGGGTACCAGATTGGGGGCCATACCAGGAATCTATTCCCCCTTCTCCAGTGGCCACTGCAGTTTGGAGCTACAGTAGATTGCAACGGTGACCAAAATGTCTTCCTGTCTCTGCATCAACACACTTACAAAGGGACTTTCCATCTCCTTCCATCAAGCAATGAAGTTTTTCTCTCCTTGTTTGGGGTGAGTTTCCCTATGTGACTTTATTTGACTAATGGGGTAGCAGTAAATGTGAAAACTGTGGCATAAGGAGTGCTGTTCTTGGGAACCCCCAGTTGCCCCCCAGTGAATAAGCCTGGGCTCTCCCACTTGAGGACAAGAGCTCAGTTACCTCCATCACACCAGCCAGCCAACTGCATCACATGCATGAGGCCATCAAACCTCAGCTGACGGCAGACTCGGTAAGATTAGTGCAAGAACTGCTCAGCTCAGCTCAATCAAAATGATCAACTCCTAGAAATCACAAACCAAGTAAATAATTGTGGCAATAGCTAACTTATAGAGTAATAAACCTCACCGTCAATTGGGGAGTCAGAGAAGCATGAGGGCTGAGTACTTGGACTGGGCTTTCTGTTCCTCTCCTTGTCACAGTGAAGTTGTGGATAAGTCCCTTCTACACACATACATACAGAGCTTCACTTTCTTCCTCTTTAAAAAAAGGAGGCAGGTGAATGTTCTTTCTGACGTGTAGATGCTAACACACCATAAGGGAAGGGGAGAGAAGAATAGACGTTCATTGGATTAGACAAAGGGGAATGAAGGGAAGGGAGAGGGCATGAGAATAGGAAAGACAATAGAATTAATTGGACATAACTTTCCTAGGCTCATATATGAACACATGACCAGTGTAACGCCACATTATGTTCAACCAGAAGAATGGGAAGTTATACTCCATGTATGTAAAACATGTCAAAACATGTCCTACTGTCATGTATAACTAAAAAAAATTAATTTTAAAAGTTTTTAAAAAGCAAAAAAAAAAAAAAAGGCAGGGTGGCTGAGCCTCTTAGAGTAGTGTGGCATGTTCTATGTGACTTCAGAGACTTCAGAGGACTGTCCATCCTCAATCCTGAAGGTTTCCTGTCTTGCAGCACCAGCTCTCTCACACCTCACGCCCACTTAACCCCATGGGATTCTAAAGAGGATGTGTGACTTCCATCCCAGCCTGAGCACCGTGCTCCATCACTGATCTAGGGAGGAGGGATCAAAGGAGCTTGGTATATGGTGGGTATGAGTGTGGGAACAGTTCATAAAAATTTATAAAAAGAAAAAACACAAGCTTCTCCCTTGGGAAAGGGTAACAGGGAAACACTCAGCTCCAGTTGAAAGAGAAGTTTTTGAAGCAGGAAAGTTTATTTAGAGAAGAAGCAAGCTCTGAATCAACACACGGAGGTCTTATCTCTGCATGTGTGGGTCACTCTGGTGCTCCCTGTTCTGCTGACCACTCTTGGCCAGGCTGGATCTCAGGACAGAGCTCTTAGGCCAAAGGCGACCGAGGAGCAAGAGGACAAGGCTCTGGGGAATGGGCCTTGGGTCCTGCCATGTGCTGAGCACTGGGGTTTGGAGGCCAAGGTGCCAGGAGCTAAGACGCTGCAGATGGCCCAACAGGCTTTTATTTTTAAAACTCCTTATCATTTCTCTCAAGCTTGTTTTTAAAAAAGGAAACCAAGAAAGTGCCTGGCGTTGAGTGATGGCAGAAGTGTAGTCTGTGGGCCACTATCATCCTTCATGTCACCCAGGTCCTCCACCCCACATGGCATTGCTCTGTGAGGACAGAAAACATGACATGACCTATGCTAGTTCACAGGAGATTTTTAAGCCTGGCCAAATAGAGGCAGGATTTCTTGAAGCAAGACTTATACTTGACAAGTTGGATTAACTCAAATAGTAAATTCGGAGTTGTTATAGCATTTTCTGAAGGGTATATGGATTACCAAAGGGACCAGATACAAGAGCACCATATTTGATGTTGGACTTTACTAAAAACAATCTACTTTTGAAGCCTACTTAGGTGTCCTAGTCTGTTTGTGCTGTTATAAAAGAATAACTGAAGGGCTGGGGTTGTGGCTCAGTGGTAGAGGGCTCGCCTAGCACGTGCGCGGCCCGGGTTCGATTCTCAGCACCACGTAAAACTAAAAACACATTGTATACAACTAAAGCAAATAAATAAATATTTAAAAAAAAAAGAATAACTGAAGCCATACAGTGTGGCACATGCCTGTAATTCCAGGGACTTAGGAGGCTGAGGCAGGAGGATTGAAAGTTTGAGGCCAGCCTCAGCAAATTAGTGAGGGCATAAGCAACTTAGTGAGATCCTGACTCATAAAATAAAAGTAAAAAGGGCTGGGGATGCAGCTCCGTAGTAGAGCACTGCTGTGTTCAATCCCTAGTACAAAAAGAAGAAGGAGGAGGAGAAGGAGGAGGAGGAGGAGGAGGAGGGGGAGGAGGAGGAGGAGGGGAAGGGGGAGAAGTAGGAAGAGGAGGAAGAGGAAGAGGAAGAACTGAGACTTGGAAAATATTTATTTATTTATTTATTTATTTATTTATTTATTTATTTATTTTTGGGGGGGGTACTGGGGACTGAACTCAGGGGCACTTGACCACTTGGCCACATCCCCAGAATTTTTTTATATTTTATTAGAGACAGGGTCTCACTGAGTTGCTAAGTGCTTCGCCATTGCTGAGACTGGCTTTGAACTCGTGATCCTCCTGCCTCAGCCTCCCAAGTGCTGGGATTACAGGCGTGTGCCACTGTGCCTGGCAAGACTTGGAAAATTTATAAAGAACAGAAATTTATCCCTCACAGTTCTGAAGCCTAGGAATTCCAAGATCAAGGCATCAGCAACTTTGGTTGTCTGGTGAATGCTGTATCCCCCAGAGAAGAGAAATGCTCTGAGGCTACGTCCTCACATGTTGAAAGATGGATGGGCCAGAGACTGCGCTCTGTGTGAATCATCTTTTATATGGTCCTTAATCCCACTTATGAGGAAGCAACCCTCATGGCCTACTCACTTCTTAAAGACCCACTTCTGGATACCATTCTATTGGCAACACCTGAATTATGGAGGGGACACATTCAAAATAAACACATGGGAACCAAAAGCAAGGGTCTCAGCTGGTAGCAACATGGAGGGGCAGCTAGCTGCACAGCACGTGCGGTCCACAAGGCCCACCTCCAGGAAGAAGTCTTAGTGGGTTCTGGCAAGGACTCTGTGTCTATAAATCTCTTGCCAACTCCCTAAACTACCCTCTCCGGGTACAGGGAAGGACCTCTCCAGTGATAGGGAAGGAACTTTTTGTCTTATTTGGGTTCTCCTAGATGTAAACCCTGAGACAAGGATTCTAGAGCAAGTTGTTTAGTGGAAAGTTATTCTGCTAAATACTAGTAGTGGTCTGTGGTGTGAAACGGGGAAGAGAAGAGAAATCAATCTATATATGCGTGTTAGCCATAGAGTTATACGAGTGGGCAACTGGAATCCAATCTCACTAGGGAACTCTGAGGATACTATTGAACATGACTGAAATCCCTCCCACCTGAAGGGCAAGGGAGCCGGGGTGTTAATACACCAACTTCCACTTGTCGTTGGTAGAGGAACTGCTCTGGTAGGATGGGGAGTTAATTCTCGAGTATTTTCAGATCCAAGAACAGAATGGAACTGCCAGCAAGGGCTGGCAGCTGGACATTGTTGGGCTTGCATGTACCACAATGGTATGACCAAAAGACATATGAACAGGGTGCCAGCAATGCCTGTTATCCCCTGCCTGGAGAAGAATCTTAACAGAGAGAGACAGACAAGGACGGGAGAACACAGAGGACTCCAAAATGAGGAGGCTAAAGATGAATACTGGCCTTTTCCCAGTGTTTCAGAGCTAATGCTTATTGTCCACAGAGGAATCTATAGAACAGAGAACACCTAACTGATTCTGTGCATCCTCGGCAGTAAAATATTAAGATATAAATATTTAAAGCAATGAACCAACTCCACTTGTTGGAGGAAGAGAGTCATTTTAGAGAATGTGGCAGGGAAGAGTGAGGGTGGTGAAGGCAGATATGTTGCTTGGTACAGAAGAAAGAACACTATTCTAAGAGGCAAATGGAACTCAGTTCCAGTCCTGGACCTGCCATTACCCTACTTGATTTCCTTTCTGGACCTCAGTATCCTCATCTATGAAATGAACCCAGTAGATGAGAATCTATTGATCTTTCAATACTCCGCAAACATACTGTATCTGTCAGGGATCAATTGCAAACTATTTAAACAATATTAAGCAAAAATAGGTAGAATGCAAGAAAAGTGATGCTTAGGAAACTTATAAAAGGGTTAAAAGAGCCATGACATCCAAACCAACACCACCCAAGACAACTCAGCAAGAGAGTTGCTTCCTATGCCACAAACACAGCAATGCATCACCTTACTGAATCAGGGTTCAGAAGTGCCCTGTGCAACCACTGTTCCAGAGAAAGACCACGCTCTCTAGACACACACAAACAAAGTATGGATGCCCTTACCCCTGCCTCTCAACACCTATGGAACTAATGACCACCCTCTAGAATGTGTCACAGTATGGCAATGGCAAAGCCTGCTCCCAACAGAACCAAAGGAAGGGACAGAAACTTGGCTTCTGTCTTGATCCCATCCAGAGATAGCCTCGGGGAGTTCAGAACATTTGGGTTTTGATTTTCCAGCCTCTCTCTAAACAAGGTAGAGACGTGAAAAGGAGGTTGACATGGGTGGTGAGTCTAATGTACCACGATCAGCCCTGGTGCCTTGCATCAGGCAGTTTGCAGGGCCCTGGAGATTCAAAGAAGACCTGGACCCTAAGGGACCTATCATCTAACTGTGTCACCTGAAGTACAACAAATTGATGCTGTTCATTAGTTTAAGTCACTACTGATGACGGAGGGAAAGATAGACAGGAAAGAGCCCAAAAGAGAGGGTAGATCATTGCCCCTGGGATAGAAGGCAAAAAGAAAGTTGAGAGAGAGAGAGAGACTTGGAGTCACTCTTGAAAGGTCAATCAGGGAGAGAGGCAACCTAAGGGGAAGGAACGACAGGAACAAAGGCGCAGATGGATGAGTAGTAATTTGAGAAATAGAGCTGTGTGCTATGCAGGGACAAGGCAGAAGCAAATGGGGATGCCAGCGGAGGGAGGAGGGGACAAGGAGAAGGGAAGAAAGGCAGAAACTGTGACTAGATGTTTTCCCTAGCCATGCTGGCTTGCATAAAGCATGGTCTCAGCTCAGGTCCCAGTCTATGTCCCTTCTTTGAGAGCTGATGTGATCCATTGAATCATAAGTGGGGATCCCCTTGGACTTGCTGAGACCCTTGTCAGTGAGTTCCACTGACCAGTCTTTGAGAAGTTTATTTCTACCCATGAAGAAAGAAAGTCATGCTTCCTTCCTCCACCTTCCCATGCCCACTGCTGGGAGACTTATCCTTCCTTAGCCAAACACTTCCCTAAACCCAAAGAACAGAGGGCATTGTGGAAGCAGAGTCTGAGATGGAGAATTTGGTGCACAAAAGTTATTGGAGGAGGGTGGAGTAGGAGAAACAGGACAGGACAGGACAGGACAGTAGACTGAGCTGAGCAAGGATGTGGGCTCAGCAGGGAGCTCTGAGCATGAATGGGCCAACCCTGAAATAAGAGGGCCAGTCCTTTGTACCCCTACGTTGGTCATTGGCTGAAGGCCACTCTTCTCCAACAATCACACAACCCCAAAGGAGGTGGCTCCCACTCAATTGAAGGCAATTTTGAGGAGAATGTACTTCCTGTGATCCATTAGCAGCCAGCACACACTGTGGAAGGGAAATGGTGCTTTCTCTTGGAACAGGGGATGAGGCAGGGCACCAACACCATCTAACGCAGGCGAAATGCTCATTTTGTCAAATTCCCTGGACTGGATCCCTTTTCCCTCACCAAGTCTGTCCTCCAGGAGATTCCCTGCAAAAACCAAAGGAACCCAAACTTAAGATGAACAGGTGAAAAGCAGAACCTGTCCCACTGGTCTCATTCACATGACTAAGGCTATGCCTGGAATCCAACCAGGCCTTCTGGAATACAGCTTCTCCAAGGAATGAATTCATCCCCAAGCTTCCACCTTCTGGGTCAGTCCAGGCCTCTGGAATCTGCACTTCACATAGCAACGGCTCCACAGCCAACCACTGAGTTCAGTGGCTCCAATAGTACTTGTCTTAGCTGCCCAAAGACTGGGAAAGGTGTTGCTCCCAAGCTGAGAGGACTCTTTCAGGCATCTTTTCATGAACACAGTTCTGGCTGAGCTGCAAGTAACCATATGAGCTGCTTCTCCAATTCCAATCTAGAATGCCCTTTTTCATATTGTTTTAATTAATCATTCATGTCTGACTAGCAGGAAGTCCAGTATCTATCTCTATCTCTATCTCTCTATCTCTCCTCTCTCTCTCTCTCTCTCTCTCTCTCTCTCTCTCTCCAGCCAAACCTTCCTTACACATTTTCTAAGAACTGCAGAGCCTGAAGCAGTTCAAAAAGGGATTATTCCTACTTTCAAATGCTGTCAAAGAAATAATTAGAATCCAACCAATTTCTGGAGGGTGGGCTCATTCATATCTATTCTCTCTCTCTCTCTCTCTCTCTCTCTCTCTCTCTCTCTCTCTCTCTCTCTCATTGAAGACTGGACCAGTGCATCCTTGTCCACTCCTGATTAACTTCCCTGGTCCAGCTGCACCTGTCTTGGTTCACAAACCTATGCTCAGGTATCCTAAACCTGCCCATAGTGAGAGAGGGCTCCTAGCCTTGCACACATTGGACCAAAGCAAGTTTCCTCTCACAGACCCCTTGTTCTTCATGCTGAGTCCCATCCTTAGCTTGTTAATTCTAATCCTAGAACCTCATTGCTCTTCCCAGACCCTCAGCTAGGATAGGTACACCCCCAACAGATTTTCCTAACTTCAAATCTCCAGGGACAAAGTTGGCATCACTGTTCTCTTTCTTACAAAAGATCTTGGGACCTCTATGTAAATAAGTTCTTCCTACTTGCCCAGAGGTCTACATACAAAAAACAGACTTTACCTCATCCCCACAAAAGAAGACTTTGTCAGACTCTGTAGCCGTTTTCTACGCCATCTACTAAATTTTTCTGGGTTTTCCCTCTTTCTGGCACAAAATAGAATTTCACTTCTATACCCCTTGTGGTTGGGGTAGAGCCATATGGCCTGTTCTAGACAATGAAGTAAATTTAAGTGACACCTATCTCTAGGCTGGAGCCATAATTTATGGGGCCACGTGAAAAAAAAAATCCCTTATTCAAAATCTCAAGATGGCAACCACAGAGCATTAATCTAAGCATAGTGACCATCTGAGTGTGGGACCCTCTGACTGCATAAACTGCATGCCCAAAATACCAGTTCTGCATATATTTCTGGATTGGTGCATGTAATTATTTACAATATGTAATTACTTACTTCAAAGTCTTTATTTTCCTCTGACAAGGAGACCAGAAACATTTGAGGATTGTGACTATTCCATCAAGGTAAGCCCCTGAGAACTACAATAAGCAGGGCCCATCCACCCATCTACCCATGAAGGACATGCAACATAGAAAAATAAATAAATATTTGTTGTTGGGGTTGTTTGTTATTGCAGCTTAAAGCTCCCCCATCCTGATTGATACACACTCTAACCTAAGATAAGAAGTTCTTATTTGCCACATAATTACCCCAAGAATATGGCCACTTGTATATACTCTTTTCATGAAATAATAATAATTACATCTGTTCCTCCATGTCAATCCAAATAATGGATAACTCCTTCACTGGATAAAAAAATAAACCTGATTATGAACCACTAGTATAAGTTTAGTGCTCAGCACAGTGTTTTATTCAAAAATAATTTTAATTCCAGACATTCTAAATATTTAGACTCTTGTTACACTCTACATTGGAAATCCCAACACAAGGATTCATAGGAAAAATGAAAAATGTATTAGCTCATATAAGTAGAAGTAGTGTGTCAGGCAACCTCTGACACCATTTTTTAGAGAATGAATTCTTCCCTCCTCTGTAAGGGCTTCCTTTCCCTTCTGACTCTCAAGGTGACAAGATGGCACCCAATAGCTACTGGGGCTGTTTTTGAACAAAGTACTGTTCAAATTTTTCAAGACATGGAGAACCTTTCATCTGACAATATAAGTCCTTCTCCTTACCCTCATTAGAACAAGCCAGGTCACGCTTCACTGCTGGACCAGTAGAATTGCTAGGGAATGCCAAGGGCTGACAGCTTTAGTCGTCAGTGTCTATTGAGTGTGAGGCATTATTCTAAACTCTGTTAATTGGAGGAGCTTAAATCCAGGTTCTGAAAATACACAGTGAGAGAGAGAAAGGATGGATTTTCTTGGAGTGGCTTAGACAAGTCAGAACCACCCTCGCTCCCTTCCCATCTTTCTCTAGGGCTGTGACATGCTTCCTTTTCTTACATGGGTTGAATAGAGCTGGGAGGTAGGATACCTGCATGATGTTGGTGTTCTTCCAGGAAATGGAACCAGTAGATATTGGGTGACCAATCAAATATTCCTACTGTACTCTTCTTTCTAACAATAATTATCATGGGAAGACCTAAGCTGATTTTTCCAACTCTGCTAACTAGTTACTATAGCTCTGTCTCAGATTAAAGCCAAATTCCCCTCTTTAACAGGCTGTCACCCTTCACCATTCTGCCCCTCCCACTCCATTAGCCAGGCCCATGAGACCTGTGTAACTTTCCTTCCTTCCACCCTGCCTTTGTTCCTAGACACAATAGTGCAAATTCTTTTGCAACATTTTCATAAGATGGAAGTAAAGCTTCCATAAGTACATCATCAGATCTACTTCTCCAAAGGTTTGATCATGCCAGCCTCAAGACCAAAGCCCTGCCAGGCACGGTAGCACACACCTGTAATCCTAGTGGCTCATGAGGCTGAAGCAGGAGGATCTGAGTTCAAAGTCAGCCTCAGCAACTCAGTGAGACCCTATCTCTAAATAAAATACAAAAAAGGGCTGGGGATGTGGCTCAGTGGTTGAGTGCCCCTGGGTTCAATACTGGGTACAAAAAAAAAAAAAAAAAAAACAAGCCCCTCTACCCTCCATTTCCAATGATTGATTTTAATTATTTTACTCTAAAAGTAACACACATTCATTACAGAAAATTTTAAAAGATAGGGCAGTTGAACAACGAAAAACAACCATCCTCATCCAGTAAATATTTTGGCTTATTTCCTTCTAATCTTGTTTCTATGTATTTATTCTTAGTATAATATTTATACATTTTTCATGTCCCCATGTCTTAAAAAAACACAAATATTTTATAACTTAATGGCAATCTATCCTCAGTCTATAGTTTATTCAGTCGTTCCCTTTCTGTGTTTAATTTGTTTAGAGTTTGTGGTCACGTTGATGATGATATCTTCATACAAGAGCTGTGTTCATTACCAAATTCCCTCCTTAAAATAGATTCCCAGATATAGAATTTATATCATTAGATATAAAATTTTCAAAGCTTTACTTCCATATTATGAAAATATTGCAAAAGAGGTTGCACTATTGACATTTCCATTTGCAACCAATAAGAAAGAGTGCTTTGCCACATGTATTGGTTTCCTAATGCTGTAGTAACAATCTGCCGCAGACTTGGGGCCTTAAAATAACACAAATATATTCTCATGATTTATCAAGACCAGAAATCCAAAATCAGTTTCACTGCAATAAAATCAAGGGGACTGTTTTAGTCAGCTTTTTTCCCTGCTGTGACTAAAGGACCCGACCCAGCACAATTGTAGAGGAGAAAATGTTTATTTGAGGGCTCGATCTTCAGAGCTCTCAATCCATAGACAGATGGCTCCATTCCTCAGGGCTCCAGGTGAGACAGGAACAGCATGGCAGAAGAGTGTGGCAGAGGGAAGCAGCTTATGTGGTAATCAGGAAGTAGAGAGAGAAAGAGCTCTCCACTTGCCAGAAACAAATATATACCCCAAGCCACACTCTAATTCCCATATCCTCCAGCCACACCTTACCACTTCAGTTACCACTCAGTTAATCCCTATCAGGGAATTAATCCCTGATTGGGTTAAGACTCTTACAACCCAATCATTTCTCCTCTGAACCTTCTTGCGTTGTCTCACACATGAATTTTTGGGGGGACACCTCACATTCAAATCATAACAAGGTCAGCAGAACTTCCTTCAGGAATTTCTAGAGGAGGATCTATTTCCACACTTTATCTAGTTTCTGAAGGTCACCTGCATTTCTTGGCTCTGACCTCTCATTGCTCCAACTTCTTGCTTCCACTCGCACATCTCCTGTTACTTTTCTGTATACAGAGCTCTGTCTTCCTAGTATGAAGACATTTATTACATTTAGGGCCTGCCTGGATAATGCAGGATAAACTCCCCATCACAAGATCCTTAATTTAGTCACATCTGCAACACCCCTTTTGCCTTATAAGGTAACATTCATAGATTCCAAGGATTAGAATATAATCCTAACATATCTATTATATACATCACATATCTTTAGAGGTCATTGTTCAGCCTACCAAACTACCTATTGCAAACATCATGTATTGCCATTTTTCCTTTTTTTGGACTAATTTGGTGGGTGGGACATAAGACATCAATGACAATTGAATTTGCGTTTTTTGATTTTAGCCATTTAAGTTTCCTCTTTTATAACTTGCTTGCTCATCTATATATATCTATTGGGATATTAGCACCATGCTTTTCAAATTAAGCATACTTTTTATAATTAAAGAACATTAACCTTTAGTTTGTTTGTCATGTATATTGCAAATTTTTTCTGCCAAATGATTAGTATTTTAATGTTTGTGTTTTCAGCAGCTATTTTTCTGTTCTATCCTTCCTATAATTTATTTTTTGATTTATATTGTTTTCTCTTTACAGTTCTATGAGTTTTGACAAGTGAATAGAATTATAGGGCTGTTCTGTCTGTTGACTGTGGTGGTGTTTATGCTCTTCCCTAGCTTGATTTTTGTTTAATTATGGTAGGATAAGAGCAAGGAGGGCTATAGAAAGAAAAATTTAATGTTATCTAATAGAATTTGTAACTTTTATGATTTCCTTCAATTCTTTTAACTTTATCAAGTATTTCCCATCTAGAGATTATTTTGTGCTTTTATGGTCTTTTTATATTATGTTTCATTTTTTAATCCATTAAAATTTATTTTGGTGTTCAGTAAGATGAGATTCTAAATTGATTTTTTCCCAAATTGCTAAAATATTGTCCTGGTATCACTTACTGAATAATCCATTTCCTTCATGCTGTTCTATGATTACTCCCCAGGGAGATATTTAACAGTATAATTTTTGAAGGCTAAATAAACTATTGTGGTTTCTTAAATACTGAATTAACTTGTTCTAAAATGCAAAAAAAAAAAAAACTTTACTAACTTAGAGTCTTTATTATTAATTTTTAATATAACCTAGATTTCCAGGCCAAAAAATAAATTAAAAGCATTTGGTTGTTTGAAGTCATACTTTTTTTTTTTTTAATCAGTTTTACAGTGGAAAAAGTAGTAAGTTCAGTCAACTAACCAAGTGTTATCCATGGGATTTCAGGGAATTTTTGTGTGAATTTTTTAAATAGGTGATGGATGACGTATAGGTGCATACGTGTTCATGCTTGTGTGCTTATGTATGTGTGTGTTGTTATTTGCTTAAGCCCTTGCTCCTGGAAGGGTGGTCATTCAACCAGTAGCATCAGTCTCAGCTGAAATCAGGATATCAGCCCCCACCCAATTATTTGAATGTTCATTTTAACAAGATGCATCCATGACTTGTATGAACACTGAAGTCCAGGAAGCACTGGCCCTACTGCTAGACTTGGCTAGAGCTCCCACTCTGATGAATGGTCTATTCAAAGCAAGCCTTTTTAATCTTAACAAAGGGGCAGAGAGCCTCCTTATATTTCTTTCAAAGGAATTGAGAGGCATTGAGGCAGTTCTTAGGACAGTTGTTTGGTTCCCCCACTCAACTTAAGGAGTTCACTGGTTATTATTCTTATGCTCCCCTGTTGATGAGATTCACTCACTTGCTTGGACTCTCTTCTTTCATTCCTTTAATCTTCTTTTTTTTTTTTTCACCTTTAATACTTATTGGCTACTGTTTTCTATAACTTCCTGGTGAAATTTTATAAGGAGATTGTCTGACTGTCCTAATTATTCACCTTGCTGTATTAAACAGAGCTTCGTGTGCCTGTTTTATTACCACCAATCTGTGCATTGTATGCCCGCAGGTGTGTTGAGGTCCCACCACTGGGAGATTTATCACCAAGAATAATGCAATCTCAGGACTGGGGCTGTAGCTCAGTGGTAAAACACTTTCCTACCATATGTGAGTCATTGGGTTCAATCCTCAGCACCACATTAAATAAATAAATAAATAAATAAATAAGTATTGTGTCTGTATATGACTAAAAATAAATAAATAAAAATAATAACTCAGTCTCCCTTAGGGACCCAGGGGTGTAGAACACCTAATGGTTGTTATACAAGCTCTTTCCATACTTAAAGAAGATGTCACTGCAATTCGTCGCAGGATAAGATTGTAGCTCTGTCCTAGTTATGAATTTGTTGAGCCATTCATAACTTCTTCCTTATGTACTTTTGTGTGCGGTTGGCAAAAATTTGACTATCCCGATTAATAAGGAGTCACGGAGCACTCAGGAAACACAGTGAATGCACTATTCCACTCATAAATCAAACCCATTCTTGTCCACCACAGGTCATCATTTGCCCAGTAAAACCAATCATATGTAAATATTTTACCTATTCCCTTAACCCTGGTCTTGTGTGTTTGATTCTTAAGCTAGTCCCTGAGTTTGGGTTTTTTTTTTTTTTTTAGTTTGCTTGTTTTTTTGTTTTTTAACTTCATTCCACACATAAGTTAGCATCTCAGCCACTCCAAGCTGTTTTCCTATCAGGGGCACAAGAGTGAGAGTTCCAGGTGACTGAGCTCTACTTCCACAGTCCAATTCCCAAGGGCTTGTCTCAGATCCAGGAGTCACTTTGGCCAATTAGAATCCAGTAATTGGTGGCCATTAACTGAGCATCTTCCAACTTGGGAATGAAATAAAAGGAGATCTAGTCCCTCCCTTGAAGAGCACATTATTGACTAAGAAGATAACTAAACCACAGTAAAGAGAAAAGCAATTGGACTAGCAAGGGTTTTTACCTAGAGGAGAAGAGATAGGAGACCAGGAAGTTTGAGTAAAGAGGGTGCTTACCTTAACCTTACAATGCTCACAAGTAAACTGACAAAGTCCAGTCCACCAACTGGCTCATTTGTTTGTACATTCACTTAGCAAACATTATTGAGCACTCAGGGTCATCTAATCCTCATAATACTGATGATAACATTATTTCCAGTTTACAGATGAAGAAACTGAAGACCAGAGAAGCAAAATGGTTTGCCCAAAGAAAGACGAGAGAAGGGGGCGGTGAATGCAAGAAGTGTGGGTACACATGCAAGCATCTCAAGGATGTGTGTAATTAAAACAAAAGATCTAAGATTGATGTCAACAGTGTTCCATAAGGTGAGGAGAAATTTGGTGGGATTCACAATGTATTCAAAGAAATAATGTTTAAAGTATTCCCAATTTATCAAAAGACATAAACCCAGATTCAAAAAGATGACAGAACATCAAAAGGACAAGTGCCAAGAAATCCATAGCATGACCCAAAGAAGTCAAACTTCTGAAACTAAAGACAAAGTCTAGAAAACAGTGAGGGGGAAATCATTCATTGTCTATAAGGAAAAAACAATTCTCATGATAACAGATTGATCACGAGAAACCACAGGGTCCAAAAGGAAGGCACACAACATTTTCCAAGGACTGAGAGGAGTGAACTGTCAGCTCAGAATTCTGTATTTGTGAAATCATCTCCAGGAATGAAGGAGAAATCAAGACATTCTCAGATGAAGGAAAGACTAAGAGACTTTGTTGGAGTAGACCTACCCTAAAAGCATAGCTGAAGGGACCTCTCTAAACAGAAAGGAACTGATAAATGAAGGAAACTTAGAGCATCAAGAATGAAGAAAAAACATTATAAGAGATAAATACAATGGACTTTTCTTCTCCTGTCGAGTTTTCTAAATTATGTTTGACAGTTGAAACAAAAATTATAACACTATCTAAGTGATTCTAGAAGTATGTAGAGGAAATGTCTAAGACAATTATAAATAGGAGAGGGTATAGGGACATAAGGGAGGTTAGACTTCTATAATTCACTCAAGCTGATAAAATGCTGGCACCAGTAAACTGCTGTAAGTCATGTACATGAAACGTAATGCTTGGAGCAATGAACAGTTGATTAGTTCTGAGATACTCCCAGGACTCCTTAGTCCCCAGCACTCTAGCCTGCCCTGGACATGGATCAAACAGATTCCAAAGACTAGAGAATGTCCTCAAATGAAGTTTCAGGTGCTTGCAGAAGAAAACCTTATGTGGATAAGGGAATGGTGAGGACCATGGCAGGGCACCAACAGAAACTATGAAGCTAATTTCCTTCCTTTTGTTTTTAAATGAAAAAGAAAATGTCAGCTCACAGAATAACTAAAATAAATGATTGCATCAATTATAATTCTCCTCTTATGTTCTCCTCCTTTGCTGCCATTGCCACCTCCCCTGCCTTCTTCTTCCTCCTCTTCTTCCTCCCCTCCTCTCTAAGCTCTGCTCTGAGCAGTTCTTCATGTCTTCATGGGTCAATGGCAACAAGGTCACCAGGACAACTTCAGCCTTACATCATCTTCACATTTATCAATCCCTTAAGAAAGAGCTTCACTTTCCCAAAAGCTTCAACAAAAGTATCACTGGACCAGTGTAAGATACCGGCCCATACATTATAAGGATCACAGAGATTAAATAAACTGGTTTGAAAGTCCAGAATTATTTATGTACCTAGGAACCTTGGAGTTTGGGGTTATAACTCCATAATAACAACATAGATACAATGGGGAAACAGAGATCTAGAAAGGGGTAGAGATTTGCTCAAAATCACATGTGCTTTGTGAGCAATCAATAAGAGAACGACAGGCAACCCAACCAGAAAATGGCCAAAAGTTTTGAATGAGCACTTCACTGAAGAATATATATACCCAAATGATCAATAAATATACGAAAAGGTGCCCAACCTCTTCACTACTCAGCAGTGAAAAAGAATGACGTATTGCTACATACAACCTAAATCAATCTCAGAGACATAATGCTGAAGATACCAGACACAAAAGTGTGTGCACTGAATGATGCCATTTATATAAAACTCAAGCACAGACAAAATTAATGTATGTAATTAGAATTCAGAGTAGTAGATATTCTTGAGAAGGCAATGATGAAAAGAGGGCACAGACAGCAATGAGTATTTGAAGTACTGATTGTATTCTATTTCTTTAACTGGGTGCTGGTTACATGGGTGAGTTCAATTTGTGAAAATTCACTTTTGTACACTTTTATGAATTTAAGATATATAGTCAGCTCAGTATGCATGGGGTTTGGTTCCAGAATCCCTAATAGTTATCAAAATCTTCATACACTTGAGTTCTTTATATAAAATGATGCAGTAATTGTATATAACCAATGCATATTTTCCCACATACTTTAAATCATTATAAAAGTTAATATCATGTAAATGCCATATAAATAGTTACACTGTATTTTTATGGCATCATAATGAGAAAAAAGTTTCTATGAATTCAGTACAGGTGCAATTTTTTAAGTTGTAGATGGATATAATACCTTTATTTATTTTATTTGGTGCTGAGGATCAAACCCAGTGCCTCCCATGTACTAAGCAAGTGTGCTCTACTATGGAGCCACAACCTCAAACCAAATTCAGTACAGATTCAATTTTTTTTTTAATATTTTATTTATTTGTTTTAGTTGTACACAAAGCTTTTATTTTTACGTGGTGCTGAGGATCGAACCCGGGCCGCGCACGTGCAAGGCGAGCGCTCTGCCGCTGAGCCACAACCCCAGCCCAAGATTCAATTTTTAAAAAAACATTTTCTATCCACATTTGGTTCGATCTGCAGGAAGTGGAACCTACGGATACAGAGGCAGACTCCCTTTTTTTTTTTTTTTTTTTTTTTTTGCAATTCAAAAACAAAAATTTAAGCCGGGCGCGGTGGCGCACGCCTGTAATCCCAGCACTTTGGGAGGCTGAGGCAGGAGGATTGCGAGTTCAAAGCCAGCCTCAGCAATGGGGAGGCACTTAGCAACTCAGTGAGACCCTGTCTCTAAATAAAATACAAAAAAGGTCTGGGGATGTGACCCAGTGGTCGAGTGCCCCTGAGTTCAATCCCCAGTACCAAAAAAAAAAAAAAAAAAAATTCAATGAAAAAAAAAATCCATCCCATTAATAGAACAACTAAAACTTGGAAAACCAAGGCCTTTGTTCCCAGCCAGAAAGTTTTCCACCAAATTCTTCAACACATCTTCAGGGTCCCCTTTAACCAGACCCAACCAAAACTAATTGCTCTTGTGTTTTAGTCTGTGGGAGGGTGGGGTCCCTGGTCTCCGTCATAAGCATGTGAAGGCAGCTTCCATCCTGACCTGCATCATTCCTATAGCAGCCCTTTCTACCCTCCCCGCTCTGTGGGAGATGGCTGCCAGGATTTTAGCCTCCCTTTCACCAGTTCTTTCTCTTCTGGGATTTTCTCGAGCCAAATGTTCTTTGAGTCTTTGGCCAATTTTGCTGAGCTTTTTCCAACTTCTGTTTAATTCCTTCAATGGGTAAAAGTGTTCCAGATTCAGGATGAACAGATGGATGCTTGAGAAATGAAATTCACATAGTCATTATGGACACTTGGTGCTCAGTACAAGGTCATATTATAGAATACTCTAGAATTCAGGGCTATAGGAGAGTCCCAAGTCCTTAGGACACTTGGGATCTTGTGCCTTCAGGGCCCCAACTATGGGTGGGCTACAGTCAGGAAACCACCTTCTCTTTGTTAGTCTCCTTGAGGCAACAGCACCTATTTCTAGAAGAATATTTGAAACTGGAATTGCGGGTTAGTTGAATGGCCAGAGTGCTGAGGCCAGGATGGGTGGTCACTCCAAGATGTGGTCAGAGGTCCATCCATGGCCCCATGCAGTGGATCAACATTCAGTTTTTGGCCACCAACCTAAGTTTCTCTCACCGGGAAACATATCAAGTTCTGTGTCAGGACAAAGGTATGCAGATACCCTGGCAAAATATACCCAAGCAGCCACTCTGACTCCAAATGAAAAAAGATGTGGGTTTTGGCTGGTGGAAATGGCACTTTCTCCCAAAATCCAAACCACTTCATAGTAAATTTTCAAATCAAGAAATAGCTTTTAGCAATAGTTGGGCCTAACAAGCTTCAGGGTCACTCCAAGTTTGTTTCAATCTCTCCTTCTTAGCCACTGAGAAACCTGCTCCCCAGGCCCACACAACCCTTCCCTTGGCCCCAGACCTACCTACTTGTCCAGCCCCTTAGGTGCACATAACCTTAGTGCTGACTGTCCCCCATCCCTCATCTCAGGCACAGTGAGGCCCAACCAAGTTGCCATGCTCTAGGCTTCTGGAACCCTAATTCCACTGGTTCCCAGGTCAAGGTCACCCAGATGCACACACTGAGATAAGGATTTGAGTGCAAGGTCAATGTCAGGGGGAAGTGAAGGCAGGAAACATCTGTGGGAACACTGAGGATTGAAAGAGGTAGAGAAGGGAGGCAAATAAAGGGACATGTTATCAAGTAGGCAACCACTGTGGGCACTGACATCTCAACCCAGGTGAGGAATCCTGGAAGACACCTCAGGGTCCTCTGAACTGAGTGTGAGGAAGCTGCCCTCATTGGTCTGGCCTGCCTCCTTCTCAGTAGTTCTTGGACACTAAATTTAAAATTTTACTTTTAATTGACACAATAATTTATACAAATTGATGGGGGTGCAATGCAATGTTTTGATATAGACGTACATTGTGTAATGACCGAGTCAGAGTAATGAGCACTTGGTTGCTCAGCACACAGGTCACACCTGCCCTTAGACCAGAAAAAGAAGCCCTCGGTCACAATCATTCATTATAAGCAGCATTGGGGTGCAGAGGTAAATGCTGTGGTGATGTGGACAGGGCACTGAGAGCCTCTGCTACAGTCTTCATAATCAATATCCTAGTGTCCTGGCCTCAGTGTGCACAGAGGACTAATCAAGGACTTGCTCCTCTACTTGGCTGTGCCATGGGGACAGAAAGGAGGATCAGGCTCCAGCCTTGAGCAGAGCACCCCCACAATGGACTTATAAAACTCACACATACAACAAGAGCAAGACTATCGATAGCCAAAGGCTCTGGTCTAACAAGTGACCCTTACAAACATGCCCCACAGGGGACCAAGCATGGGAAGAAAACCCAATGGAGGTGAAATCCCAACTGGGCCTTGAGGAATGCACAGAATTTGGACAGGCAGCAGGAAGAGTGGGGAGAAGGTGCAGAAGGGGCGAGGGGATGAGCAGGGCCAAGGAGTGGGTCGAGCAGGCCGGAGTGAGGGTATGGGTACGGCTAGCTGTGTGCAGGGCTGCCAAAGCAGGTCACAGACAGTTTAACAGATCAGCCAAATGTGCACCCGCCCCCACTCCACACGTGGCACTGAAAGCACAGATGTCCATCTGGTTAATGGTGCTTTCTGTTACGGTTATAATTTTGTACAAATTCAAAGGTAAAGCTTTATCAGGCCGTGATGAAATGGCAGGGATTTGGAAAGTAGATTTGATTTTATAGTGATAGGATCCATTGAAGTTTATTGAGCAGGAGAGTGGCAAGATGAAAAAATTATTTAAATCTGTAAGTGTACCTCTACTAGGAGGAAACAAAGTGTCTTCCAACGACTTTTATTCCTGGTGAGGCATCTCTTCCTTTCTCTGGTGAGCATTCACAGTTGGTTCCCTCAGTTCACCCCTGCATTTCTACCTCAAGGCAGTATCTGACCAAAAAAGATGGGATCCCCTGAGAAAGGCAGAATTGAAGTGCCTGGGAATGAACCCCTTGGCAGCAACCTTCACCCAGAGGGGTCAGGTACAGGTGGGAAATCCCCAGCTTCCTCATCCCTCAGGAGACAGTCCTGATACAAGGCCCATACATTCACTCAGAGGCCCCCAACAAGACTAGACCCTGGTTGCCTGCTTGTCAAATAACATGCTCTTTGTTTGTTTCCTCCCTTCTCTGTCTCATTTCTCTACTCTTTTTAATGACTTACCTCCCTAAGAAACTCCTTGGATCCAAACTATTGTCTCAGGGTCAGGTTTATTGCATAGGATATGTTTTAGTCATCTTTTTTTTTTTTGTTGTTGCTGTGATCAAAATACTTGACAAGAACAACTAAGAGGAGGAAAAGCTCACTTGGGCCTCATGGTGTCAGAGGTCTCACCATAGACTCCATTGCTCTGGACCCAAGGTGAGGCAGCAAGCACATCATGTGGAAAAGGCCCAGCAGAGAAGAGCTCCTCAGCTCATGGCAGGGTCAAGAAGAAAGAGGGAAATGGAAGGGGAAGGGGCCTCAGGAAGACAACTTCCAGGGACCCACTCCTTCCAGTCTTGCCCCACCTCTTACAGCTACCACCCAGTCCATCCATTCAACTGGGATAGACTGATTAGGTTACAGCTCTCATAATCCAATCGTTTCCCCTCTGACTATCCCTGCATTAACAGGAGGTATTGAGGGACACCTCATATCCAAGCTGTAACAGGGTGGTGCTGGTCAAAGATAACATATGCATGCAGCTCCAATATGAGAATTATCTGGGAGTAGAAATATTTAATATCCTTTTCTAGATCTGGGGAGACTGATTGGAGGGGTTTTCAGAGCAGGTTAATGGAGTTTGATGGCACAGAACACTAAGAAGGGTAGTCAAGTGTTTTCCTCTTTCTTTCTGATTCAACAACTCAAATACACCATGTTAAGGGAAGAACATCTTTAAGTAGAACTCCTGGGCACCAAACCAGAGAGTTAATTGAGGCAGAGCATAAATTGCCAGATGGAGATGTAGCACCTGCCCCATTTCTGTGTATCCTCAGATTCCCATCCTGCTGCCCCCAGTAGCCATCCCTGCTTCTTCACACTGATACATCCCCTGGTTCCCCAACTGCAGCCATGCTCCACTCTGCCCCACAGTCCACCAGCATCTACCACTCTCTCTCCAAGAATCCACATGCAATAATCTCAAGAGAGATGGAGTCTTATCCACAGCCTTGTTCTTTCTACTGTAACATCCTCACCAAGTTGCCAGTGCCCACATCTCTGCTTCCAGAGTGTGGTTTTTGTTTGTTGGTTTTTTTTGGTTCTGGTGGGTTTTTCTCCCACAAAACATGCTGGGAGTGCCAAAGGATCCCAGGATGGACTGTGGAGAGCTGGCGGGTAAATGTGCAGCTCCCTGGCTCCTCAGACAGGATGACTTTGAGGTACATGATCTATATGGTCCACCAAGGCTCCCCAGTTGGACTGAGCCCCAGTTACCCCATGAGAATTAGATTTACAACACATCCTGTTATGGACTGACATCCCTTCCCTGTCTCAATTCCCATTCCCCAGTCAGTGTGTCCTGTGATCACTTCCCAAGCAAATTACTTACTTATGTTAAGTGAAATAAGCCAAACTCAGAAGGTCGAGGGTTGTTTGTTTGCTCTCATATGTGGAAGCTAAAGAGGAAAAAGAAAAAGAAAGTGTGTGGGGGGCGGAGGTGTGGATCTCATGGAAAGGGACTAGGAGGAGGGAGGAGGGGAGGAAAAGGAAAAATACAGGGAAATGATACTGTCCAAACTATACTTTTATATTGTGTGTATGTACAAATATGTTAACAACAAATCCCACCATTATTCAACTATAATGTACCAATAAAATATATGGAAAAAATGATCGATTCATTTAATGATGCAAAAACAGCATCATGTTCTTAAAGTTAAAAGTTCAATAACTATGGGTACATCATAGCTATTATTTCAAGAGTTTTGTACAAGTCAGGAATTTGATCTGGGTGACCAGCCAATGAGGTGGGGTTTATCCCAACTCACAGATGAAAAGGCTGAGGTTGAAAGAATTTTTAAAACTTGCTCAAGTTCATAAAGAAAGTGGGATTGAGACTTAATCCCCATTTGACTCAAAATTCAGTTCTGATATCCCCACACAAAACTATCTTTCTAAATAAAAATTAACATTTTTATAAGAGATGATGGTTATATCCTGAAATTTACAGGGAATTGCTCTTTTCCTACTTTCCTACCTTGGGAATTCCTCCTTCCACACTCAGCTCAAGCTGGGAAGCATTCTCTGGCCCTCTCCTCAACCCCACACTGGGGCTACAGAGGGGTGTCTACAAGCAACCAGTGACAGGCACGCCTGGCATCTTAGGAGATTCGGTCTTAGAGTTATGTTTGGGGTCTGGCTCCCAGTTTTCATTTCATGTTTTTAAAAAACAATTCGGGATTAGTCAATGAGTTCCCAGGCTCTCCTGAATTTAGATCCTGGCTGTGTGTAGTTATGAAGTTCTGATATAAATGCCACCCTTTCCACAGGACAGCTGACTCAACTGGACAGTCTGCACTCAGGGACTTCAGGCCCTAGAATGTTCAGGTCTCTGAAGTTCCCCAGGCCTGGCTTCTTATCCCTGGGAAGGGGAGCAGGATGAGGCATTTCAGGTGGAGATGCAGCTACAGACCATGATTGATTATTGGAGAAAAACCAAGTTAGACTTCCTTTATAATGGCAGGAAAGTAAGTCTTAAAAAAGATTTCTAAAAATTGTTAAATGCAAAAAAATGTCTGGGCATCCTCTAAATTTGGGGAGATGTCAATCTCCTGGGATGCAAACCACCCTGATGTCTCCACACTGATACTGTTCTGGGGGGAGGAGAGCTGTAGATGCCAGCTGGGAAGCTGAAAGAGGCTTGTCAAACTCAGGACTGGCTGGAGTCCCTGTAGGAGCGAGGATGAAACATCCTATTCACCTGCCCTGCTGGCTGCCCCTGGGAGGCCATGTCTGCCATGAATCATGTATGGAGTTAGGCCCCACCTGATGAGAGTTAAATGTGGAGAGTGGCAGAAGGACACAGGGGAGGGGCAGGGATTCCAAGTAGATCCACCAGGTCCCTAATCCTCTCTATTTCCCTACAAATTTCCCCAACTGGTGCCTTCAAGCAACTGAGACCCATTTTGTTTACTTCAAAAACAAAAGCGAAGTCCTACGCCACCATTAGGGCATTTCCCTACTTCCTATCACCTGCAGACCCCACCCTCAATCCTTGGAAGTCCCAAAGCTGCCAATTCCTCTGTCCTGCTAAAATCTCGTGTGTTAGGCAATGCAAGAATGTGCAGAGATGAACTAATTCGATTATGAGAGCTGTAATCCATTTGATGGATTAATAATTTGACTGGATTACTGGGTGGTAACCATAGGTAGGTGGGGCATGGCTGGAGGAAGGAGGAACTGGGGGTGGGCCCCCGGCTATATACGGCCCCTTCCTCTCACTCTCTCTGCTTCCTGGTTGCCATGAGTTCAGCAGCTTTCCTCCACCATGCCCTTCCATCATGATGTCCTGCCTCGCTGCAGGCCCAGATCAATGGAGTCAGACAACCATGGGCTGAACCTCTGAAACTATGAGCCCATTGTAAACGTTTTCGCTTCTAAGTTGTACTGGTCAGGTATTTTGGCCACAGTGACAAGAAGTTGACAAACACGCACATACATCCTCTTCCAGTCCTGTTCATTGAAAATTATCCCAGACTTTTTAATCAGTTTGAGCTTCCCCGGTCTTAAGATACAGTGGCCCAGGAGACAGTGAGCTGGGAACTGTTACACTGGGAAGTTAGGAAGTGATAATGTCTTTCCATCTTCGCCTGGAAATGCAAAGCCTAAATCAAGGAAGTGATGCATTAATGGCAGGACTCCAAGCATGTGTCAGGCCAATGGGAGAGCTATATTGGGGTGATATAGTCCCTCTGGAGTTATCAGCAAGGCCAGTTGTTCTAGAACTGGAAAAGTGGCAGAAGCACAGCTCCCTTTTTACGCTTACACAAGCTCTCCAAACTAGAGTAGATGCTCCCCTGGGACCCAGGCCCATCAGACTGTGGATGCTGAGTCAGGGGATTCCATAATAGGGGTGGAAGGATGAGGTCAGATGTCCAAAACATGCAACAGCTGATTAACTTGCAATTAGTGTGAGAATTCCCTTCCTTAGTTTTTAGTAAATTTTTATTCAGATTAAAATCAAGTCAAGGCCAGTGGCAAGAATATCTCTTTGTGATTCCACAGCAGGCAAGTGCCTTAAGTGAACAGCCAGAAAAAAAAAAAAAAAAAAAAAAAAATTATCTTCAGATCCTGTTTCCAAGCCAAGCAAATGCCTTCTTCATTCAAGAAGAAAAAAGCACAGATAAGCTGCACTTCAACTCATAAGCCATGACTAGAAGAGTGGACCTGAAATCAAGAAAAATCAAGCACTGCGGATTGGTTCAGGATGGCCAATATCACTGCCTAGTCTCTATAACCACCAGCATCACCAAAGGGAGGTGCTCCTCAGCTCCATCACCACCATCCTGATGGGGATCTCCCTGTTTATCATTATCATTTCTATGATTTCACCATCCTCTTTCTCTTCATGACCAACACCATCACAATAACATACGTCATCTCCCTCATTCCACTCATCATCAGAGATCAGCTCATGTAACCTCCATCGTGAAATTTTCCCAGCCCATCTTTGCAGGCACAGTTGATTGCTCCAAAATGGCATGTTCTTGGAAGGTTGTTTGTATATTTCTCTCTCTCACCAGGCTGTAAACTTCTCAAACACGGAACTAATTTTCAACCTTTGTTTCCCTAGCTCCCAGAGAGTGCCTAGAATATAGTAGGTTTTCAATATTCATTTACAGAATAAAAGATTGAATGAGAAGACACTGAATAACATGGACATTAGCTCTGCCTCTGACTTCTACTTTCCAGCTCCAAGTGAACCCATCCCTTTCTCTCCACCTAACCCTATGGCTATGGTCCTCAAACAAACCATCATACCTGTGTCCTCTTTTACCCATCTCTCAACCTCCCAGGAAGTGGTGAGTTCAAAGTATGCCCTGTCTTGATTATTGGAGGAGAAAAAGCATCTGCAGGAGGTATTTGAAGATAAACACCAAAAAGGCTTGAGAACAGCCTGGAATAGAAGATGAACTTGAAGGAGGAGCTAGGTGACCAGCAGGCTGCTGGTGATAGTGACAAACAAGATAGTCAAAAGAAGGCCTGAGGACAGGATGGGAAAAGGCAGAGTCCAGTTGAGGAAAAGTTGACGTTAGGAAATCAAGGGTATTCAGGTGGAGAGTTCCAACGGGCCAGTAGAAATACAAGACATGAACCTTAAGAACAGTGGTATGTCATAACTGGGCATGTAGAATTTGGTGTCAAATACACTGAGATGAAAATTGAGAGCATAATATATTATCCATAACAGAGTCCTAAGGACAGAAGGGTTAGCAGAGGAAAGCAGCAGGGCCACAAGTGGGCTTTGGAGTCACCCTTGCATATTTGGAGGAAGAGCAGTGAAGAGAGGCTTCTATGGATAATTCAGCATAGCTGTGCCATGGGAGCCTGAAGCCAAAGAAAAATCAGTAATACTATCTGATCTTTATTTAAAACTTTTATATTTTATTCATCATGGATTTTGGTATTAATTTGCATTGTTTTAAATATTTCATTAAAATGTTATTTATCTTGAGAGACAGGAGAGGATGTAACTGTCCAGCCACGTCCTTCTCAAGAGAAGGAAGCAGCTGAGCCCAGTGGTCTGAGCACACGTGCTAGGTCCAACCATTTCAGATTGAAGTCCTGGTCTGGCATCTCCTAGGTGTGTGATCTTGTCAAGTCACTGCACTTCCCTAGCCTGGGTATCCTCACCTGAAAAATAACACCTTCCTGGCACAGTGTCGCACTGCCCTACATAAGTGATTCCTAAGGATCTGTCCCCATCCCCAAGCACATAAGAGGATGCAGAGGAAAACAGAAGACACTGAACAAGGAGGAAAGGGGAGAAAGGCAATGCAGCAGGAAACCAGGCTCCTCTCCACATCTGACAGACGCACAGACCTAGACAGAATTGGCACACCCTGTTACCATCCACAGTTTATATCCTGCATTCACTACACTCTGCATTTTTAAAATATCCATGACTTCCTTCCGTCCGTGTAGGGGGTGAAGAAACTAAACCTTTCCACAAGGCAGAGAAGGGAGTGCTCAGGGTCAGCTGGAGCATGGCTACTCTTTGACTCCGTCTACTCTCCCACCCTGGTCCTCAGGATCATGTCACAGTTCCTAGCTAGCCTGTCTCTCTGAGAACTGGGCAGAGGCCAGTAGGGGAGAGCAATTCTGCCATCACTTCCTCCCAACCCTCTCTTTTCAGAAGACTGTAACTCCGCAGCGTGTTGTTCCCTGGTGGAAAAATGTCCATGTTTGGTGTCTGCCCACAGGAGAATCTCTATGGAAAGTTTGAGAAAGATTCCCTCTGGCTGGGAATGTGAAAAAAGCCTGTGCTTTTCCCATTTGGAGGGGGCGGGGGAGAAAGAAAGAACATACTTGGGACGTGGTTATTTTAGTCTCAGATTCAAAAGGAGCTGACTTGGACAGTGCTCACTTGGCCTGGATTCCCATCACTTTGTTTGTAAAGGCGGGTGGAGCCAGCCACACAGAGGTGACGCCAACCCCAAAATGCTCGCGTCTCTTCTGGAGAATCGTTTTTTTTTTTTTTTTTTTTTCTTTTTTATTAGATATAGATTACAAACAGCCAAGTGCAAAAGAATCATGTACACAGCTTGATGAATTTTTACTTAAGTATATAACCATCTATTATCCAAATCAGGATACAAAACATTTCTAGTGTCCCATAGAACTCCCTCGTGCCTCTTCCCATGCAATACTCAACCTCCCTCACACACATCAGAGCTAACTTAAAAAATTAGTTTTTCAGGTCCTTAAATTTCGTATAAGTGGAATCAAGAAGTGATGTACACTTTCACATCTGGTTCTTTTCACTCCACAGGTCTTGGGGATTTGTCCATGTTATCACATATTATATTAGTTTGCTAGGGCTGCCATAACAAAATACCACCGACGGTGTGGCTTAAACTACAGAAACTTCTTTTCTCACAATTTTAAAGGCTTAGTAATCTGAAATCAAGGTGTGGGCAGTGCTGATTTCTTCCGAGGCCTCTGTCCTTGGCTCATGTGGCTGTTTCCTATCTTTACCTGGTCTTCCCTCTTTGTGTCTATACCCTAATCTCTTTTCCTTGGAGGGACACCAGTTATATTAAATGAGATCCCACTCTAATGACCTTGGATTAACTTAATTACTTCTTTCAAGATTCTGTCTCTATCAATAAAGTCAAGTTCTGAGGTGCTGGGGTTAGGACTTCAATATACATATTTTATGGGAGACATAACTCAGTCCATAATATTATAATACTGGTTTGTTCTTTTTCTAATTGCTAAAATGTGTTACACTTTGTGTGACTCTACCAGAATTTATTTGTTCTTTCTCTTATCAAAAGGCATTTGAATCATTTCCAGCTTGGAGACTATTGCAAATATTGCTGCTATTAACATCTCTGGTACGTATCTTTTAAAGGAACATACGTAAACCTTTCCAGTACCTATCATGTATACCCAGCAATGAAATTTCTGCACCATAAGGTAAAGGTCTTATGTAGGACTCTTACTTTAGGAGATCCTGACAAGCAGTTTTTTCAGTGTAGTTGCATAATGTACTTTTACACTTCCACAAGCAGCGTCTGAGAGGTCTAGTTGTTCTACATCTTTGACAACACCAGTATTGTTATTCCTTTTTATCTTAGCCTCTCAAAAAAATCCAAAAGATGGTTTCAGAGCAAATCCATCTGCAAAATCGATACTCCTGGCAATTGTGTGGAGCATTTGCTGCATAAATCCATGGATAACCTCAATTATGCCAAGAGTTCTGGCATCTACCTCTGTCCCACCCCTGATCAGGAAGGAAAATCCCTATTTTGGGATTTTTCATGAGAAGGCTCAGAGTGTTGGGGGGAGGTTGGCATGTCATAAGGAACTACGGGAAGCCCACGGCCAGGAAGTAACTAACCAAAGGAGCCAGGAGGATGGAAGGAAGCAAAATCCAGGGTGTTGCTGTTCACCTGGGGAATGATGGCTACATTTGTACCTGTCAGGGAGAGAACTTAAAAGAGCCTCTGGGAATCTGTCTAATGTTTCCTGAATGACAGTTCTGGCTAGTCTTTGATGAGAAGGAAATTCTTAAAGTCTCTCATATCCAGGCCCCAGTAGAAGGCATCTCAGAGTAGATCCTTTAAAACAGATTCAGGATGTTAACTTCTATTCCCCCAGGTGCTTCCACTGTGCCATCTGCCTCAAGGCTGGAAACCCTCGTGGAGTGTCATTTGCCTGGGTTATGACACTTCCTAATATCTTCCCATTGTCCAGGTTGATGGGAACAGAAAGATAACCCAGGCCTCCAAGTGCAAGTCCAGTCCTTCTGAACCAGCAGCACTGGGGCCTAGTTGGAAAAATACAAAACAAATCCTTATTTCTTATACCAAAAGTAAATCCTTTTGAAGCATATACTTAAGTATAAATGTGAAATCATAAAAGTATTAGAAGGAAAAAATTGGTAAATCTGTTTATAATTCTCAAGTGTAGAGTTTTTTCTAGATCAGTTAAAAATCCAGAAGTCATAAAGGAAATGATTGATAGGTGCAACTACATAAAAATCAAAACCTTCTGAAGGATGAAAAACAGACTAGTAAATCCAAAAGATAAACTGCAAGAAACACATGGCAAGGGGTTAATTCTCCAAATTCTCTCCCCTCCCTCCCTCCCTCTCATAACACTCGATCTTTCTCTCTCTCTCTGTCACACACACACACACACACACACACACAGACACACACACACACACCCCTGTACAAAGACCTTAAAATCTCCCCAGGTCAAAAGATAAGAACAACTTATAAAAGAAAAAATGTCCAATAAATAAAAAACAAATGAATAAATAATGCCCAATGAACATTAAAATTTTTTCAATCTAATCATAAACAAATAAATGCAAACTAAAACATTAAGGTGCCACTTTAAACTGATTATACTGTTAGGAATATAATCACTTAACAGAAGACACCATGGTGATTGACTGGAAAAACAGGTATGTGTGTACACTGTTACTGAGTCTGTATGTGATGGACTCCTTCTGGAGGACAATTGGGCAATGTTACCAAATTTTATAATTCATGCAGTATTTGATCTAGCAGTCCAACAGTTAGCAATTTAACCTTCACATATACTGAAAAAAGTATCTGATACACATGTTCAAAAGTTCATTATAGCTCTGCTGTGTAGTAGCAAAAAACTAGAAGCAATCTCAATTTCAACCAATAAGAAAGTAGGCAATAAATTGTAGTATATTTGCTGAAATGGAATACTATGTGCCTGTTTGTCATGGTTTAGGTATTAGGTGTCCCCCCCAAAAAAAAAACTCAATGTGTGAGACAATTTAAGAAAGTTCAGAGATGAAATAATTACATTATGAGTGGTATGACCTAATCAGTGTATCATTCCATCAATATGGATTAACTGGATAGTAACTGTAGGCAAGCAGGGTATGGCTGGAAGAAGAGGTCACTGAGGGCTTGCTTTGGGGATTTATATTTTTCCCTGGTGAGCAGAGCTCTCTTTCTGCTTCCTGGTTGCCAAGTTTTGGGCTGCTTTTGTCTGCCATGCCCTTCCGCCATGATGTTCTGCCTCGCTGCCCTCCCAGAGCTATGCAGACGGCCAACCATAAACTGAACTTCTGACACCATGAGCCAAAATAAAATTTTCTCCCTTTAGGCTGTTCTTGTCCAGTATTTTGGTCACAGTGATGAAAGCTGATCAAAACACACTGTTAAAGGCAAAAAATAAATAGGCAGACATGAGTGTAGTTATATAAATAAATCTCTAAGGTATATTAAATGAAGAATGAAATTCGCTGCCAGGTGCAGTGGTACATGCCTGTAATCCCAGCAACTTGGGAGACAGGAAGATGGCAAGTTCAAAGCCAGCCTCAGCAACTTAGCCTGAGGCTCTAGGCAACTTAGGGAGACTTTGTCTCAAAATAAAAAATAAAAAGGGCTGGGGATGTGATTCAGAGGTTAAGCACCACCGGGTTCAATCCCTGGTACCAAAAGAAAAAGAAAAAAAAAAAGAAGACAATTTTCTGAACAATGAATAAGCCTTGGTATAAATAAGACATTTGAAAATGTAAATACACCTGAGTAAGGATGTTTAAGTATCTCACGTAACAAGAAACCCAAAGGTGGAGAACCCCGGGTTGGTCGGTAGTGAAGTCATCAAGGACCTATCTTACGCCTTCTCCACCCTGAGGTTGTTTGATCTCTTGTCATCTGTCCCTAGCACAAGTTGCCTGCCTCTGCTCTAAGCACCACATCCACATTCAAGGCAAAAAAAAAAAAAAAAAAAAAAAAGTGGAATGCCAATGAGAACTTGGCTCATGCTTATCTCTTTTATTTCATTGGCTAAAACCATGTCACAAGACTACCCCATCCAGTTGCAAGGATTTCTGTGAAAGTGAGTACTAGCAAAAAAAAAAAAAAAAAAAAAAAAAAAAAAAAAAAAAAAAAAAATCATTACCATGATTAGCTTAGCCAATCATGATTTGTCTTCAGAGGCTGGGCACATAGCTATCCTAGACAAACTCTTCAACCAGAATTATCTGGGTGCTAACCCATATTTTGTTAGAATAAAAATAAATTAATTGTAAAAATGTTTTAAATGAATGGATGGATGAACCATCAAAGAGCCTAGAGGTATGGCCATTGGGTTGGCTTTATTGAGAGCCAAAGATAAATGATAACTCATCTTAACACTAGGTGGAGCAATTTAGTAGCTCTGCCATTAGAGAAGGTGGAATAATAACTCTTAAGAAGGCACATGATCTGATTTAAGCTCCCACATCCTTCCCAAAGGACTACCAAAAGGACCTAGAGTGTAACAATAGCCTGATCTCTTTTGAGTAGATAAATTTGGCTCAGGTCTCTTCCTTCAAAGGATGAAAGACTCCCCCTTGGGCCCAGGTATGTTGCCCTGTCCACAGTGCTGACCAGCCCCAGTCTAGACTGGCACTCCCTACTGGGGAAAGGAATGATCCCACAAATGATGTAGGCCAGGGCAAGATTTAGGTTCTTGTTGTGCTATCATATGTTCTAGCAAGTCTCTTCTCCTGAATGGGACTGCCAACATGTGGATCTGGAATGTCCTCCAAAGGTCTATGTGTTAAAGGCTTGGTCTCCAGTCCATGACACTATTGGGAGATGGTAGAACTTTTAAGAGGTGGGGCCTGGTGAAAAGCCTTAGGTCACTGGAGTCATGCTTTCAAAGAGAATTTGGTACCTCAGTCTCTTCTCCCCCTCTCCTTTTCACTTCTGGCCATGAAGTGAGGTCTTGCTTCACCATGTGCTCCCCACCATGATGTGCTGACTTGCCACAGATCCCCAAACAATGGAACAACCAACCATGGACTGAAAGCTCCAAAACTGTAAGCTAACATAAACCTTTCTTCTTTTTAAGTTGATCATTGCAGGTATTTCGTTACAGTGGTAGAAAGCTAAAAAAAAAAAAAAAAAAAAAAAAAAAAAAAAAAAAAAAAAAACCACAGGGATTCAGTTCCCTCATTTGTAAAATGGGACAAGTGGATCCATGAACGTAAACACCCTTTTCAGGTCCTTAAGGCAGTAGTTCCAGACAAAAACTTCTCTTTCCCCATAGCATCTGTAGGTTTCATTTTCAGAGATTCCGGAAGTCCAACACATCTGCGTCCTTGAGCAGGTATTGAAGCCATTGGATTCATTTATTCATCTAAAAAAAAAAAAAAAAAAAAACAGAAATAATAGGAGAGGAGAATTACCTGGTTTCTACTTCAACAGGAACCCCAAGTGCCCTTCATACTACCAAATCTAACAGACACTCCTTTGTCCTTATCTTACCTCTTTACAACCCCTGACAGTGCCCCTCCCAGCTTCCTCTTCTCTTTGAAACCCCTCCCTCCCCCTTCTTCCTTCCACCTGTCCTCCTTTTCCCCCTTCCCAGTCGCTGCTTCTCATTCTCCTTTACAGAGGTTTCTTCTTCACTCACTCTTCAAATGCCAAGGTTTTTAAGCATACCAAAAAAGATGCTAAGCTTCACTCAAAGCAAGAGGAATGCAAATTAAAACAAATATCAATCATTTTTCATTCATCAGATTAGCAAAACAGGAAGAGTTTGGCAAGGAGAAACAGGCACTCTTATGCAGTGTAGAAGTTTACCTGATGAAACCCCTTCAGAGGTGTAGGATAACTAGGCATAACATTTTAAATGCCTATGAGGATTTATTCCAACAATTTCATTTATAAGAACTTGTTCTAAAGATAAAATCTATAAGACACCTACCCAATGCCCATTCTCTCCTTTACAACAAAACGTGATTTTTGTTTGTTTCTTTGTTTGCTTTTATTTTTTTGTTTTGGTTGATTTTCTGTTTGGTTGATTGGTTGTTTTCTGCTTGGTTGACTGGTTGGGTTTTGTTTGTTTGTTTATTTGTTTTTAATAAGCCAAAAATAATAACCATTTGCAGGCTCCCAAAATAGGAGCAGTTGTTTGACACAAGTCTGGCTAATGAGATGTGGGCAAAAATCATTTGAGGGACCGAGGATGTATGTAGCTCAGTGGTACAACATGGTAAAAAAAAAAAAAAAAAAGAAACAATTTTTTTTTACTTGGGAAATTTTCAGGAACTCTTAAATGGATAATACACTGAACTGGTGATATGCCTTTTTCTCCTTTATTCTCTTCCCTCTAGCCCACTGCATAGAAAGTGGATGTGGTTGCTACATCTGAAGCAGCTATCTTGTGACAACAAGGAAAAAGGTATGGTGAACTACTATGATATAATTGAGCTACTAAACCAATACCAGTACTTATCTACCCCAGATTTTGTTTAAATACCTGTTGTTTGAATATTCTGATACATGTAGCCAAAATTAACACCCAAATGATATTTATAAACACAAGGATATTTTTTGCAATGTTGTTTATATGGGGAAAGCCCAGAAACATATTGAATTCCCGCTTTTAGGGAACTGTTAATTAAATTATGGTATATGTATATGGTAGACTATTATGCAGCTGTATAAAGAGGGAGGTAGATTCTTAATACTAATAAATAATAATATCCAAGATATTTAGTTAAATTTTAAAAGATGTAGAAAAGCAAACATAGTGTGCCAACATTTAAATTAAGTTGTTTTACAGATATAGAACATCTCCAGATAAACATATAAGAAACTGGCCCATGTCTGTGGATAGGGCCAGGGTTACTAGGGATCAGGAGTAAGAGGGAAACTTGCTCGTCACTGTGTGTGCTTTTGTGTATTAGAATGTTCACCATGTGCATATTTTATCTTCCCAAAGATTTGTTGATTTTAATTGTGCTCTGATTTATCCAAAAGAGAGAGAGAGAGAGAAAGAGAGAGAGGAGAGGGAGGTTTTCAGGACTCCTTCTTTTCACTGCATGACCCGCTCCCATGCTCTCAACCACCACAGATACATTAAGGGAACCAAACCTGAACCCTCGGATAAACACCACATTTGTCTACCTGACCACCCACCGGAGCACATGGAGGTCGCCCAGGTAGCCAACTCAACATGGCCAGGCCTGCAACCCTGCTCCTCCACCGTGTTCTCTGTAAAGCGTGCCTTCAGCCAGCAATGCCCACTCAGTGGCCCTGCCATCTGTGAAAGGAGGAATTGCTCCAAGTCCTGCTTTCTTCTCTCTGTCTCAAACTTCCTCCCCCTCCCATCTGGTTTCCTTGGTTTCCCTAGAGAGAACTTGCACCAGTCAGAATCTTCCAGGAGCCTAGACAGAAGTCATACCCATGTTAGGGCCCCTTCCTCACCCACCGGCAGTATGCACACAGTCACTTCAGCCCTTCTAGGCTGGAATTGCCATGGGAAAGGGGGCCATTTTGGTGTCTTTCGCTACTGAATTTCTCCCATTCAAAACAGGAGTCACACAGCAATTGCAGGAATTCAAAGATGGGACCATATCTCACCACTCACATCCAATCATGTCCTCTCCATTCAATTTCCTGCCCAGCCTGAAACCATTCACTTGTCTCCATCTCTGAAGTCACTGTCCTAATCTGAATCTCATCACTTCTCCCTGACCATATAGCCACAGCCCTCATTTGGACTCCCTAAATTCAATGGGGCCCCACAAACATGTCAGAATGAAATATTTAAAATTATAATCTTGTCATGTAGCCTACCAGATAGATAATAGATGGACAGATGGATGGATGGATAGATAGATAGATAGATAGATAGATAGATAGATAGATAGATAGATATGCAAGCAAATAACTATTGCAAAGTCTTCCTGTGAAAAATCAAACCCCACTACACTTCCAAGGCCTCTTCAAGGCCCTCTCACCCCTGCTTCATGCCTCTGAGCCTGTCTCAAAGCCTTGACCTCAACCACATGAAATAATTTATGCTTTCTCAAAAATGTCATTGCTTCAAATCTCTGTGCCTGTACATACAATCATTGCTCTACATGGAACACTCACCATTTCCCACTTCATCCTTTAATTTTCCTTTTAGTTAAACCCTTCAAATACAATTCAAAGGCTACTTCCTCCAGGGAGTACCCTGTGACTATCCAGCCTGACAGAGGAGAACCCCTTCCATTAGAGTCTCCCCTCTGGATCATGAGCTCTTGGGGAGGGTCCGTGTATTATTTGACTTACATCCCTGGAGTTTAAGAAGATTCCTAATAGATGGCAGGTTCTTAGTAAATGTTTGTTGAATGATCAAATAAATGAATGAGTGAATGAGTGGGCTCTTAGTGGAATAAAATGAGATGTGTGAATTATCTGACACCATGCCAGGTATACAGATGTCCCACAAATTTACTTTTGTTCCTTTCTTCCACTTTCCTGTGACCCAATTTCCCCAGGTCTTTCTAGCCCATAGGTACAAGCAGGGTCCCCTTGGCAGTAAAGATGCATATGTCACTGGTGCCTGGCCTCACCTGCTCACACAGGACAACCTGTCCTTGCTCAATGACTCTAAAGTCTCCAAAGGGTCTTCAAATGAATCTATCAGCTACCTTCACAGCATCAACTCTGCCTCATTTTTCCTTTTCTGCTATAGTCCCACCTCTGGGATGCACAAAGGCATTGTCTTCAGGGCCCACAGGACAGCACAGTTGTTGCCCTACCCAGGGAACTGTCACGAGGCTTCCTGGCTTAGACCTGCAGCCCATCACTACACCAGGCTTAGCATGAACCTGAGGCAGGTCCAGTGCATGAGATGTGCCCCTGATCATGCTATCCACTCCACCCTGCCTCCGCTGCTCCCCTGAGCAGGTCCTTTCTCTCACATGCACTGTGGGCCTCTTCTACAACCCCCAGACCACCCCAGCAGTGACAGCTCCTTTCCCACCTTATACTTCTAGCCTGGATCTCACTCAGGCCTCTCGGAGTCCATTTCTGCCTCCGGGGCCTGGCCTGGGCTCCTGGGGCCTTGTCGACACAGCTGGTAGCTAGATCCTTACATCCATCAAGAGCCTAGAATGGACACCGTTATTCCCATCGCTGCTTCCCTCTAAATCTGAACCGTGACCAAGGGAAAAAAAAAACAAGCAAGAGGGATGGAAAACCATAGGAACAGGACGTCCTCTTCAGTTTCCTCTCCAATTCTATCAGGGGCTTGCTCCAAAAGCAGCTTTAATTGGTCAAACTATGTGTTTTGTCACTGAAAGAAAATTCCACAAAATGAAATATGATCAACATGTAGCATAGCAGGGCTGGAGAAGGGGGCCCTAGCCTTTGTCAGAGTCTTCAAGACCAACAGGGTTATGGTGGAGTGGGGTGGGCCAGAATCCCCATGGTTCCCAGGGAAGCAAGGACAGAACCCAGGGCACCCTGGAGCCTGTGCCTTGTGTCAGGCTACAGTGGCCAGTGCCACTGTCAACCCTTAGCTTCCCGGCTGGGTGCCCAGCGTTGACCTCACACCACCTGCTCACACCCTGAGGGTGTGAAAGAGGGAAGAATATCTGCAGCCTGGGAACTGGGAGCAAGTGCAGAGGAGGTCAGGAGGGAACTTGTGCCTCCAAGCGGAGGAGACACCCAGAGGCCTATGTAGACTGCACAAGCAGAAGAAGCAATCATGGGCTGGGGTTGTGGCTCACAGAAGCACTCTCCTAGCATGCGTGAGGCATTGGGTTCAATCCTTAGCACCACATAAAAAACAAAATAAAGATATTGTGTTCACCTATAACTAAAAAATAAATATTTAAAAGTTTTTTTTTTAAAAAAGAAGCAATCATTATTCTGCCTATATCTACCCCCATCTCACTCCACACTCACAACACCTGATTAGAAAATGATAAGAAGTCTCTCCAAGACAAAGATGGCAACACTTTGTCAATTGTGAATCAGCAGTTGGACATAGATCTGTGGAAATGACAAAAGATAGTCAATTCAGAGTCCCAGGTCACAAATCCAGGACCCATTCCCCTCTGGTTAAGGAGCTACCAAATAGATTCACCATCTCACTCAAGCCTATCCCAGTGGACACTTGGAACCCCACCACAGTGTCCCCACTTGACTGGCTCCAAATCTGGAAGACCTGAAGGAAGGAATACATCTGTCTCCTAGCAGGTTTTGGTAAGAAGGATAGGCAGTGACCATGAGGATGCTGGAAATCCACTATATATTCAAAATGACAGAGATGGGGCTGGGGGGGTGGTGGAGAAGGAGGGCAGGAAGGTGGGTGTAGAAGAGGTGGAGGAAGGAAAGATCCAAAGAAGGGGAAAGGAGCTAAATGAGGTGGCGGCCATATGTTTCTGGTGGCTGTCATCCCTGCATTTTGTGATTTTCTCCAACAACCTTGCAATGTTGGAGTAGGAGTGGAGGTGGGTGGTTGGATTGATTCAAGGTTAGACAATTTTGGGATGATCTTGTTGGAAGGGAAGGAGGCTAAGGATTTCCAGGTCCCTCAAAGGGGAGAATGACCAGAAATATGTGGTTTCCAATCACTAGGAAGGATAGCAGGTGGCATGTATCTCAAAGAAGGAGGAATTTTTTTTCAAGGGTATTATTATAAAGTAATTGTAGAAAATTAAAATCTGGATGAACCCAACACAAGATTTATTTCTGGTAAAATAAAAATAAAAATAACATATTACTCAAGGCAAGAAAGTGAAGAGAACTTTCGGGGAAGAAACTGATGACGTAAGAACATTTGTTTACCTGCAAACTGAACTCTGAAAGGCTTCCTGGAGGAGGCAGGATTTGAGCAGGCCCTTCAAGAAAAGGTCAACAGGAAGCACACACTCAGGTCAACAACTTGGGCCAAGCTGGGAGGGAACACCATCCTAAGAAGGCCCTTATAAAAATAAATTCATTGTACTTGAGGCCTAAGGAGCTATTCTCTGATAAGTAGTTTGTTCTGTCCATAAACAGAAAGATCCCATGGAGGGGAAGCTGGGAGGGAGGTGGAAATATTGAACCAGAGGAAGGGAGGGGCTAGCAAGGCGAGAGCCTAGGGCTAAGGATGAGCAGGTGTTCCTGGTGCCAACGAGAGCCATTAGAATGGTTGGCAGGGCAGAGCAAGGAGCTCAGATGGGACACTGAAGACGGAGTATGTCCATCTCACAGCTGTGTGTGGCACTATCCCTAGAGGAAAGAGCCAATTTACCCTACCGGCCTGTCAACCTAGGGTCCCCTGAATGTCCTAGGGCTGGCTCTCATCTCTTCCAGGTCCTAAACCCAGGCCCTAGTGTTCAATGCCTTGATGTTTTCTTTCCACTTCAAAACCTGGTTCACTGAGCCCCAGTGAACCCTGGGCCCATTGACCCAAGCAAAATTGTGAAGAGTCTCTGTCCCAGTATTCCACCATGTTGGCCCCATCAGGCACCCTCTTCCCTACCCGCCGCCCCATCGTGTGTGTGTGTGTGTGTGTGTGTGTGTGTGTGTGTGTGTGTGTGTGTGTAGAAAGACCCATGGATGAGAAGCCCAGGTCTGATGAAGGTTGAGGACAAGTTAGTGCCCATCTCTGGCCCTCTCTGTTCTCCATCAGAACAATGGAAGCCATAATGCCAGTCCTGTCTACGTCACAAGGCATGTTAGGATGAAAGAAGGTAAATGTACGGGAAAGCTCTTTGGAAACTTTCAAATGTTGTGAAGGTTTATTATGATTATTATTCATGTCTGATTTTGCCGCCTCCGTGGAGCCCTAGCTCAAGTTTGTGCCTACGCCATGCCAAAACAACCAGTCAAATCCATCAAAAAGTCACTCAGTTGAGTGGGAAAAAATGCAAGCAGCTCTGTTGTATATTATCAAAAAAATAAAGCCACAGGCAGATCACTGGTGTTCTTGAGAAAGTGCAATGGGTTGTTCTAGGCACTGTTTTGAGTTTTTCTAGGGCTTTCACCTCCCATGAACTAATAAAGAGTGACAATAGAAAAATCAAGGTCCTCGACTGTTTGCCAGGAGTGAGCATGGCTTTAAGATGCCAGGCTGAGGAGCAAGAGAACACAGAAATTCTTGCAAGGGAAGGCCTGTCTCTCTCTTAACCCTCACTCCTAGCCAGCGGGTTGTCTTCTGCTGGGGAGGTCACCTTCTCCAGCTAAGAAGCAAATTTGGGAGGTCCCCACATGGGTTAGAGGGAAGGAAGAAGATACCTGAACAGTCCGCCAAACCAGCAAATGCTGCAGGCGCTGACTACGTAGGGATGGAATCCAGAAGATGGGGACTAGGGCTTGAGGAATTGGTATCTGGGGAGAGAGAAGATTCTGAGATAAGAGGATGTTTTTTAAAACATAAATCCCAAGAGAGTTGCTTCAGAGTGGCAGGGGGGGAGAAACTCAAGCCAGTTAATTTTGCTCTATGTGAGCAGTTCCACTAAGCATTTTGCTGGAGGAAAAGATGGAATCTCATTTTTAAGAAGAGGTTTGGCTATCATCCATGAATTTTATTTATGTAAACCTCCCTAACACACCATTCTCATCAGGAGGTATCTGGCTCTAAAATGAAATTTCTGGATGGAAATGGGAATATATATGAGTAAAAAATTATGTTGCATTCCGAATTTAATTTTATCAGTTAACAAGCCCTTCCCCAACATCTGTGAATTCTTAATCCATTGCTAGAGGCAGATGGGAGGTGAAGGGTGGCGAGGGAGAACAGGGTGTCAAGAAGGATAAGACCAACAAGTATAAGAAGGGCCAAATGAGGCCATACCATGCAGTTATTAGTGTTCAGAGTTGAGTGTAGGCTGAAGCTATCCCTATAGACAAGGTAGGTCTTGAGATAGTATCTGGAAAAGAGATTTTGGTAAATACCAAAGCAGCCCTATCCAAACATGTATTTTGATGATGGTGTGTATACAGTGTTAGTAATGACACTGGATGGATGATTAAAGTATTAGCTGTCATCAGTGTCCCACCTGAATCCCTTCAGAACCAACAATTTCCATGACTCCCAATGGCCTGAACCTGCAACTCCTTCCTAGGGGCTCCCCTTGGGCTTCAGAAGCTCTCCCTGCATGAGTACGTGGCAGGCTAGAAGTGACAGGGAAGTAACATCCCCCAGCAGCCTACACCAACGACTGATGGCAACAGGTGTACAGTTATCCCACCAGGGGAATGACTCTGGGTCCCAGCATTCTTTGGTGAGGTTAAGCTGCACTTGTCAACAGTGGTAAGTAACTTGAAAAAACACACCTTTGTTGGTTGCCTTCCTTTGCCTATCTCTAGTCCCCACTCCCAACAAGTGCTTTTGGGGATCAGATCTCAAATAAAATGCTTGAACTTCAAAACTTGTCTGCTTTTTAGGGAACTAAAATTGAGATAATACATATACTTTTTTACTATTCCTTTGAGTCTGCTTTTTAGGGAACTAAAATTGAGATAATACATATACATATACTTTGAGTTTAATTTCCTATTTTTCAGTCTATTTCATCCTGTAGGAGGCTAAACAAGTAGAAATGATTCTCATTTTTCAGATGATGGAATTGAGACACTAAAAGTTAAGATAACCAGCTAAAGATCACATAGCTGGTAAATTACTTACCTTTGTTTGCTGGTTCCTGGTCTGGGACTCTCACCAAATGAACACTGCGTACTAATTTAGCCCAATATTTCATGCTGGGAATATTCTTAAAGAAGCAGTGCAAGGAAGGAGACATTTCCTAAGACTTGGCATATTAAGACCATAAAAATATGACACTATTACCTTTGCATATGAACAACAACTTAGCAAGGCCACAAATTCCTAGGTTACAACACTGGACCTCTGCTGCTGAATAATTCTCAAAGCAGTGGTAGACAAGGCACTTTTTTATGGAGATAATAAAGTTATGACATTTATTATTGGGAAATATAACAAAAATAATTAATTAAGTTTTACTAAATGGGGATTTGAAATTTTCCAAAGGAAGTAAACAGTCCATAGCTCTTCCCATGCATGTTTGATTAAGAAATCTTTCTTTCAAACAATGTATATCACATCTTCCCAAAACAATGATGGGTATAGAATCTGCTTAAGAGATAATGATGCACTTTCTTTATCAGAGAGACATCTAAGTCCAGACTTAATTTTTTTCTTGATATTCCCAAACTATGAAACTGTCACAAAGATGCACTTAATTATTAGGCTCTTTACTATTACTTTATTGAAATGCAGTTGAGCTCTTTTGGTCCTTTCTCATCTCAGAACAGTATTACTTTATGCCTTTGAATATTGCTTCTGTTCCATTTTTGTGATGGGCTCCATGCTTTCTTTTTGGAAATAACAACCCTTTCTTTGACAAATTTCATCTCTTTGACCTGTTGCATGATATACAAGGAATTTAATTTTACCTTTGCCCTCTCCATCACTAATTGTATTTTTTATAAACTCATTTAATTTCTTCATTACTCTCAAGATATATATAAACTCTTCTTTTCAGTTTTTGTCTTGTTTGAGTAGGTAGATAATACATACACAGGATGCAAATTCAAGAAGAAAAATAGTTAACTATGAAAAAAAAAGCTAGAATCAGTCTCTTTTGCAACCTTAACACTGAGCCTTTACTTTCCACAAAAATAAGCATTATTATCAGTTTCTTAGAATCCTCAAAATGGATTAAAGTCCTAAATGTAAGACGCAAAACTATAAAAAGCCTAAAAGAAAACAGAAGGGAAAAGCTTCATGACATTATACTTGGCAATGATTTCTTGGATATGACATCAAAAGCACAGGCAATTTAAAAAAAAAAAAAAACTTTTGCAACACAGCAAAATAAAATAAAAATAAAATAACCTGACTTTTAAATGGGCAAAGGATTTGAATAGACATTTCTCTGAAGATATACAAATGGCCAACAAGCATATGAAAAAATACTCAACATCATTAATCAGAAAAGAGAAAATCAACACACACAATGAGATATCACTTCACATCCATTGGATGCCAATATAAAAAACAAACAAAATAATGAAAATAAGTGTTAGCAAGGATGTGGAGAAATTAGAACCTTTGTACCTTGTATACTGTTGATGAGATTATAAAATAGTACAACCAGTATGGGAAAATAGTATGGAAGTTTCTCAAATAGAACCCCATAGATCCAACAATCCCATTGTAGGGTATATAATTAGAATTGACATTAGGATCTAAAGAGAGATTTGCACACCCATGTTCACAGATGCATTTTTCACAATAGTCAAGAGGGAGTAGCCACCCAAAGGTCCATATCTGTGAATGAGGAAATAAAATGTGGTATACACATTCAACAGAATATTATTCAATCTTTAAAAAGGAAAGAAAAATCCTGTCACATGCTGCAACATGTATGAGCCTTGATACTGTCAAGTGAAATATGCAGTCACAAAAAGAAAAATATCAAATGATTCTAGTTATTATGTGTGTTATTGTCAGTCAAATCCATAGAAACAGAAAGGAGAATGGTGGTTAGGGGAGTGTTTATTTAATGGGTTTAGAGTTTCAGAGGTACAATAAGAAAAATTTCTAGAGACCCATTTTGCAGAGATATACTTAACACACTAGACTATGCATTAAAAATGCTTAAGATGGCAAATGGCCAACGAGCATATGTTTTTATCATAATCAAATATAGAAAAAAGAATCAAGCTTCTCTTCTGCCTGTATGTAACTATATTTCAGAATAAGCTAATTGTTGAGGGATTGTTCTTCAAACAGGAACCACAGCTAATCCATACAGAAGGAACATCAGATTTAGAAAATTACAATTTCACACTCCCCTATGAAATAATTAATAAAGGTTAAAAATAAGTCACTCAAACCATTAAGTAAAATTTGTGGGGAAACTTTATAATAGATCAATTAATAGATCAATCAGGCTGACAACTCCTGAATCCATGGTTTATTCTTAGCATCTTAAAAATGGGACAACCAGATATGACAGAAGACCTAATGTGAAACAACAGGATATGTACACCAAGAATACTTGCTTTAAAAAAAGAAAGGGAAACAAAGAAAATCAGCAAAATTATTTGAAAAATTCTCAGATCAAAATAATAAACAACATCATGGGGCTAGCCCTGGATTCTATCCCCATCACTGCAAACAAAATTTTAAAATAAAATCATGATTTTTTAAAAAAGGCAGAGTATCAACCTCTGCATAAAAGTAATAATAAAATAGGTAAAATCAAAAGTGTTAGAATAAACTTTTTCAGAACTCTGAAAATTAATCAGAGTTTATTATTAACACAGCATTTTTTCCAGGAAAAGGGCTGAATGTCATTAAGAACATCAAGTTTGTGGCATTTTACTTGTCCTCATACCACCCCCTACTCCCAAGGTCCACAGTAGTCTCTGAAGAGCTTACATTCACAGTGAAAAACAATAGCCTGGTAGCCACCAAAAAAGGACCAGAAAAGATCTGGAGCATTTTCAAAGCCCTGATTCCAAAGAGCTGTCATTATTCGACCTGTCTGGCAATTCAGAGAAGATCCCATTTGTAAGGCTATCTATTTGACTTGGTTTAGCGCTTTCCCAAGGTGAAAAGCTTTTTTCTCTGAGGAACCTTAAAAGCCATTAAACAACTAAATCACCCTCCAAGTTTCCCACCTACCTCACCAGCAGTTCTTCCTCTGCACCTTTGCTAGCTCGCCCTCCTTTATCTTGTGATCTTACCCATTTCCATCTGTGTACCGTCTGTACCCCAGACACCTCTTCAGGACTCCAACGTGGATATCAAAACACTTCCTCAACACCTTCATCTGAATGTCTCAGAGCATCTCACATTTACTACATCCAAAACATAAGTTTTAATTTTTCCCCCAAAAGTCCTCCTGTGGCCCCACACTCTGCCCTTCTTCTCCCTGTCAGGAAACCACAACTCCCACCACACAGTTAATTATGTAACTCAGGAGTCATCCTCGACACTTTCCTTTCCTTCACTCCCTCTTCACAACTAATCCATCAGGAGTCTTGTCACATCACCTCCAAAGTACATCTCAAATCTGTTCACTTCTCTCCCTCTTGAAGCCACCATCGGTTCCTGCCTGGACATATTCAAAGCTCTGTCTGATCTTGGGTGGCTTCCCATCCCACCTGGATCAAAGCCCAGTCCTTGGTCAGGACCCACAAGCCCTCCATGACTCGGCCCTTGTCTACTTCTTGAGCACCCACACTAGCTCCTGCCTCACAGCCTTGGCTGCTCTCCTGGCTTCTTCTTGTATCAGATATCACAGCTCATATCACAGCTTGGAGGTCACCCTCCAGAGAGGGAATCTTTAATGAACCTCAAGAAGCTGCTTCTACATCACATTCATCACATTAACCTGTTGGAGTTTCTTCATTTCATTTCATCATCACTAGTGGAAACTCATCTTTTTATTTGTTTCCTGGTAGCTTTCCATGAAAGCAGAAATCTTCTCTCCTGTGTTCATTGCCACCCGCCATAATAGACCATAAGATCTATGAAAGTCAAGGCTAGTGGGTCTTACTGAACATTTCATCCCCAATGACCAGCAAAGCATCTGATACCTAGTTTACACTTGTAATAAATATTTGTGGCATGAATGAAGTAAGAAATGGAAGGCAATGCTCAACCCAAAAGAGTAAAGCCATAACATGTCCTTTGGGGCACTATGGCAAGATTGTAAATAAGGTTTGGTTAGCAGAATCTGGTGTACCCCTCAATTCAGTCACCCCAATTATGAATATCAAGAAGCTCTCTCCATTAGCACTAGCCTATTTGGCTTTTTTATATCACTCATCACCAGTTGAACCCTCCCTGTTTACTTGCTTCCTTGTCTCTCTCTATGAATTCAAGAAGTTCTCTGTTCACAGTCAATACCCCCTAAACTGAAACAATGGATAAGTGGTAATTGGAGATTATTGTTACTCCTACAGTCAACCTTTTAAGGAAAAGGAAATGCAATTACACAGCACAATGAAAATAACAAAAGCCCTCACCACGTCTCACTTCTCTGCCAACCTAGGAGATCCACGGCATCATAGTATCTTGATTCTTAATATAATGGCTGGGGGCAATTCTGGCTTGGAGGTGGTTGTCAAACCCCTTCCTGTGCAGGTGAGATGACGCTTTTAGCACACAGCAGGGAGACACTGCAGGCTGTAATTTCACCCTGGGCCTCAGTTATCAAAGCCATGCCACTTCCTCCCCAATCTTACAATACTAAAAATACTCTTCCCCCAAGGGGTCAGGTGCAGCTGAGGGAGGTCTCTTGACATAAAAAAAAAAAAAAAAAAAAAGTTAGAAAAGTTAAGAAGAGCATGACCTTGAATCAGAGCTAGTCAGAAATGGGGCTCATTTGGGGCAGCATCACTGAGTCATTAAGTCAGCCCCATATTGGTAACCAATCTTCAGAAAGAAGCTTTTAGAGAATTATAGCCAACATACCATAATGCATACCCATGTGTAGAGTAGCGCAATTCACAATAACCAAGTTATTGAACCAGCCTAAGTATCTATCATCAGATGAATGAATAAAGAAATTGTACTATACATACACAATAGAGTTTTATTCAGCCATAAAGAAGAAAAAAATATGTCATTTGCAGGAAATGGATAAAACTTAAGAACATTGTGTTAATCAAAATAAGCCAAACCCAGGGCTGGGGTTGTAGCTCAGTGGTAGAGTGCTTGCCTTGCGTGTGTGAGGCACTGGGTTTGATCCTCGGCACCACATAAAAATAAATAAAATAAAATAAAGATTTGTGCCCATCTACAACTAAAAATATATATATATATTTTAAAAAATAGGCCAAACTCAAAAAGTCAAAGGTCATATATGTTTTTTGTCATGTATTTTTTCTCTTTCCTAGAGAGGAAAAAGTACAGGAAAGGTGTGGAGTGGCTCTCATGAAAAGCAAAGAGATATCAGTAGAGTAGAAGAAACGAACCAAGGAAAGGAAGACAGTGAGGGAGGGGAATGATATTGGCTAAATTATATTGTTATGTGTATGTATGAATATGTAACAGCAAATCCCACCATTATATACAACTATAATGCACCAATAAAAATGTGGAGAGAAAAAGAAGCATCTTTTTGGTCAATCCCCTTGCCCTCCTCTGACCACCCATCAGCAAGACTAAATACTGCCCAAACCTCACTCCACCTGCAGCTTGACCCTTACTCTGCTCACAGCCTGACCCCTCAGCCTGGCCTCAGATAAACTGCTAATCCCAGGGTCAGTCTTGTCCTTGAATGTACATCTTATTTTCTTACTCAGACTATGAACTTTCTGGGGTAAGGCACCAATATCTCCTTCTTATACAAGTGGGCAATGGCCAGACCATATATAACCACAGAACTCTGATCTACAGTCCACAGCAACCATTCCTTTTCATCTCCTTTGCTCTTTTTTGTTCTTCCATTTTGTGTCATGCTGTCAAAATTGATATTTGTCGCAAGAAGAAGAATCACAGGGTAGAACACAGGAATAGACTTCACAGGACTGTTGAGCAACTGACCGCGTTGACCAGAGTTGGTAGTTCTTACTGGACTAAAATATATTCAGACAAATTTTGTTGTGGTCACCAATAAGCAAGTTTCCTTCACCTTAATCTTTTGTCCAAAGCCTTCTCTCTGATTTTCTGCAGAGAACAAAAATTGTCAAGTCTCCATTTGATTGACATCATCAATTTCTGGTAGATATGAGTGACACTCATTCTCCAATAAACCCTGCCACTTTTGCTCAACCTCTTCCTCCAAGTAACTACACCATGTAGGTGGCAGATGTTTTAAACATTCCAAAGAATTTCCCTATCTCACAGCCCCTTAACTGTAACCCTGAGGCCCTTCCTAAATGATAGCCCTACATCAATGATTGACAAGTGGATGTGGGCTAAGAAAACCCAACTCTTTTGCTGTCCTGCAAACATCTCTGAGACATAACTTATATTTCAGAACTTCCCCACTGGATCAGGCTAAAGCTATCTGGGACAATGCAAGAGATAACATCCTTTCTTGTCTTCCTCCCCTTCCTTGCACCCAAAACTTTATTAGATTTTTCTGGGAGAATCTCTGTACATGGGTCCTTGCCTCAGGATCTACTTTTGGGGAGCTAGAGATAAACAGAAAAGTTTTCTACGTGTTGGAAATCCTTGAAATTCTTTAGGTTTGTTCTGGGTTGTAATTAACCCTCCTCCAGGCAGGAGCAGACTAATGATTAGTACGTGAATGTGAGAAAACCCCCCAAGCTAGCAGAAAAAAAGCTCAGTAAGAGATTAGACCCACAGTTCCCAGCCCTCACACATGGCCCCAAATGATACTTATTTCTACCAGTGAGACTGAAAAACCTTGCAATTCATAGGCCACTAGATAGAGCACACACAAAAACAATCTTGACTTAGTACTGGGGCAAAATTATCCCTATACCAAGCACTGTTCTGATCCCAGCTAACAAAGCATAAGAACAAAACCCAAAAGGACCAAACAGTTTCCTAGTAACTTAACTGCATCCCTGAACAAAGTTTTAAAAATATTTACTTTTATACAAAAATACCTACTACACACAAAAAAAAATATAATCCACAATGTCTGGAATCCAGGGGTAAAAATAAATCAAAATTGACCCAAAACCAATAGATATTAAGTGTGCCAATACTAATCAAAGCAGTTATTAATCACTGTATTCATATATTCAAAAATTTAAATAGATACATGGAAAATAATTAAAAGTCCCAAATCAAACTTACAGAAAGGAAAACCAAAATATTGAGATGAAAAATATGGTACAGGGTATTAGCAAAGATTAGACATTGCAGAAAAAAAAGATTAATAACATAAAGATATAGCAACCAAATTGAAACACAAAGAGAAAAAATAATTCGAGGGGAAGAGAATAGAGAAAATGAGGGGGAAGAGAAGTAGAAGAAGAAGAAAATACACAAAATCAAATCACAATGAAGACAGTCACCATATACATAACCCCAGATTTCCTCATGCTCCTTTGTAATTTTCATTGATCTACATTTTGTTATTATAGACTAATTTGTATTTTTAAGAATTTTGTACAAATGAAATCATGTACAAAAGTATTGTACTCTGCTTTTAAATGAATCCTTAGATCCTTTAGACCCATCAGATTCTAAGACATGAATCTCCTACCACCAAGAAAGATAAGATATTGAGTCAAACATGCATTTCTCCCACAGAATCCCTAGTTCCTTGATCTTTCTTATACTGTAAAATCCCAGACAGTTAAGGGGCTGTGAGATAGGGAAATTCTTTGGAATGTTTAAAACATCTGCCACCTACATGGTGTAGTTACTTGGAGGAAGAGGTTGAGCAAAAGTGGCAGGGTTTATTGGAGAATGAGTGTCACTCATATCTACCAGAAATTGATGAGGTCAATCAAATGGAGACTTGACAATTTTTGTTCTCTGCAGAAAATCAGAGAGAAGGCTTTGGACAAAAGATTAAGATAGAAGGAAACTTACCCAATTTTATTGGTGACCCACAACAAAATTTGTCTGGATATATTTTAGTCCAGTAAGAACTACCAACTCTGGTCAACGTGGTCAGTTGCTCAACAGTCCTGTGAAGTCTATTCCTGTGTTCTACCCTGTGATTCTTCTTCTTGCGACAAATATCAATTTTGACAGCATGACACAAAATGGAAGAACAAAAAAGAAAAAAGAGATGAAAAGGAATGGTTGCTGTGGACTGTAGATCAGAGTTCTGTGGTTACATATGGTCTGGCCATTGCCCACTTGTATAAGAAGGAAATATTGGTGCCTTACCCCAGAAAGTTTGTAGTCTGAGTAAGAAAATAAGATGCACATTCAAGGACAAGACTGACCCTGGGATTAGCAGTTTATCTGAGGCCAGGCTGAGGGGTCAGGCTGTGAGCAGAGTAAGGGTCAAGCTGCAGGTAGAGTGAGGTTTGGGCAGTATTTAGTCTTGCTCCTCAGGCAAATGGGTGGTCAGAGGAGGGCAAGGGAATTAACCAAAGGATGCTTCTTTTTTTCTCCACATTTTTATTGGTGCATTATAGTTGTACATAATGGTGGGATTTGCTGGTACATATTCATACATGCACATAACAATGAGCCCCACGTTTAGATAGGTAACACTCTCCTTAGGCAGACCTACCTACAGGAAGGTGAAGCCTAACCCTAAAGAAGGGCTTTCTAGAGAAGGCTCATTGCATATAAAGCTGAGAAGTCCTACGCCATGGGCAGGTCACTCCCACGTTGGGAGCAGGGACATGAGCCACTCTGTGCCTGCTCCCTGTTCGGTGCCTCTCGAGCAAGCCAATCTCTTAACTTCTTGGTTCCCGTATCCAAACTCTGGATCTTGTTAAAAGTAGCAGAATTTCTCCAATTTCTACTCTCAACTGGACCCTTGGGACTGCTTACCAATCTTATTTGTCCTTGGACGACCCCCTTTCCCATTTCCCTCAAGGGTTATTACAACTTTTTATTACTTATTTCAAATCCTTTACTCCCCATCATCTGCATCAGGCAGAATTTCCCTGAATTTCCTCTCCGAACAACCCACAAACACCTCCAACTTCTGCTTTGCTCATTTTTTTTTCTGGAGCCAACTCCTGCTCCTGGCTTAGTATCCCCATCTCTGCTACCTACTGAGTACCCCATCCATCTGCATCAGCATCCTGCCCCTGAGCCTTCAACGTCTACCTTCCTTTTGGCTCTTTCCTCGGGCTCATAAACCCTCATTTGTGAGCTAGAAAGTGTTCAATGTCATCCTCCTACTTGCCTCCAGCTATAAGTCTTTCCTCTGTCTTTTCATTCCCAACAATTTCCTGCATCTATTTTCTCATTCCTATTCCCTCCTTAACCTTCTATGATGGACTAAAAGATATTTGAATTATTTTCAGCTTCTGGTATTATGAACGAAGCTGCTATAAACATTTTATACATGTCTATTGGGGAAAATAAGCCTGAATTCCTAGGTCATAGGCTATTTGTATAATAAACTTTATTATGGGTTGTATTGCCGTTCAAAGGAGCAAATCCCCTCCCCAAATGCCAATGTCAACAAGCCTGAAATCAAAATGACTCATTTCTCCTTGTATCTGTCAGCTCTTGCTACATAACAAACTACCACAAAATCTCATTGGCATGCAACATCAAGTGTTTATTTCTCACATGTCTGCTGATTGGTGGGGTAGCATCACTCCAGGTGTGTCATACTGGTTCCTGGGATGAAGATGCAATGGTCACCACATATGTGGCATTCTACCAGTGATAGCAAAAGCACAAGAGCACAAACCTAACCACACAAGCAATTTCAACCCTCTTCTTCCATCACTCTGCCAACATTCCATTGGCCAAAGCACATTACATGGTCAAGCCCAATGTCAAAGAGCCGAGACATTTATTCTTCCCACCGTGAAGCTATGTAAATATACGACACTACTACAGGAGAATGAAATTTGGTGACCGATAATTTAATCTTAGAGATTAATCATACATTTATAGACACATCTTTGCCTCAGTTGTAACTGCTTAGGGAAAATGCACATACGTGGTATGCTGCAGCATATTCTTTGAGGTAAAGATCCAAAATTTGCTAGAATCCAACCTCTCAACTGAATCCCAGCCCCCTAACGTAGCCTGAATGAGGCTGTCAACTGAGCCCCAGGTTTAGATAGGCAACACTCTCCTTAGGCAGACCTACCTACAGGAAGGTGAAGCCTAACCCTAAAGAAGGGCTTTCTAGAGAAGGCTCATTGCATATAAAGCTGAGAAGTCCTACGCCATGGGCAGGTCACTCCCACGTTGGGAGCAGGGACATGAACCACTCTGTGCCTGCTCCCTGTTGGTGCCTCTCAGCTCCTACTAGGGAAAGGGTGCCCATTTCTGCCCTAGAAAGACCAGGCTCCCTAGAATGCATGAAAACCCTCGCCAGTAGTCTCATGCATAAGGGCTGGCACTCTTGGACAGAGGTGTATATACTCTAACCTGCAGTGATATCCTGCAGTACACAGTTCTGCATGCTTTCATTCATTCATTTATTGATTTGTGCTTTCGTCCACTGACTGAACCAGTCACTGAGCAACTCCAAGAGACCAGCACAGCACCAGCTGCCAGGCATAAAAAAGATAAACATGTCACCATCAATGAAAAACTAAAGAAGTTTACTACCTCCAGGTAGAGCAAGTAAACAAATCACAAGACATTACAGATGAATAAATCAAAGATAAGAGAGACACAAAGGAGGAGATTAATCCCCATGTGGGACAGGATTATTATCATCATTTTACAAGTGGGAAAATGCAAGATGAGAAAGATTATGTGACTGATCCACAGAGAAAAGAGGAAGGCAGAATTTGTAGGAGCCCAAGAGATAAGGCATGGAGAACACTAAAGTACGGAAGGCCAGCCTCATTTCCTAATTATTTTCCTGGGATGGTTGGGAGTTTTTGCTTCTTCCATCCTTCCATTCCTCCAGGGAATCATTATCAAGGGAAATCCTCCTTTCTTCACTTTCTTCTCCAGAGATTGAATCTTGGCCCAGGAGAAAGGAAATGGAAAATGGCTTTGGGCCATCTTATTCATGCTGGAAGGTTGACATCCCAGCAGGAGTTGTCTCAGCCTCCCTAATTGGGATTGGAGTCGTGCAACCCTGCCTGGCCTCTCAAGTTGATTATAGGCCACTTCCTCTAAAAGGACTAGCCTATTTTAATTCTGTGTTAGGAAATATCCCTCATTAGCATTTGCTGCTCCATTTGGGGATCAGAGAACTTGTCAGGTTAGCAAAGTGTATCCCTGGAATTTTTTTTCAAATACCACAGAATATTCTCAGAGGATAGCTTCCTCACTTCTTCCAGTTCCCCATCCCACAATGAGTAATCAGATTATAGGGACCAGAAGTGATGGTTGCTTTGTATGTCACTTCTAGTGGGAGGTATGGGGAATCTGTGATGAAATGAGAAAACCATTGTTCATGGAAATAGCAGACCTAGATTATAAGGGTGAAATTTCAAGTTCTGATAAAGAAAGGTGAAGGATTCCCATTGGCTTGGGGTGAATCCTATAAAGAGGGATTTCTTAGTCTTCACTAAGGCTAAAACAATGTCAGCTGCACCCTCATTGCCTTCCTTGATTCTCATACTATACTCCAAAGCTGAGTGAGTTGGAAATGTCACTAGAATGTTCCCAAATGGTATTCCCAATTCTAACTCTTTTTTGGCAAGTCATGCTAGAAAGATACATATTAAGCCTTATTTAGAAGGAAGAGCCACATGGAAAGTCACAAAAGTATCCATGGGCCTTAGTAGAGCATTAGCTGAGGGTTCAGAGCAACTGATAACTGCTGTTTTCATAATGCATCCATCGGGCACTGCCTAGCTAATGCCCAAATGGAGTCTTCCTGTAACTCTTGCTGTTCTGTAGCATAGACAGGCTAGACTCTCACCAAACCCATTTTCTATTCCTGGGCATTTGGCTAAACTACATTCCCCCTTGCATCTAAGTGGGAACATGGCACTATTGGGCCTAAAGACAAGTTTTGTGCTTGGATCTTAAAATATCCATGCAACCCTCTACGCTCTCCCTTTGTTCTTTGGGCACAATTATAGATAATCCACAAGAGGGCTCTAGGGCTGTAGGCGATTTTAAGCCTCCAGGAACTAATGGAGCCACACATGGGAAGCACTCTGGATCCCTGAGTCACACCATGGAGGAGATCTGTCCAGAAGAACTGCTCAACTAAGTACAGTCACATCGGACTTTGACTAAATGTGTAAGTTTTACTGTGCTAAGCCACTAAAATTCAGGAGTTTTCAATAAATCCCAAATAATCCCTGCCTTGAAAGTTTTCCACTCTAATGGGTCTTCCAACTTTGTCCAGTATCCTGCTTCCCAGCTTATTTCCTCTCCTGAAGAAAATAAAAAGAAATAAAAGAATATATCTTTGAAGCAGAAGAAAACACAGCTGCAAAGAGTCCCCCCAAGGGTCCCCACAGCAGTGGGCTTCTTGCCAGGCTTTGAGTGGGAATCTCATTCCACCACAGTCCTCACCATTTCCACTATAATAGGAGATGCAGTCACTAATTTCCAACTTCATTAAGTTTAAACAAACATTAGAATAAACAACCAAATTATAACTGGCCTCCAGTTCCGTACAGCTTCTGTTGAGAATAAGGTTGAGTTTGGGGAATGGATTACCCAGCATCTCCTTCCTGCTGAAACAATGCCCTTCATCTAGATATTCCCTAACCCATTCCCACTGAGATGCAACCAGTCCTGTGCACCAAACTCTGCTGTTCTGAAGGTGAGGAAGGTAGCATTGAGTCCTTACCTTTTCATCCAGTGCCCTTGCCAATCATAGTATGTGTATGCAGAAAAATGGGACAATTAAGGGAATCAAAAAGGCTTAGGTTATAAGTATGTCAAGGCTATGGGTCAAGGTATAACCAGAGTTAAGTTCAGGCCATGGTAAAGTTTAAGGTCAGGCCAGGGCTAGAGAACAATTTGCAGCTGAAGAATAGAATAAATGTCCATGTTCTTCACAGAGACAGACCCCAGGAAATGGCAACTTTAGCCAAGTCTTACAATGCCATGCATGAATCTGTGCCCTTTCTGATGTGGTACTCAGCTCCCCACTGCCATTCTGAGGTGGAGAGGTACTAGAAAATAGTTCCTTTGAAACTGAATTTTTTTGAAGATTTCATTGGGGCGGGGCCCGGGGGGGGGGGAAATCTCTAGGATCCAAATGTCAAACCCAGAGAAACCTTTTGTCCATGGAAATGGGAAAACTCTCCTCCTAACTCTCCTTTGTAGCACTTTCCACCATTTAAATGCAAGCCTTAGGATGGAAGAAACTTTGCCTCATACAACATTATATTCCCAGTGCCCAGAATACTTCCTGGCATGTAGGTGATGTTTAGTTGACTTGTCCTGAATGAATGAATGGAGTTTGCCCAGAATGGTGACAGGGCACTAGAGCTTGAGCAGATGGTGCCCACAAGCAGGATATATCAGTCACAATCACGCTCTCCACATAAACACTGTCTCCTATTTAGCATCTTGACTCCAATGGTGCCAATCAAACTGTACCATCTTCACAAAAGAAGGATTGGTCCAGGATGCCTCAGATCGGCCCTTTAGGGGCTAAATTTCAGAGTTAGTCAAACTAAAGTTAACTTCTCACTTGTGAGACAAACCATTCTTTTTTCTTTACTATCACTCTAAAGAGGTCCCATAAGAGGGGAAAGATAATTATAGGTGCTCAGTCTTCCATCTTAAACTGGGAGTCATGTCACTGAAACACAAAGAACCCAAAGGCCAGCAGGTTCTCCAGAGCTCATTGCTCCATCAACCTTCCCACAGGATCCTGGGACTCAAGGTACCATGGGGGTGTCTGTGGCTTGAGGGGAGGCCTACAAATGCAACCAGTTGGGTTTCCATGAAGACTTTACTTGAAGCAAGAGTTCCTATGCTTTGCTGAGTGTGGTGGGGCACACCTGTAATCCCAGCAGCTTGGGAGGCTGAGGCAGGAGGATCACAAGTTCAAATCCAGCCTGAGCAGCTTAGCAAGGCCCTAAGCAACTCAATAAGACCCTGTCTCTAAATAAAATATTTAAAAAAGGGCTGTGGATGTGGCTTAGTGGTAAAGCACCACTAGGTTCAACCCCTGGTACCACCAAAAAAAAAAAAAAAAAAAAAAAAAAAGAGTTCCTGTGCTTTAATCTTTGTTCTAGTCCAATCCCATTTGTCCCATGTTAAAAGGTAAACAACTGGGCCCAGAGATTTGCCAAAGGTCATAAAGTGAGAAAGTACAGAGCCTGAATGCCGCTGCATGATTCTCAGGTAAGAGTTCCTACAAAACTGCTAGAGACTTCCCAGCTGCCTTGGGAAGGCTCTTCAGTTATAAGTCACACTTTGCCTGCCAAGGGTTCCACCCTAATTGAAAGAGTTCAGTGGATGGGAGTATGTTTCATATTGCATCACAATTGAGGCCACCACTGATCTTGCTCATTCTTCTACTATCTGTGACAAATATTTTCACCAAAGGAATAAACCCAACCATAAGTCTTCTTCAGCTGAGAGCATTGATGGGTCACCCACATCACACTTTCAGAAAGCCCTCCAACATTTCTTTAAATTATGGCCACACTTCCACAGGCCAAGTCAAAGTAAGGAAGAATGAAAAATAGAACAGATCAATTCTTGATCCAAAGTGCATTTAAACTCTCCCTGAAGTCTACTTTCCCCAGGAAGCGTTTGAAGATGGTTGAAAGGGGACAGATTAGAGGGAAACAAATGGAAATGCACTGGAGATGTACCTGAGAATCTGAGTTCCTAGACCCTGAGTTCTAGCCATTTTGGGGACAGCATGTCTCTCTGCACAGTGTCTATTCTAAAACATAAATCTCATGTGAGATTCATTCATTTGCAGCTGAAATAAGTTCTAGGGGCCCTTGTGGGGAGCAGCATCCTTGTAAAGAAATAACCACTCATAGTCCCAGGTATTCCTCTCTAAACTAAATACTTCATACACCACCACTCCCCAATAACAGAGAAGAAAGAAAAGAGTAAAACGATCATATTAGAAAGATCCATATAGCAACAGACTGGGAGGAGGCATTGTTGAAGTAGATATGAAAATTAGAATGAGAAATTTTAGACTTGACCTGAGGTAGAGACTACAGAGAGAAGGGATGGATTCACAAAGTCAAGTGGCAAAAATAATCAGTAGAACTTATAGACTGGCTAGATTGGGGGTAAGGGTGACCCAGAGAATGAATTTAGGTGTCTAGCCTGGATGGTGATTCCATTTTCATAAGGGATTACAGCAAGTTGAGGATTTGAGTGTCCAAGATGGTGAGTTTAGTTTAATTTGGTTTTGTTAAATACCTTTAATTTGAGGTGCCCATGATGCATCCAGGCAAAAATGTGGGTGTGGGTGGTGTGCTTGGGGCGGTATTGAGCTTTATCCCAGTCTCTCCACTGCTAAGACCTCCCTTCAGAGAGAGACAACTCCTTCTCTCTTTGCCCTTGCCAGCAGTACATGTGTCTAGACCCTTCCCACATTTAAGCATCTGATAAGCTGACACAGGAAACTGACAGATGATCTCACAGCTCCTGCCTTCCCATGTTCCTTTCAAAAGGATCTCTAAAACCTCCTCTCGCGCACCATCTGAGGACCACCGAAGGCTAAAAAGGGTGAGGCTGCCCCATCTTCTTCCAGGCACCCTACCCCACATCTCCTTCTCACCTTGCTGGTAAAGACACCTCCAGCCTTCTGCTGGCTCTCTAGACAGAATCAAGCACAGATCTCTGTGACACCAGCCATGAAGTCCCTAGCTCTCCAGCCCCATTCTCCTATCCCCAGTCTTCTTTGAAAACTGACCAAACTTTGAACCAGATGGACTCCACTGGGGTTACACCTGTCCCATGTTATGAGAAGGCAGCCTGTCATGGGCACTGGGACTGCCTCCCCTCAGTCCCAAGTGAGGAGCTCCTGGAATTCCCTTTCAGTGCCCTCTGTCCTTCCCTTTCAGAGAGGAAGCCCAAATCCAGGGTTTTGTTTTGTTTTGAGTCAGCTGCCAACTAAGCCTTACAAGCCACATTGCTTTCGTTTTAACCCACGATGGTAATTTCCCAAAGACCCAAGTAAAACATGGATTATTTAATGGGATAACTGTGGGCCTTGAAGAGCTGTTTCTAAGTTATGATTAATACAGCCTTGGCTTCCTAGGCTGGGGGAGGAGCTTACCCATATTTCAATAATTCTCCCATTTTCTGTTTTTTCTTCAAAGCAGCTTCTCATCTAGGACTTTCAGACAACTTGCCCCAGTGTTAGCCACAGCCAGCAGACACCAAGACCCATCTCCTTCTAGCCCTCTCTCCAAAGAGTCCCCTGGCAAGTGTTAAATCATCTTCATCCTGCACCTAAGAGATGGCATTATGCTCCCTACAGACTCTTCCTCTGTCATTCATAGGGTCCAGCCCCCAGGTAAGTATCTTATGCTGGCTAAATGAATGATTGTCTTGTGTCTCTCCCTGCCAGATCTGCTGGTCAGTAAGAGGCTCCTCCTATCTTAACCTCCACCACTGCCCCTGCTTCATACCATGCCACATCACTTCGGTCCTCTGTCCTCCCTGTTCAGATCCTACCGTTCTAAGCCCCACTCAACTAAGAAACTCAGGCACTAGGTAGACACTACTCTTACTCTCGTTTTACAGATGAGAAACTGAGGTACAAAGAGATCCAACAACTAATAAGGGCGGAAACTGGGTATTTGGAGCCAGACTTCTCTCTTCCCTCCCCCAACCCCATCCATCCTGCCAAGTGACCTTTCCCACCCTCCAGCACTTGAGCTCTCTCTCCCCAGCACCAGGACGCTTATTTGGAGTAGCAATAGAAAGATTTATTCTGACATTTGATGTAAAGTAACAGTGCGAAAGTTAGTGTTACTTAGATCACTGTCGCGAGCAGGGTCTTAGGGTTATAGCCACACAGTCTCTTCTTCTGGCGCCCATCATACCCAGCTTCGGCCTCAGCGCATACCAGGCTTTCGACCCCTTCCGGGGCTCTCTCCACGCCTTTGTACTGCGCAGAAGTGTTTGAGACCCTGCTCTGGCCTGTGGCCTAAAAGAAAAAAAAAAAAAAAAAAAGGAGGTGCGGCAGATTAATCCAGGCAGTCTCAGGAGGCGACTGCCGCGACACTGCACCGTCCAGTCCGCAGTCCACAGATCCCGAGCGCTTGCTGCTCTCTGGCGGCCGGAGCTGGGAGTCCGGGGACCGAGAAATCGCGCCTTCTAAGCTCCGCACGCCCAAGGGCAACCAGTGAGTGACCCGGAGGCTGGAGAGAGGAAGCGGAGAAGAGGGACGCGGCTGAGGAGTGAGGGCAAAGGGACAGGGGGTACAGAAGAGGATCGAGAGAGAGCGCGAAAGGAACAGCAAGGGAAGAGAGCGGTTGTGGCGCCAGCGGCTAGGCGTAGGTGGTGAGGCAAAGGAGCCGGAGCGCGCGCCAGCACCGCAACCCCTCCGGACCTGCACACGCGCGGCCTCCCAGAGTGCAGAGCCCCTTCTCCCAGGGTGCGCGGCTCCCCCTCTCTCTGCGCCGGCCGCCCCCTCCTCCCTCCACGCGCTGCCCCTCCTCCGTCCCGCCCCCCGCACGGAGTTGGGAGCGCCGCAGTGGCCACTGCCTGCACCGCCGGGTCCCGGAGCCGCCGCTTTGCCGGATCGCCTGGGCACACTCAGAGAGCAGCGCGAGTCGCCAGCCCTGACTCTTCTCTTCGGTCCGACTCCACGGCCCCGGGGAGCCCCAGTCGCCTCCGGGCCTGGCATTCGCTCCCCTGCTGTCACGCTACGCATCACAGGAACTTGGGCAGGACCCGGACGGGACTCGCGCGCGGGGCCGAACCCGGAGCCCTGCGGCTATGCCCTCGGGTCCCCTCCCTGCCAGTCGTTGGTCCTGCATCCCGGCTCGGCCCCCGACGGCTGCGCGCTGAGATGACTTTCCGCGACCTCCTTAGCGTCACTTTCGAGGGACCCCGCCCGGACAGCAGCTCCGGGGGCTCCAGTGCGGGCGGCGGCGGGGGCGGCACAGGCGGCGCGACTGCCTCGGAGGCCCCTGCGGTGGGCAGCGTTCCGGGGGCCACGGGCGGCGGCAGCGGCGTGGTGGGAGCAGGAGGTGGCGAGGACAACCAGAGCTCCGCTGGGGAGCCGGGAGGCGCGGGTGCTGGTGGCGAGGTGAACGGCACAGCGGCCGTCGGGGGGCTTGTTGTGAGTGCGCAGGGAGTGGGTGTGGGTGTCTTTCTGGCAGCCTTCATCCTCACCGCTGTAGCGGGCAATCTGCTTGTCATCCTCTCGGTGGCCTGCAACCGCCACCTGCAGACGGTCACCAACTATTTCATAGTGAACCTAGCTGTAGCGGACCTGCTGCTGAGCGCCACCGTTCTGCCCTTCTCCGCCACCATGGAGGTTCTGGGCTTCTGGGCCTTCGGCCGGGCCTTCTGCGACGTGTGGGCCGCGGTGGACGTGCTGTGCTGCACGGCCTCCATCCTTAGCCTCTGCACCATCTCAGTGGATCGGTACGTGGGCGTGCGCCACTCACTCAAGTACCCCGCGATCATGACAGAGCGCAAGGCGGCCGCCATCCTGGCGCTGCTCTGGGCCGTGGCCCTCGTCGTGTCCGTAGGGCCTCTGCTGGGCTGGAAGGAGCCGGTGCCCCCGGACGAGCGCTTTTGCGGCATCACGGAGGAGGCGGGCTATGCTGTCTTCTCTTCGGTGTGCTCCTTCTACCTGCCCATGGCAGTCATCGTGGTCATGTACTGCCGCGTGTACGTGGTCGCGCGCAGCACCACGCGCAGCCTCGAGGCGGGCGTCAAGCGTGAGCGGGGCAAGGCCTCCGAGGTGGTGCTGCGTATCCACTGTCGCGGTGCCGGCGCCGGCGCCGACGGGGCGCCTGGGACTCGGAGTACCAAGGGCCACACCTTCCGCAGCTCGCTGTCGGTGCGCCTGCTCAAGTTCTCCCGTGAGAAGAAGGCAGCCAAGACGCTGGCCATCGTCGTGGGCGTCTTCGTGCTCTGCTGGTTCCCCTTCTTCTTCGTCCTGCCACTGGGTAAGCGACCCCTCTCCCACTAGCCCCTTCCCTTCCTCCCCAAGCCTATGGCTTGGGTTTCCTGGCAGACATGGATGATTCTCCACGTAACCCTGAAAGGTTGATTTTGCGACTTTCCTGGTCTCTTATTTTGTATAGGGAAAATGAGAAGCAGGTTTGGTTTCACAGGGTTCCAACTCGTAGGTCTTCCCCTCGTCGTTGCTATTACAAATCCAGTCTTGTTTCTAGCCTCCCGACCATAGAAAATCATGAGAAATCCTTGTAGATATCTCCTGTAGTGTGTGGTCAGCTGTGTCTGTGACCCCTACAATACCTCCCATCTGGAACTAGGGGCAGGGAGTAGGTAGGTCCACATGTGTTCTTTCATTCATGGGCAGCAGGCCCTGGCCAGTCCACATGTGCATCAGCAGACTCTAGAAGCCACCTGCCTCCTTCAGCACTCCTTCAGTCTGGGAGCTGGCCTCGCTGGTATCTGTGAGTGTATCCTGAGCTTTTATTTCTGAAGGCTGTTTGTGAAGGAGTTGCAGGAGAAGATTGTGTGGGGTGAGAAGGAAAAAGAAAACGGGGCAAATTACAAAATGGACAATTAATATTGATCGTCATCATTTGTTACACTGATTAAGTCCTGTAGCGCTGTCAGGGAACTTTCCTGATCCCTTCACAAGCTGTCCTGGGATATGGGCAACTGTTCTCAGGGGCTTCCTTTCACTCCTTGAGACCTCTCTTGCAGCAGGGACTAGGGGCTGGACCAGCATGGGGAGGAGAAGGGGACAGCATCTGTAGGGACATTTGCCTGGAGTCACTTCCCACGCAGCTACAGCCTCAGCAGGCCCAGGCAGAGCCTCCTCTGCCTTTCCTCTCTGACTTGCCCCCCTTCTACCTTGAGACTGAGTCAGGGGAGAAACAATGGCCTCCCCCCTGCTCCCCTGCAGGCCCTCTCCACACAGCAGCCACAGTGACCTTTATGCATTATGAATTAGATGTGTCACTCTCCTACTAAATCCCTCAGTATTTTCCCACTGCCCTGGGAAGAAAATCCAAACTGTACCAGGGCCTGGAGAGGGTAGCCTTCAAATTTGTTATTGTTCAAGGCAAAACTGGGACACTATGAGTATTTACACTAGAACCATAGGCATGAACTTGGGCAATCCCAGACATGTAATTCCCCTCCTAAAGGGAGGTCCCAAGTAAGGAGCCACCTCCTTCTACCTTGCCCCTGTTCCCTCCCTCTACCTGCCCCCTGCATATTTCACCCCTCTGATCCTATCTGGTTTTCTTACCAAACCCATACCTGTCTCGGGACCTTTGCACTTGCTCTTCCCTCTGTCTGGACAGCTCCCCCCCGCCCCCCAACCTCTCCTGGCTAACTCTTCATCCTTCGGGTCTTCACTTAAATGTCCCCTCTTCTTAAAATTATCAGTCTCAGTTATCCTCCCCATTTTCTCTTCCAAAGCATGAGGTTCTCTTTCTTCACTAAGTTGTCAGTTATAAGTACATCTGTGTGTGTCACTTGGTTTGATGTTTGACTTCCCCACTGGCTCTGAAACTCTGTGATGGCAAGGCCCCATGTCTGTCTCATCACTGAATCCACAGCACCTGGCATATGAGGGGCAATAGAGTGCCACATTGAGGGGTCAAAGGCTCTGGCACCAAACAACCTGGGTTCAAGTTCCAGCTCTTCCTCTTACTAGCTGTGTAACTTCAGGCAAGTCCCTTACCCACTCTGTGCCTCTGTTTCTTCATCTATAAATAGGGATGGTGGTGATGATGATGATGCCAGCCTAGAGTGCCATTGTGAGAATTATATTGCATGAATATAATTGTGGCACATAGCAAGTGCTGGATATGCTGACGCCAGCCCAGAGTAAAGCATGAATAAATCCCCCACTTGAAGTCATCTGTTCAAAAGCTGTTGTGGGGACAGGGGCAAGGAATGTTCTGAAAGCAGCACACCTGGAGGAGGGGACAAATAAGCGCTCAGGAGAGAGTGGGTGTGTGCCCCCCCCCCACCTTAGACACCTACTCACCCACCCAGGACTTAGAACTCTCTGAGCTCCAACCCCACACCCCTGTTCTGGCCTTGCCTCCATGCATCCTGTTGATAGGCACCCTCATTCTCCCCTTGCACCTTGATTCACACACAGGCTCCCTGGAGGGAAGCCACCTCCCTTGTTATATTTTCTTTAACTTCTTTTAAAATTTTAGTTACAGAACAAAACACAAATGAGTAGAAAATAATATAACAAGCACCTATGTACCATAACCACCCATTTTGAACGGATGTTAACATTTTGCCATATTTGCCTTAGATCCCTTCCTCTTGCTCCTTTCAAAAAATAAAAAATAAAACCCAGCTGCAACCCAGTGCCCTCCTCCCCACCTTCCTCTTTCTCTCCCTGCCTCCCCAGAGGCAAATCTGGCATTTGTCACTCCCATATATTTGTTTATACTCTTACCACAAGCATTTGTATTCATAACAAAGTGTAGCATTGCATTGTGTGTCTTTAGAATTTATATCAATGGAACCTGCTGTGCATATCATTCTTCAGTTTGCCTTTTTTACCCAATATTATGTCCTTGAAATTTATGCCATGCTGGGCCATTTTCACAACAATACTTTTGAGGGTCTTCCAGGTGTGTTGATCCAGTGTCCTGCTGAATGTGTGGTTTTTCTTGGTTTTTGCAGTTACAATAAGCACTGCAAAGGGCTACTATTGTTTTTTGAGGTCCAGATCACATGTTGCCCTCTTCTGGGAAATCATCTCTAAATTTCCAGGGCTTTTGCCCCTTTCTAGCATGCACTGCTCTTTCTCAATTCCTTTATCTCTGCTGCTCCTCACAAGTGGCATGGGGGCCCTTAAAGAAGCTGGGTATCTTGCGCTGGGCAGAGATTTCATGGGTGTATGCATATGTAAAGTCATAGAGCTGTATGTTTAAGACATGCACACAAGAGCTCAGGGATGCTGGTGGAGCTGAATGGAGTGGCATTGACAATAAACGAGGCAAGAAAACAGAGGCCAACCAAGGAAACAGAATATTCCAATCTTCCCCATGTGGCTTGAAGAGCTAATACAAGGGCAGAGGCTGCTATGGGAGCTGGAGTGGCCTGGAGACTGTGTAGGCAGAAAATTGGGCAGGAAGTCCTAACACGCCCCAGGCCTGGGATGGAGGAGGTGCCTTTGGAGGAGCCTGAAACATTCTGAGCAGCACTGCTTTGAAGGGAATGTGGCCTCTAAGTGGCAGGCAGATCTTGGCATGGAGGTGCCAGGTATATGGTGGGGAGTGGAGGATGTGGAGAACTTGGTTATGGGGTCAAGGAGGGGGGTGTTTGCAGAAGCATGGGGTGTAGGAAAGGATGGAGGGAAGAGAAGAGAAGGGCTGGGTGGAGCTTCAGGCAACACCTGCTTTGAAAGAACCAGAAGAAGCAGAGAAAGAGGCAGTTGGGCCAGGTGTGGTGGCACATGCCTATAATCCTAGTGGCTCAGGAGGGTGAGGCAGGAGGATCACAAGTTCAAAGCCAGCCTTAGCAATTTAGCAAGGCCCTGAGCAACTTAGTGAGACCATGTCTCAAAAATTGTTTAAAAAGGCCTGGAGATGTGGCTCAGATGGTAAGTGCCCCTGAGTCTAATCCCTGTACAAAAAAGAAAAAAAAAAAAGAGGTAGCTGGGCAGGATGGCCATACAGGTAGCACCTCCCTCTTCACCAGTCCTGATGGCCACACTAAGTATAGTAAGCACCAGAGATGGAGAGATTGGGAAAGAGCAGTATACATCCACAAAGGCCATAGGCCACAGAAATTAAGGGACCCATAAAGGGACCCAGGGCTGCCCTGCAGTCCACAGTGTCCCCACTCACACCTGCACACACAAAGCTAAGTAGACACAGCAGCCCCAGCCACAGCAGAGACAGTGCTGTAGCAACAGCCACCAACAGCCCAGGTGGGTAACAAGATAAAGGTCCAGAGTCACAGGGACACTGGCACAGTGAGCCATGGACTGGCCACCTAACGCTGTGGGTCAGGCCAGAGAAGCATCAGAGAGAGATAGTACCATCCGTCGGTGTCCTGAATTATGAGGGCCCCTGGGGACACAGATGCCAGACACCTAAAATCCTGAGGGATCCAAAGAGACTGGGGATCATCCCCCACATTTCCGGCTACCCCCACTTTCTTGTTGAGGAGCAACTGCAGAGCATGCATTCCCCTGAGACAGGCAGATGGTCCCTCAGTAGAACCTTAGACATCAAGAGTTCAACACTGCAAACGTGTATAACAAATTAGAATAATAAAAAATTTAAAAAAATAAAAATAAATTAAAAAATAAGGAGTTCAACACTGATTCCAGGCAGCAAAGGTCACTGCTGATTGCAGAGATGCCTGTGCACACACGAACACCCCTCACTCCTTACCCGCCTCCCAGCCTTGGCTTCCATGCTGATACTCAGCTGAGCATGCATAGTGATGGCACGTCCCTGTTCACCTAGGACAGTCCTGTTTTGTGCCTGTTGACCAATGTGATTATGACATGCTCCCCGTTCCGTCTCAAAGATGTTCCTGGTTGGACAAGAGAGAATATGGACACTGGTCTGAGAGGCCTGTGGAGGAGAGGCTGTTGGCAGCCCTACCCAGGACAGACACATACCCACTGACCTCAGCAAGCTGGCACAGGGCTAAGTGCCATGGAAAATCACAGGAAACTGCGTAAGTGGTTCCTGCTCACGGGCATCCTGTAGCCCCAATGTCTAAAGCATCACAAACCTACAGAGGCTTATGGGGAGAGGCAGCAGTCAGAGCTGCTGCCTGGGACTTCCCTGGAGGATCCCTGAGCGGGGAGCCTGGCCAGCGTGGGGCTATAGCCCTGGGAGGGGTGGGCAGCTGGAAGTATGCCTGGTGAAGCTTTCTGCCCCTGGGATACTTGGTGCATGAGTCCCTTGCTCCCAGAGGTCTGGGCCAATCGCTCAGTGTAGTCATGCAGGTCACCTTCCCTGTGGGCCAGAGAGGCACAGGAAGGACAGGGGAAACCTGCCCCTAGCAAGCATTCATCTGCTGCAGAGCTTCCTTCCTCTTTCCAGAGCTTCCAGAGGCCATGTCTCTCCTTGGTGACTTCATAGCAGTAACACTTTGCTACCTTTGGGTTTTTGCTGCCTGGGAAATGCCCCCAGCCAGTCCCAGAGTTGGATCTGTCCCCTAAGACTTACACACACACACACACACACACACACACACACACACATACACACCCGCCACAACCCCTGTCATTCCTGATGACACTAGCCAACCCTCCAAGCTTGCACTCCAACTGTCTTTTAGTTGGGGAGGTCACAAAGCATCCCTGGCCTCTGAATGCCATCACCCAGGGCAGTCCCAGAGGCTCAGAACCCGGGATGCCTCCCAAATACACTTCAAGATATTCAAGCTGTCAGAAGGCCCCACAGTCCAGCCAATGTCCCAGGACCACGCACGAGCCATCCACAAGCTACACAGGGTCTCTCTCCCTACTGTCAGTCTGTCTTTGTGACCACCCAGACTTAGTTAGGTGTACACATGCTCCTTAAACACTGCACATACATTCCCCACAGTATACTGTCCTTGTCAATATTCAATGCATAGCACAAAGTTTGAGGAATGAGAGAACTTAGAAATGAGTGGCCATATTGCAGGGGTGCTCCTGGCTTGGGAGTCTGTGAGACACTCTTGGAATGTGTAGTCTATGAGAAGAAAGGTCAAGGGATGATGCCAGCTCCATCCACAGGAGAATGGAGAAATAAACTGGACTACAGTACAACAGGAAAAAGAACAAACTTTGGGTGTGCACAATAACATGGGTGAATTTTGTGTACATGATACTAAGTAGAATAAGTCAGATCAGAAATTTAATGCATATGTACCATATGGTTCTGTATATACAAATTTCAAAAATATCTGAAATTAATCAACAGCAATAAAAATCAGAGTAGTGATTGTGTGTGTGTGTGTGTGTGTGTGTGTGTATTGGTACCTACTGGAAGTGAATGCTAGAACCTTCTACAGGGCTGGCAATGTTCTATATCTTGTTCTGGGAAGTTATCACATCACTGCTTGCATATGTAAAGTCAGCAAGCTGTACGCTTGAGATGTATGCACTTATAAACTCGACTGTCTGTCAATTTGAGTACCTTAATGAGAGTGACAGAAAGCAGGTGGGAGACTGTGTGCCATGCTGAGGAATTTGTTAGCTCAAAAAGACTGGACCGTATGCAGACTTCACAGGATCGGTTCAGCTTTTTGTTCAGAAACGAAGTTTCATGCAGGAACAGGGTGACACCTCTGATGGACTTATTTTCCTGGTGGAAAATGAGTCACTGACCAAAGGAGGAGTTTGGGCTTATATAGGCTATACTGAGAGAAGATTTAGTGAGCGTGTCAGTTTGGGCACTCAGGAATTTGGGATTTTAAGGTGGGGGTCTGTGGCCAGCACCTAGAGAGGATTTATCTTGGAAGAGATGAATGCTTCCCAGAGACTGTCATTCTAGGTTTGATGAAACACCTTCTCCCTACCTTGGTCAGCATCTGGAAAGGATTTATCTCGAAAGAGATTAAAGCTGTCAATGCATGGCTTTCTTTTTCACTCCCTTTTCCCAGGCTACACTGTTTTGGGGTTTTTCGTTTCCCATATCTAACAGAATTGATGTCCAAGATTGAAAGCATGCTGTGACTGTCAGGTAAGGAGTGGTGCAGGCAGGTGTGTCTGAGATTTGGCCAAGTGCCAAAGGACCCATCTCCACAACTTCCTGAGATACTTATTGGGTCTGCAGATGCAGGGGAAGAGGTGGGGATGCTGTGTGACAGGTCATTGGTGATGGCATTTGTCCCTGTCCCCCACACACACACACCATGCAAAAACCTGAAGAAGAGGCTGGCATTAAGTCTCTTACCTGTGCTTTTGTGGCACCTAGCACATAGTACATACTCAGTAAATGTGTGCAGAAGAAGGAAAGGACAGAATCTGTGGCCTCTTTGCATCCTGCCATGCCAAGGGTCTGTGTAGTAAAGCACAGCTGTTTTAGCTGTTTATTTTGCTGCTGTGACTAAAAGATCTGACCAGAACAATTGTAGAAGAGGAAAAGTTTATTTGAGGGCTCACGGTTTCAGAGGTCTTAGTTCTAGAAGGCCAGCTCCATTCCTTGGGGCTCGAGGTGAGGCAGAACATCATGGCAGGAGAGGATGGTAGAGGGAAGCAGCTCACATCATGGTGATCAGGAAGCAGAGAGTCTCCACGCTCGAGATATAGAATATGTACCCCATAGCCACATTCCAATTCCCACCTCCTCCCCACACCCTACCACTTCAGTTACCAGTCACTAAGTCCCTATCAGGGAATTAAATCACTGATTGGGTTAAGACTCTTACAACTTAATCATTTCTCCTCTGAACCTTCTAGCATTGTCTCACATGTGAGCTTTTGGGGGACACCTCACATCCAAACCATAATACACAGCCTTCTACTTACTTTATTTTTTTGTGTAGTGTTGTGGTATTTTATTATTTATCCACCTATTTATGATTTTATCCACCTAAAGTGAAATCTACCCTCTTAATAAATTTTAAGTAATAATACTATATTGTCAACTACAGGAACTATGTATGTTGTACAAAAGAGCTCTAGAACTTATTCATCTTCCTGATTAGCAACTCCCATTGGGGATTCGTGAACCACCATTGTGCTCTTTGATTCTATGAATTGGACTGCCTCAGGTGCTTCATATATGTGGAATGCTGTGGCATTTGTACTGGGACTGGCTTATCTCACTTAATATAACCTCCCCTCTATTAAATATCAACCATCCTTTCTAGTGATATGGGTATATGACCCTCCATGTATGTGCTTTAAAAAATTTAAGCATAATATCTAACATTGATCAAATAACTGTTACGAATAAGCCATGAGTTAGGGTCCTTTGTGGGGTTGTAGTTTGGAGTTTTTTTGTTTGTTTGTTTGTTTTTGTTTTTGTTTGTTTTGCAGTGCTGGGGATCAAAGTAGGGCCCTGGGCATGCTAAGCACACTTCTACCATGAGCTACAGCCCCAGCCCTGTGTTTTTGCTGTTGTTGGTGGTTTGTTTGTTTGTTTGTTTGTTCTTCATGGAAAGTTTCAAGTACATACAAAAGTAGAAGAACAGTATAATTAACCCCCATGTACCTATGACCCTGCTTCAACCCCAGGCTAATGTTGGTTCATCTCAACCCCCACCCACTTTCCCACCACTGCAGATTATTCTGGGGGGAAAAAAATCCCAAATACCATATCACTTTAGCAGTAAATTTTTCAGTATATATTTCTAGAAGAAAATAACTTTTAAAAAATAACTACTATATATTGTAACACATTAAAATGACCATTTAATATCATCAAATATCTACTTAGTGTTCAAAAGGTTGCTGATTGCTTTATAAGTTTTTACTTTGTTAGAATGAGGATCCAGAAAAGGCCCATGTATGTGGTTCATTTGCCTACTAGGTTTATTTAATTGATAAATCCCTCCCCACCACCACCTCTTTTTTCTTTCAATTTCTTTGTAAAGAAACCAAATTGCTTCTCCCAAAGTGTATTTCACAGTCTGGACTTCACATCTCCATAATGCCATTTCCCACGTACCATGTCCCTCTGTTCTCTGTACTGCCTGTAAGCTAGTTTGATGAGATTCAGGTTTGGTGGTTTGGACAAGAATTCTCTTTCGTGATGTCAAGATTGCTCAGGGTTCAGGTGCTGTCAGCCTCATCCATCCATTATAAGGTGACTCATCAGCCTTTCATTCTGCTGGCTTTAGCAGCATTGATCATGGCCTGGAACACTGGGGCTTAAAGTGGTGGTATTTTAATCCTATCATTACTTCTGCATTTATTCACTACAATTCCAAAAAGAATACCACTAGCTGTTTGGTTGAACTAGTGTCTAAAGAAAAGGCAGAAGAGGTACTGAGTGTTCCTCGTTATTTGTCAAATGAGGAGTCAATTCTCCAGTGTTCTTTCCAGAAGTGACCAATGGGGGGTTTTAATGCTGCGATAATGCCATGGTTTTTAGACATCCATGCTATTCTGACACCTTACAGACATCACCATTTGGGGCTTGACCAGTGAGCACCTTTTCAAGTTGGCTCCTAAGACCTTTGGCACAACCTAGAGAATGTTGAGTACTTCCTTGCTTTCTGATCTGGTGAGACATTATAGTCTCAGCTTATGCTTTTCCTGCCCTGGAACTAGAATTAGTTATTTCTCTTAAAAGTTCTAGTCTCTTTTAGTGGAAAATGATAAGTGAGAGACCACAGTCTGAGCTCTCAGCTGTTCCTTAACTCTGAATTGGTCACACATCTAGTGTACAGAGATAGGAAATCTATTTTATCTTTTGTAAAGGAAATATACACCACTGATGGGGATGGGTTTTTGTTCTTGGGCACAGATCCCTTCCCTGCAGATCTCATCCTCTGCCCAACTCCTGCCAAAGTGCTGTCCCAAACATTCAGTGACCTTTGGATCTCTCTGCCTCATTCATTAGAGACCTAAGTATTGGGGTCACAAGATTTCTCCCTCACTTTCATCCCTGCCCTTGTCATCAGTGTGACATCACTATACTGAGGTTGACCATGATGACACGTTGGCTCCCCATTACAGTGACCTTCCCTCTGCCTATTCTACTTAGGGCCATGCCCAAGTCCACGTGCCTGCCCCCAATCTGCTCCTGTCCTGCCTCCTTGGCTCCCATTCCATCTGCTCATTGATCTCAACCACCCAAGCCTTCACCTTTCTGCCCTACATTTTGTCACCTGATAGTTATACCTCCCTTCCCTAGCCAGCTAGTCCCATGACCTATTACTTCATCCTTTCCAATGATTTTTAACTCTCTCCCCTCTACCTACTTCTATGAGTCCCAAATCCTGAATCAGGCCATTCTTCCATGTGGTATACAGTGTGCTCTGGGAAATGTTCAATAATTGGCTCTGGGATGGAGCTGATTTGTAGCATCTGCCCATTCCCCTAGTATAAATATTCCCACTGTAGTCAATTGCAAGCTATTCACACACACACACACACACACACACACACACACACACCAGCTTGCAAAGTTCCTGAAAATTGAACCATCAGCTCTCATGAACCAATGCAAACCAAGATCTAAGTGAGCACTCGCTAAACAAAAATCACCTTCCATAGTCAGGGCTCTGCGTGGCAGCAGGCCTTAGGATCGCTCCAGAATTCCTGCAGGTTCCTAGTCAGCTTGGACCCCTCTCAAAGCTCTTTCCTTTCTGGCCTCTTCCTGGTCCATCTCAAGAAAGAAGAGCTTGCCAGTTGCCCCTCACCATGGAAAATTGGCAGTGCACAGAATTCAAGAGATTTGGCTTGGCACAGCTTGCCCCACAGTGCCCTCAACCCACCCCTCCACGTCCTTACAATCCATGAGATCTGGCTCCTACCCAGCCCACCTCTTTCTGGCAGCCTTCTATGAGTGTTTCCACTTCACAGTGGCTTTGTCTCTTTCCACTCTCCCTCTCACCTTCTCTGCTGCAGGCATCCTAACTTCTGGTTATCCCCCCAACTTGTCGGGTACCCTGGTGCCTCATGCCCTTGCCTCTGCCTGGAATTCTATCTCCTCGGTCAGACGCATGGCTCGCTCCCCACCGGGCCCTCGGGTCTTAGCCCAAGGTGCTTTATTAGAGAGGCTTGTCTGACCCTTTCTAATTTAGCAAAGAGGTCTTTGAGGAGTTGGAGGTTCAGCCCCTCTAGGGGCTGTTGAACTCCGGGGTCAGAGCCAGTGCCAGAGCAGCTAGAGAACTGGGAGACAGGAAGGGAATCTGGAGCTGGAATTCTTTCTCTCCTAGCCCTGCTGGTGGGAGGAGACCTGAGTATCTAGAAGGACAGAGTATTTTTAACTCCTCTGTATCTTCCAATACTATGGGTAGAAAAATCACTAGTGGAGGGTGGGTAGGAAAGCGGGAGGTTGGGGTGAAGCCTGATATTTCATGGTCGGCTACAAGTTATGGGAGAGACTGGCTGTGAATTCTGATGGTCTGCCAAGAACAAGTTCCCTTCTGGTGATGCCAAAAGAGCTCTGTTAGTCACTCAGTCTGCTCCCTTGGCTTCAGAGCTGTTTGTTCTCTGCGGGCTTGGCCAGTGTGCTCGGCTCCAGCCATGTCCTCTCCGGCCTTACCTGGAATCTCAGCAGCTCCTCCTTAGAAGAGAGGATGGGCCCATCGTATCCAGGCTGCAAACAGTCCCCCACCTCAGTTTCCCCAACAATTCATGGACCAGGTTGACCCAGCTAACATGCCTATTTGCTGACACAGGAGAAGCCCTGCCTCTTCTGACCAGCAGGAGTCTGGTCCCCTGGGTACTAGGTCAGTTTTGCATTTCTATAACAAATACCTGAGCCAGGTACAGTGGCGCAGGCCTGTAATCCCAGCGGCTTGGGAGGCTGAGGCAGGAAGATCGCAAGTTCAAAACCAGCCTCAGTAACAGCGAGGCACTAAGCAACTCAGTGAGACACACCTGTCTCTTAAAAAAAACACAAAATAGGGCTGGGGATGTGGCTCAGTGGTCAAGTGCCCCTGAGTTCAATCCCCAGTACAAAAAACAAAAACAAACAAACAAACAAACAAACAAAAACCTGAGATGATTAACGTAAAAAGAGAAAAGGTTTATTTTGGCTCATAGTTTGGGAAGTTCCAGTTCATGATCAGTAGGCCCTGTTGCTTTGGGGCCTGTGGCAAGGCTGCTCGTCATGGCAGAAGTGCATGGCAGAGCGGAACTCCTGACCTTACGGCCAGGAAGTAAAAGAATAGGAAGAGGAAAAGACCAGAGTCCCACAATCCCCTTCAAGAACATGCCACCAGTGACCTGAAGATCTCTCACTAGGCCCCACCTCTTAAAGGTTCTGTCACCTCCCAATATCTCCACAGGCTGGAGACCAAGCCTTTAACACATGGAGGACACTTATTCAATTCACAGCAACCCCAATACAGGGAATGGGGGAGGCAGGCAGGAGCTGCTGGATGGAGACTAACCACGTGAGAGAACAAGGACAAGGATCAGAGGGAAGCAGACAAGAGCTATGTTTATGGTCGGTCATTTCTATCTACATCCGTACTGTTTCTACTCATAGGTGGTAAAAGTAGCCACTGCACCTCTACCCCGCTCCAAGCCACCTTTTGAATGAGGAGGAATGGGCACAAATGTGCACACTCCGGCCTCGCCTTTCCCAGCAATAGGCAGACAAGTGATGGTGGTGACCAAGGACTAATCCCTGGATCAAAGTTTTGGGACCAAGCAAAAGAACTTGAAGAAACATTCAGGAACTTGACCAAGAGTGTCTTGGATCAGGTTCCCTAGAAGCAGAGTTTGAGATGGGGGTTCTTTTTACAAAGTTTTAATTGAAAGAGTGTTCTCAGGGGACATCTGGGAGGAAGGGAGGAAGCAGGATGGGGCAGGGGAAGAGCTAACCCCAGATTGTGGTCTCCAACGAAGGCTGGTCTCAGTCTAACTCCTCTAGGGATCTCTGGAGCAAGAAGGGCAGCACAAACTTGTACCACAGTGAGGCAAGGGGCTGTCATTGGCTGTGAGCTGCCACGTGGGGTCAGATTCATCTCCCCAGTTGAAGCAGTGCCCATTGGCTGGGGATAGCTGCCCAGAGAAAAGGACAAGTAGGAGCCTTTGGTAGCCAATCCTCACAGCAGCTGGGAGTGGGGGCATCAACAGCATCCACTTAATGGCCAAAAGGTAACTTTTTTCCATTTTTTATTAGTGCATTATACTTATACATAGTAATGATATTAGTTATTACGTATTCATAAGTGTATACAATATAACAATCAATATGATTTGCTCAATATCATTCCCCAGTATTTCCCCTGTCCCTCCCCTCTTCCCTTCCCCTTGTCCCTTTCTTCCACTCTACAGGTCTCCCTCCTATTTTCATAAGATCCCACACACCTTTCCCCCAATTTTTCTCTCTAGATTCCACATGTGAGAGAAAACATACTACCCTTGACATTTTGAATTTTACTTATTTCACTTAATCTAATGTTCTCAAGTTTCATCCATTTTCCTGCAAATGACATAGTTTTATTCTTCTTTATGGCTGAATAAAACTCCGTTGTGTATATATACCACATTTTCTTTATCTATTCATCTGATGATGGACACGTAGGCAGATTCCATAATTTGACTATTATGAATTGTGCTGCTATAAACATAGGTATACATGTATCTCTATGATGTACTGACTTTAATTCTCCAGGATAAATACCTTGGAGTGGTACTAGGTCAGACGGTGGTTCCATTCCCAGTCTCCAAAAGGAAACTTTTGAGCAAAGACTTGAAAAGGTGAAGGAGACGGCCAGGCAGATCTCTGGGATTCATCCTAGGAGTCTGGGGTCTATTCAATGCTCTCTCCAGAGAGAAGACAACAGCCCACCCCTTCTGAGTGCCATAGGGTACCCTTAAGGCCATACAGAAAGCCAACAGTGTCACATAGCCTGGTGCAAGCAGAAGAGAGTATGCAGGGCACACACATTTCAAAGACCACTACCACCTGCCCGGGGCCACCAGCCAGGTGAGGTTAATCACACAAATACCTGCAGAGAAGGTGGTCTTTGCAGAGTCTGAAGAGAAGAGACTGCCTGTGGGAAAAAGGAAAGCCACACTCCTGGCCAGATCAGCCATGCTAAAGCCTAGAAGTGGGGACAGGCATGCTGCTTGTGGGGAAGCTGCTAGAGGAATAAAGGGAGTGGCTGTGGCCCCTGGCCCTCTATATTTAAGTGATGATACGGGAATACCAAAAGCTTTAGGACCAGATCAGCTCAGGTGCATAGCCTGACCCTGACCTCTAGAGTTAACTAGAATCTCTGCAAGTGGGATGTCTTGAGGATTCAATGAACAAAACATCTCAAGGGCCCAAAATGGAGCCTAGTGGGTACTGAGCACTCAGAAAGCACATTAGAGACCACCTATCCAAATGCCATTGATGCGTTCATTCAACAAATATTTTAGAACTACTGTTCTGGGTCAGGAACTTAGAGAATGGGATAAAAAGACAAATCCCATACCTGCCTCCAAGAAACATCATTTCATAGAGTAATGAAGCAGTAACAAATTTTATTGAAGAGTAAGTATAGGGCTGGGGTTGTAGCATGCATGAGGCACTGGGTTGGATCCTCAGCACCATATAAAAATAAAATATTGTGTCCACCTATAACTAAAAAAATATTTTTTAAAAAGAGCAAGTATGCAAAGAAAGAAAGGAAACTGACAAAGATTAGTTTACAAATCACAAAATTGGGATCCTGGAAGCCACGGATAAAATGAGCATCATCCAGGTAGACAAGAGCTATGTCCGAAGGCTGGGAGGGCCTCGGGTGGGGCTGGGTGTGGGGAAAGCAGAGGGTGACAGGTGATGTGCCCTGGAGAAGAGAAGCAGCAGGAGCAGCCTGGAAAGAGTGAGGAGAATAAGATCAGAGCCAGAGAGACAGCAGCTGTGACAGGGTGGATCAAGGACCTCAACCCAGGCAGGGACACCAGCCTTGGGTGGGAGGGTGACTCCTTTCTAACCAAGAAGGAAGACAGGCCAGGTGGTTTGGGCAAGTGGCCAGCTTCTGTGGCCTCAGTTCCCTCTGTGAAAACAGGAGATGAGATCAACTGCTCTGGGGAAGAAGAAAGGGTGGTAGCCAGACTCACAGCTGGATAAGCCTGGGGCAGGACAGAAGAGAGAGCTTCCAAGGATGAAGCCGAGATCACTACAGCTCCTGGACACAGCTGAGGTTGGAGGCCTAAGCATGCTCGGAGATGGGTTAGATCGCCTGGGGTTAGGATCTGGCTAGATGAATCCAGCCTAAGCCCTGGGGGAGGATGGAGTAGGGAATGGCTGAGGTGCTGGCAAGCAGGAGTTCAGCTAAGCCCAGAAGAAAGGGCATGATAGGAGGGATCCAAGGAGCTGGAAGTAGGTCAAAGTGCAGATGAGGAAGACAGGACAGGAAGTCATGGTTGGCAGTGGGAAATGGATTTCAAGTGAGGAAATGAAATGCTCGGCTTCAATTTTCAAGGAATTCCTCAGCTGCTGTGGGGGCCTTGCCCTTAAATGCGTGGCACAGAGTGCTTGATACATTTATGGATTCTTCTTCTTCTTCTTCTTCTTCTTCTTCTTCTTCTTCTTCTTTTTTGTACTTCATCTCAGTGATAAAGTTCAATCCCTAGTACCCAAAAAAATGAAGAGAAAGAGAAAAAAGAAAGAGTCCGTGAATATATCAAGTACTGTGTGCCAAGCACTTAAGGACAAGATAAACAGAAAACCAATAATTACTTACAGTGTCCTTGGCACTTATAAGTAAGTGTGATGATCTGGGGGTTGGCTGAGGGGACATGAATACAAATAATTCTGATGGATCAGGAGA